>JACVTC010000166.1:77500-344419 GCA_016946835.1 Neocallimastix lanati (nom. inval.) | reverse complement strand
TTTTTAAAAGTGTCAATTATATTTTCTGATTATCATTAACCTCTAGTGAATTCATTCGTTCTTTTAGAAAGTTTCTTATTCAAAGAATTCTGATCTCGAATTGAAGATCTTTTCAAATTCAGAAACGTTTTTTAATAGAAACTTCTCCTTTTAGGGCTCCTCGGAGATACCATTATGAACACGAATTTCTTACATCTATAACCATTACGACAATGAACTAATATATCTGGTTCACTCGTCAAATAATAACCACTGAGGGCATCTTCAAGGAAACAGGAAATCACATTACCAGCTTCCACACATTTTATGATGGTGTTATTTTCTTCCGTACAGTCAGCATTGAAATAATAGTGTTCGATGGGATTTATTTCGTAACAAGTTATGAAACTTTTACAAAATATTAAGTCTTACTGGAGGAAGTGAGATAATATCCGGGATTACCTTCTGTTACATAACATCCCTCATTGAGGGTACATTTCAATAAGGGGATAAAGGTTTCGATCAGAACCAGAATTTAAATATTTGACACCACTATCAGGATAAATGAAGATACATTCATTATTGGCGTTACAATGAATAATACCAAGTATTCCATTTTCTCACGTAACCGTAAATAATTCCCTGGCTTAACACTTACTTTTACACAAATACCATTGGTACATTTTATTAAGTTATTACCATTTGTATAATACACCGTTTTTGGTATTTTATTGCTACTATTGTTATCAAGGCCACCGTGACCATTACCATTAATTTGGTTAGGATTAATAATATAGCAGTTTTCACCATCCTTATTACAATAAATAATAATAGATTTCTTCGATCCACCTGAACTATCAATCACATACCCATCCTCATCAGTGTATTCCATTTTTTCCTTCCTCATTACAACGAATGGCCTTTTTATTGATGGCATCATAGAGATAGGTGTTGGGGTAACAACCTTTACTTTCTGTACACACTTTCGTAATTTCATCACACGTATAAATTGTGTAATCCGATTGATCCCCATCCATGGAATCGACCACATTACCGTTCCTATCAACAATAATGGAGCCACTTTATAATAGCGATTTATGGAGTAATATGAGACTTTAAATAAAGCAAATGTTGAACTTCGAATTCCTGGGAATCCGTTCTTTGGAATGGTAGCAGATACGAAAATATCTTTTATTTTTGGAGGCATGGACAACATCAGAATCTTTAGATTTATAGAATTTCAATTGTCCATTTTCGTAACAATAATTTCCTGGAATAGCCATTGCTAGTTCTGGACAGATAGGAGACGTTCTTTCGTAACATTCGTTATTTTCTCTTTCGCAAACAATTACAGGTTTCTGTGAATTACCAGCATTAATATAATATCCAATTTCGGCTTCTACTGTATTACATCCTTCCGAGGAATCACATTGAATCAGTGGATAGGATAATTTATTATACCCATTATTTAAATAATAACCTTCAGAAGTAAAAGCCGGCCTCCAAGTACATTTTTGAATAGTATTTCTTGTGGATCTTCTTCGATTGGAAATTGTGGTCTCTACACATTCAATTAACCCTTGATTGCCATTTTCATCTTTTCCTACATAATAGGATGGAACACCTGTTGGTGTTTGCTTCTCACATTTTGTATTCATGCAGGCTATAATGGCATTCTCTAGACCAGTACTTTCTCCATTTACATAATATTCTGTATCTATTCCCTCTGTTATTGTCATTCCTATACATCCATCTTTTTTAGTACATTTAATCATTTGATTGGTATCACCGTTCTCAGAGTAATTTGAATTGAGATAGAGACCTTCTTGAACATCATCTGATTTCATTACAATGCATGTCACCTTTTTATTACTTGAATCAATAGAGCATTCAATAATACCTTTTTTTGATGAGGTATTATCAGATGAAGTTCCTTCATCCTTTCCAGCATTTATGTAAATTTCATTATTACCTTTGGTGGCACCACTACTACTTATACTGCATCCAAGTTTTTCACATTTAATTAAAGGCTTGTCATTCTTTGTTTCCTCATCACTATTAACATACACATCATTTATACTACCATCCTTTAATTCACAAATTGACTTCACACATACAATTAAGGCATCTTTCATCTTATTACTGTTTTTATTTCCAGTATTTACGAAATATTGAGGATTTTCATCAGAATCCACAGAACCTCCGGATATGGTAGTGGCTATACATGTTTCAGAATTACATTTAATAATTTGATTATTTTGATCGGGTTCTGGATAACTTCCATTTAAAAAGACATCACCATCATTACCATTAATGGCTTTGCAGGTTATTTTTTCTCCATTCTTTCTACATTCTATCAAATCACTGTCAGGATCACCATTAATAAAGTATTGAGGTTTATCATCATCAGCAGTGGATGGCTTAGAATAACATTTATTACCATCACAATAAATGATTTGATTTGGATTAGATGAATCGATAAATACCCCATCATCAATAGTAGGAATAGGTACTACTTTTTTACAAATTTTTTCGCCATCAATAATTTCACACTTAATTATTTCCTCTCCACTCAAATAATATTCATTACTATCTGTTGAAGCACCTGTAGATTTTGGTTTACAACCATTCTCATCGCAAACAATCAACTGACCAGTATTATCATCAATAAAAGTTTCTTCTTTACCTAGTTCACTAACTGTACATTTTCCTTTATTAATTGTTTTATAACATTTGATTATGCCACCTTCATTTTCTTTTCCAGCATTAACAAAAGTATATTCAGTTTTTTCGTCGGTATATTCAATTAATTTTTCTTTACATACTTTATTTTCACAGATGATAAGTTGATTTTCATTTTTATCATTATCATAATTGGCATTAATGTAAACACTACCTTCACTCGAAGTTATTGAGTCACAAGTTACTTTGTTATCTTCATTTGTAATACATTCAATGACATCACCTCGATAATCACCAGAAGTATCTGAATCTCCTGAATTAAAATAATATTCTGGTTTATCTGGTGTAGCTCCACTCTTAGCTAATTCACAACTACCATCTTCACATTTAATAAGTTGATTTTCATCATCAGCTTTACCAAAGTTTGAATTTAAAAAAACTTGATTTTCGTTTTCAAATTCATCATATTCTTCAACTGTTATGCAATTATCATTATATGAACACTTAATAAGCGAATTTATTTTATTTTCTGGATCGGTGTTAATATAATATTCAGTTTTCTTTGGAGTTGAACCATTATCTTGAGCAGTACATTCAGTGGTAGAGCAAACAATGATTTGTTTTTGATTATAAGTACTTATATATACATTTTTTGATAATGGATCTTCAATTAATCTACAAGAAGCTTTATATTTCTTTTCTTCTTCCTCATTAACCGTTATTTCTTCCATATTACATTCAATTATAGCATTTTTAATTCCTTCAGCTTCACCATGAACATAATGCTCAGTATTGTCATCGGTTTTGTCATTATTATAATATTCGCATTCTGTATCGGATGTACATTTAATCAAATAATTTTCATTATCTTTTTCTTCACCATAATTACTATTTATATAAAAGACTTCAGAAGCTTCTTTAGCAATGATTGCTTCTTTACTTTCACATTCACTATTTGATTCACATTTAATAAGAGGTAATTTTTTATTATTATTAGTTATATAATCTCCAGCGTTAATATAATAACTCTCAGCTCCTTCTGCTTCTGAAGTTTTACATTCTATTGAGGAAGCATCTGTTCCGCTGTAACTTTTATTATTACAAATAATTAAAGGTTTTCCACTTTCTCCATTATCATTTGTGATATCTACCTTTAGGTTACCATTAAGAAAAACACTATTACTTTCGGCCGATATTGTTATACAAGTACCAGAACATTTTATCAAAACAGATGAATCATCAGCTGCTTCGTCAGCATTTTTAAAATAAGTAGGAATATTAGTATTACCTAACATATTTGTATTTTCAGTAACACTTAAGCATTTATCTGAGTTACATTGAATAAGTTTACTATCATCATTATTTATATATATATCGTTTGAATTTCCATCATAAGCAATACAATAGGTTTCATCAGGACATCTAATTAATGCTTTAAGAAGCTCATTTGAAACATCAGCATTTATATAATAACCTTTATTTGGTGAGATTAATTGACATTTAGTTCCCTTTTCACATTTAATTAACCAATTATAGGAATCGTTTTCATTACTTCTTTTTCTTTGTTTTTCCTCTTTTTTAATTAAAGAACTAGCATCAAGATAATACCCTAACCCAGCTTTTATATTACATTCTTCAATACTACCTTTTACAGTACAATCAATTAAACCATCATCTAAGCTTTCAGCACTCCAATTCAAATATATACCTTCATTAATTGCTTCAGAGTCTTCTGCTACTAATACTGAATTTTTAGTTAAAGCAAGGAAAACAATTTCTCCTTTATTCTTACCGAAAATTTCATTAACATAATTATTTTTAACATTATTAACTCGAAATGCTGCATATCTTACTTCATCTTCTTTTGTTGGAAGAGGAACTCCTAAATTTTTACCGAAACAAACTTCTTTACCATTATCTCCTTCTCCTAATCTTCCTTCATCTCCATCAACACAAGGACCTGAATTTTCTACAATGGTACATCCTTCACGCTTCCATCCATTACATTGAAGAATTTTATTATCTTTAGAAATAAGATATCCCTTAACAAGGATACATTTTTCTTGGGGTAAATTCTCACCTTCCACAAAAGTGCACTGATAAGCCATAATATTTGGTGTATCCATAGTAGGCTCTTCAATATTTTTTCCATTATTATCATAAAATAGAATGGCTTTTCCAGCTTCAGTAAGTTCTACATGATTTTTTCCATTGATATTTTCACAAACTTGATTAACTTCGGTTTGAATTTTATTATTTTGAGAATCCCAACAATAAACTTCATTTATGCAACTGCTTTCGCAAGTTTCCAATGAAGTATCTTCAAGATAAATAATACTACCGTCTTTATCAATTTTAACCGAAATTATTCTTTCTTCATGAACTCCTGGGAATACATTAGCTTCAACGTCAATGGATTGATAGCTTGTTTCGCATCCAATTTCTACTTTGATAAAAGTACTTTCATTGATTTCTATTGAAATACCATCAACATCATTATTAAAACTTCCAGGTCCAGTTAGATTTAAGTCACTTATTTTTATTTCTTCACAAATAGAATTAGCACATCTAATAATTTTTTTATCTGTACTTTGTTGTGGTGCAGAATCAATAAAGTATCCATTAAAGGTACCACCTTCAATGACACATTCCGGTTTTTCTCCATTGAAAGTACAGGTAATAAGTTTTTCATCACCGCTTACATAATGTTCCTGTTTTTCTTCACCTGCATTACTTTCAAATGAAGAACAATAAACTTTATTATCAGTATCCACTTCACAATAAATTAAATGACTTGTATCTCCTGCATCAATAAATGTAGATGATTTATTTACTATTTCCAATTTACAGGTAATATTTTCGCCTTCGCTTGTACAATGGATAAAAGCGTTTCCATTAGCATCTGGATAATAACCATCTTCAGCTTTTATGATAGTACATTCTGTATTTTGACACATGACAATAATATTACTTTCTTCGCTTGTATTAGTAATTATAATATTATCTTTTATAAGATAATAACCATCCTTTTCATCTGGCTTTCCAATGATTGATGATCCGGAATTACCAATAAATTTTTGATAACTATTCGTTGATCCTATAGCTATCATATAATCCTTACTTTGTTCAACTACCGAATATGCGTTGCCATTATCATTTCTCATGCATACCTTCAGTTGTGAGCCATCATAACTAACATAATTATATTCTAATGGTGAACAGTTATTTGTTTTTTCTCTTTCTTCCCATTTTCCAGATGTATTATCATTTGTATACATTATGCTATCAATATTCATATAACCAATAGTTTCAATACATTCTCCTGATTCACAAAAGAAGAGATAAACGCTATCTTCACATGAAAGTTCTGAAGAAATATCTTCATAGATATTTCCTTCATTCAATTGTTTATATGCTCCAATACTTCTTTCATCATTAAGAGAGTAGCTACCATTATCTGAAAGGTAGAGATAGTAATTTTCTTGAGGACTAAGATTAGAATTTGGAACTTTAATTACATAATTTCTATCCTTTCCTTCAAAATATTCGTCATTAACAATATAACTAACAGAACTTTCATTTGAATATTTAATCATTTTTTTAGCTTCTAATGGACTTCCAGTTGCCACAGCCTCAAAAGCAATATAATTTCCATCATTACCCTGAGAAAGTTCAACACTAATTTCATCTCCTAAACAAAGATAATATTTGCTTGATTCTGTGACAATAAGTCCTATATTGTTTTGGCAGTAGTTAGGCTTTGTAGAATCAATCTCACTTATAGTCGTATACTCAGTGGCTCCTAATGTATTTTCTTTAAAAATATAATATTTTGAGTTATATATAGCATATCCAGATATCAATGTACAAGTACTTGACTTTCTTTCACATCCATAAATACCAACACTTCCGTTATATTTTTCAAGATCACTTCCACTGGCTGCTGTGATAACATTTCCATCATTTTTACTAACATGGTAACTATTATCCATAATTTTTAATGTCAATGAATTTGACTTTGCTTTCAACATGACATATGAATTTGGTGTACTTTCACTGAATACACTACCCTTAGTGGCATCAATTATATATATATTACCATTAGTTACTTCAATTGAATCATTACTTTTTAAGCAAAGTTTCCAATCTTTGATAAGACCAAATTCATTACAAATACTATCTGGTACAATTCTTGTAATTGTACCATCAATACTTAAAGAATAATAACCAGGGTCATTATTGGTTGATTTTAAATAACCATAGGTTTGTTTACAAATCTTGTTTTCATCACAATCATACAATCCCAGACTACTTAATCCTTCTTCAATTTCATCTGAAAGTGTTGGTAATTTGAAAGCGGTCCCACTATCACGTATAACCCCATACAATCCATTTTCATTTAAAGGATTGATAATACTACCAATAGAAAAAATACCAGGAATTGCACGAACTAATAATGTTCCTTCTTTAATAATATAGTCAGCTTTTTCATTATCTGAAAGAAATGGTATACTTTCATTAGTGTTGATGACAAGTTCATGTCCTTTATTAATTTCCCCAATATTCTCACTGAATGTGCATTCCTTATTTTTATTAAGAGTAGAAGAGGTATCTTCAATTTTATTTTTTATTTCAAAATAGTTATTACCATCGGTAATGTAGCCAGTATTAGAAAGGCATATACCATTTCTTCCACAATTGAAAAGCAATAATTTTTCAACTATATCAGCATCAATACTTGATGGTAATTTATATACCATCATTTTTTCTTTGTCAATGAGATTTGGTCCTGCATCGCCATAAAGATTATTTAGAATAATATTAGTATTTGTGGCACTCACTATAATAATTTCACCACTATTACTTTTAAATGGAGTAGAATCATTTGGTTTAGATATAATATAATTTGAAGCTGATGTATTCAATTCAATCGAAACCTTTCCTGAACAGAGTTTTCCATCATTAGTCAACTTCCCGTTTTCTTCTATATTATTCGATGTACAAAACGACACAACTTCATCATTAAAATCACTGGAATTATAGATAGCGTAATAACCACTAGAAGTAGTAGCATCATTAGCTTTTAAATACCCCACAGTTTGTTTACAAACTGAATTAGTCATATAGCAATTAAAATACAACAAGTTCTTTAATACTGGGGTAATATCAGCAATTGCAGGTGTAGTCACAATAGATGTAGTCTCCACATTTACTAAATTTGCACCATCCGAAAGAGCGTTATCTATTATTTATTAATTTAAAACAATAAATAAATTATAATAATATATTTTATTTTTTAATAAATTAATTCTGATTAATTATTTGTTATATATATAAAAATATGAATTTTTAATCATAATAAAAAATTATTTTTATTCATAATTTTTTTTCATTAAATGAAGTTATTAAAAACATTTTTTTTAATATGTAAAAATTCTAATAATAAGTATAAGCTTAAAAATATATTTTTCATTTAATTACCAGTCAAGGCTTCTATTGTAAATATATTTTTGATAGCTCGTATAAATTTAGCGTCACCACCTGAAAAACCGATGTAATATCCTTTTTTATCCTCCGAAAAGAAATCTATACTTTCCATGCCGAGACAAAGTTTTCCATAAGAAAGTAATTTTACACCATCATCACTGGAGGAGCATGTTTTTCCAAAATTATCATCCGATACCTTTTCATTTTGTGCTGATTGATCAGTATCTGCAATTTTATAATATGTATTATCATGTTTGATATAACCTTCAATGTCAGTACAAATACCTTCTCTGGTACACGTACAAAGTGAAGTATTATTAATGTTTTCATCAGTCACCAAGGTTGCTTCACTTTTAGTGTTGGAAACAAAAAGATTCACTCCTTTTTCCTTGTAATAATTATCCAAATAAAAGGCTCTACCATTTGATCTAACAATTACACTTTGTTTAGTAGTACTTGCTTTGGAAAATATACTTTCTTTTTCTGTTGATATAGAATAAATATTACTATCATTTATTGAAAGTTTAATATTACTATTAAGACAAAGTTCTCCCCCATTTTTTTGTATTTTTGCAAAATCCGTATCACTACAGGTTGGTTCTGAAGCAAAACTGTCTAAGGTAATTCCATTTGTAGCATCAACAGCAAAAGAATAATATATTTTTTCATCATCAACATCACTGGAAACCAAATAACCATAAGTCTGTTTACATATCTTATCATTATTTTCACATCTAAAAAGGGCCAAATTACTAATATTGGGAGTTAATAGAGAAGCTTTTAAATTATCATCAGATATGTTAATAATTTTTGCTTTTTCACAATCAATCAAATTTAAATCCTCTAGATGACTTTCATCTATTATACTATTGCCATCGTTATCTATTAAATTATAATATATTATAATATCAATTGTTAATTATTAAAATGTTAACAGTGTTCATTAATTTTAAAAAAGTTTAGAAAATAAAATTAAAAATAAAAATTTAAATAAATCAAAATTCTAAGTAATTATATTTTTCATTATTTTTTATATTATTATTATTATTTGATTATAATAAAATTTGATAATTTAAAAAAATAACAATAATAATTATTTTCTTTTTTTCTTTTTTCTAAGCTTAAAGTAATACTTTTTTATTTGTATATTTAATATTTATAATTAGTACTATAATATCATATATGTAAAAATAAATATTATTTACCTTTCAATGATATTTTAGCAATTATATTTTCTATAGTTTTGACAAATTTATATGTTCCATCTTCGTTAATAATATAATTTTTATAACTTGTTGGGAATGGTATGCTATCAATATCACCAATACAAAATTTTCTTTCAGTTTTTTCTAATTTACCAGCATTACTTAATGAACAACTATCTATATAATCACTCTCAATCATTTCTGATGACTCTGAAGCTTGAATTTTATAATATTTGCTATTAATATTTGTATAACCTTCCGCCAGAGTACAAACACCTTCAGATTTACAGATATAAAGAGATAAGACACTTTCAGAAGAAGGAGTATCATTAGTGTCGATTAATTTATTGGAATCAAATAATTTCACACCATGATTGTCTGAAACTATTAAAAATATATATATATAAAAATTATTAATATAAAAAGTATTATCAAACAAAAACATAATTATATTTTTTCTTTAGGTATTATTATTTTTAAAAATATTTAAATCTTATTTATTTAATTTTTTTAACTATTTCATATTTTAATTTTTTTTAAATTGTTTTGAATAAAAAGATACTAAAACTATAAGAAATTGAAATAAAAATAAAAATATTATAAAATGAAAAAAACAATATAAAAATAAATGGGACTTACTATTAACAATATTTTCAAAAACAAAAGAATTAGTATCAGCGTAAATTAAAATATTTTCATCTGATAAGTTTGAAAATACAGAACCAGAGATGGGAGGTTTTATTATATAAGTTATTGATTGATCTGTTTGGCTTAATTCCCCTTCAAAACTACCAAGACAAAGCTTATCTGAAGGTCCTAATTGTCCAACTAAACCAGGTGAACACAAATTGTTTGGAGTAACAAAATCATTATTACCATTCCAGCCAATAGAATAAAAATTTTGATTACCATTATCAATAATTTTAATATAACCAGTAGTTTTTTTACAAGATAAATCTGAACTATTATTAATTTCAATACAATAGTATAGTCCAAGATTTGGTATATCTAAATTGTCATCAGTTGGTTCCACTTTCTTTGAAATTCTATTATTCACTAAATTTACTCCTTTCGTAAGACCTTGGATTTTTAAATATTATATTATTTATAAAAAAAATTGCATATAAAAAAAATTGAATAAAAATAAAATTTAACAATAATTTCAAATATTAAGTAAAAAAAGTATTATTAATTCTTTTATATTCGTCAAAATTAAAAATTTCTATAAATAATTACCTTCAATACTACTTATCAAAAACATATTTTGTATTGAAGTAATAAATTTTAAACTACTTATTTCCCCTTCTTTTCCTTTAACAATATAATTTTTTTTTTCATTAGTATTAGTTAAGAATGCGACAGCTTCATTGTCATTATCATTAATACATAGTTTTCCTTCTGTGATTAATTCACCAATATTGCCATTGCAAGAATTTTCTAATTGGTCAATTTTATTGGATTGACTATCTTTACTTATGGAATAGTAGTTTCCACTTCCATTGGTAACAAAACCTCCTTCTAGACTACAAATACCTGAAATTTCACAGCTATAAACTTTTAATTTTGTATCATTTTCTGTAGTTATATCTCCAACTTCAATAACAATATTGGAAGCGGTGAGTAAAATTTCATTACCTCTATAGAAATTATCATAGAAGATAACATTGGATGTGGAATTGGTTACAATCGAATTGTTAGTACTATCAGTAAATACATTATTAGCAACGGTATCAATAACATATATACCTTCATTTGTGAAATCAACATTCTTAGATTCAGTATTTAGACAAAATTTATTTGATGTAGCATTATTGACTGTTTCAGAAGCAATGCTTCCAATTGTTCCAGAAGTACAGTTTTCTGATGTAATAGCTGATTTAGTTCCATCGGAATTTATTTCATAAATGGTATTTGCTCCTCTCAAATAACCATAGGTTTGTTGACATTTTTTAACGGTCCCACTGAGGTTACAATTGAAAAAAAAGAGATTTGTCAGAGTTTCTGTTTTAATTTCTTTATCAAAAGATTTAAATTTCGATATCGTACTTTCGATCAAATAAATATTGAGACCATCATAAGGGTGCTCTAAATAACGTTTAAAAATAAATTAATTATATATAATTAAATAAATAAATATGATTGTAATTGTAAATACAATAATAGATATTGAATAATTTTAAAGAAATTTTTTAGAAAACTAAAAAATAAAATATAAAATAACAGTTTACTGAAAATAAAATATCTAAAATATTTAAAATATTTGAAATAACTAAAATAAAATATAGTAAAAATAAATTTAAATAAAATTAAAAAATATAGGTAAAGATAAAAAAAACGAGTTCTTAAAAAGAAAAATAATTGTAAAAAATTAATTTTTTCTCGTATTTATAAATTTTGAAATAAATAAATATTTTATCAATATTACATCTTATTTACCTGTTATTTCTACTTTTGCGATCAGTCCTGATGCAGTTTTCACTAATATAGGTTTAGTGTTAACTTCATAAATAATGTAATTTTTTACTTCATCTGGGTAATTTTCACTATCTGTACCTCCAGTACAAAATTTTTGATTCGAATTTAATTTACCAATACTCGATTGTGAACATTCATCAACAAAATGACTGTCTTCCATTTTATCATAGCCATTAATTCCAATATTATAATAATCATTATCTTTTTTTGCATAACCATCAGCTGAAAAACATATACCTTCTGTATTACAGATATACAAGGATAACACTTCATTACTACTAATGGAATTGGGGCTAATTAATTTATTAGATTGGAATAATTTTACACCACCATCTGTTGAAACTACTCGGAAAAAATATATATTATAAAAAATTAGAATAAAAATATTATTATAATTTCTTTTAAAACTTTTTTTATTATTTATTTAAACAAAAATTCAAACAAATTACTATTAAAAAATAATAGATTAAACAATAAAGAAATTGACGAGGAAAAAAAAAAGGAACTAATTTCTTATTTATTATATCTAATATTAATTAAAAATAACTAATTAAAAATTTTTCAAAAATAAAAATGGAATTAATCATTTTTCTCATTTTTATTATGGACATAATTTTTTTTAATAATTTTTTAAATTTTTAAATTTTTTATGTCCATTATTTCTTTATTTTTAATTATTTTGTTTAGTTCTTTTTTCCTTAATTCTATCTTTTAATTCCTTTAAATTTTTTTTAATTTATTTATTATACTACTTCTTTTTTCTTTAGTTCTACTCTTTTTTTTAAAATTGTTTTCTAACTATTTTTATCTATTATTTGTTTCTATTTACTTAATTATTTTATATGATTTTTTTTTCATATTAATTTTTTTTAATTTTTTTTTTTTTTTTTTTTTTAATTCTATTTTTTATTATCATTACTAGTTCTTTTTTTTTTTTTTTAAGTTTATTTTTTATTATATTAAATCTGGGCTTCATATTTCATCAATATATATATATATATATATATTTTGGTGGTTATAAATGTTAATAATCATAATTAATCATAAATAATTAATTATTATCATTACTAGTTCTTTTTTTTTAAGTCTATTTTTTATTATCATTACTAGTTCTTTTTTTTTTAAGTTTATTTTTTATTATTATCATTACTAATTCTTTTTTTTTTAAGTCTATTTTTTATTATCATTACTAGTTCTTTTTTTTTTTAAGTTTATTTTTTATTATTATCATTACTAGTTCTTTTTTTTTTAAGTTTATTTTTTATTATTATCATTACTAATTCTTTTTTTTTTTTTTTTTAAGTTTATTTTTTATTATTATCATTACTAGTTCTTTTTTTTTTAAGTTTATTTTTTATTATTATCATTACTAATTCTTTTTTTTTTAAGTCTATTTTTTATTATCATTACTAGTTCTTTTTTTTTTTTTTTGAGTTTATTTTTTATTATTATCATTACTAGTTCTTTTTTTTTTAAGTTTATTTTTTATTATTATCATTACTGATTCTTTTTTTTTTTTTAAGTTTATTTTTTATTATTATCATTATTAGTTCTTTTTTTTTCTTTAGCTTTATTTTTTTTTTTATTATTAATTATTATTTTTTTTTATTATTATATTTCAAATAATTCCATATACTATTTCTTTAATTATAAATATTTTTATAATTAAATCTCTTAATTTCCTTCTTTTATTTTATAAAATCTTTTTATAACATTGATTTTAGCTCTAATTTTATTTTTTATCTAACTCTTTTTTTTTAAAATACTTTTTTTTAATTTGTTTTTCATAATTCTTTTTTAATTTAATACTATAATTTTATTATTAAATTACTTTCAAAAATGAAAAAGTAAGAAATATATAGAGTAAAAGTTTTTTTTTTTTTTTTTTTAAAAAAAAAAGGACATTAAATAATATATAAACCTACCATCTACAAATTTATCATGATAAAAAGCATTAGCTGTGGAAGAAATATAGATATTTATATCTTGCTCTTGGGAAAATACAGATCCACTACCATTGGACATAACATATGATTCTGAATCTGTTAATGTTCCAATTGAATTAGAGTCTTTAAGACAAAGATTTCCTGATGATATGTCTAACTTTCCAACATCAGTTTCTATACATGAAGTTACACTTTCAACTTTACCATTAACACCACTAGAATGAATTTCATAGTATTTATTAGAATTATCTTTAACATAACCATATGTTCTTTTACATATTTTATTGTTGGTATCACAATTAAAAAGGGCTAAATAAGAAATATCATCTGATATTATTGTATCAGATGTTAAATCCGTTATTTCAGCTTCATTTAAATTAATTAAATTGAGTGATCCACCGGAGCCTTATATATTATTATTAAAATATATTATAATTAACAAAAAGAAAAGATTAGATAAAATATAAAAATATTTATAATATATCTAGGATTTGGTTTAATTTATTATCAAGTAATTAATAATAATTAAGAAAAAATAATATATAAATTATCAACTATAATTATTATGAATAAAATGTATATTAATTCAAAGAAAAAAAATTGTAATAAAAATAATTAATAAACTCTAATTAAATAAAAAATAAAATATTAAAATATATTACTACTAGTGGGGGCTACTATAAATAAATTCTTTTTAGCTATGACTAATTTATAATTTGTTCCATCATAAGTCATATAATAACTAATAGTGTCATTATTTATAAAGTTAATGGCATCATTATTAGATTCAGTAATACAAAGCTTTCCACTTTTAAGTAAACTATTAATATTAGTTGAACAGGATTCTTTCAAATCTTCTGAATCAATTTCATTTGTACCAGTATTACCTATCTCATAGTATTTGTTATTTTTTTCCATAAAACCATCAACTTGAGAACATATACCAAAAGTATTACAAAGATAAGCTTTCAATTTGGTTACATCAGTAATTTCTGTAATTTCTGTAATTTTTGTATCCGCATCAGTGAGTACTACATTTTTGCCATCGCTTACATCATAGAGATTATCATAGTAGAAGTCATAATTGGTTGCACTAATAACAATATTTCCAGCAGAAGCTGAAAAAATGTTATTGGCACTGACACTTATAACATATTTATTACCATTAGTCATACTATCTGTTTTAGGATCACTGGAATCATTAATAAGACATAAATATCCATTGGATTGCAATGTTCCTATATCAGAAGAGTCACTACATTTTGATGAAGTGAAAACAACTTCTGTATTAGCATTTGATTCATCTACATCAAATGAAAAATACTTGGAATCCGTTGATTTAATATAACCATAGGTTTGTCTACAAATTCCTTTTTCGGTATCACAATTGAAAAGTGTTAAATTTGTAATGATGCTTGCTAAATCATTAGCATTTTCATTTTCTATAGCTATTCTTGTTACATCTTCTGTATTGATAGCATTAAATTTTTCAAGATGAACTATTGAAATTAGATATAATATTTAAGAAGTACAAAAGAATAATTAATATTATTAATTTTTACTAAAAAAAATTCTAAAAATAAAAATAATATTATTATAAGTATATTATATATATTTGTATATTCAAATTTACTATTTTTAATATAATAAAAATTATTTAATTTTTTTTAATCAATTTTTTCTTTTTTTCACTTTTTTCCTTATTTTAATTCTATATAATATTATAATTTTTTTATTCAACTCTTTTCTTTCTTTTTCTAATTTTTATATCTAATTTTAATAATTTATTAAATTCACTTTCGTTCTGACTTTTTTACTCACTATATTATATATAACTTTATATTTATATATATAACTAATTTCAATTTTTTTTTATATTTTACTTTTCTTTTTATTTTTTTGTAAAAATATATAATATAATATTATTTATATATTCAAAATTCTTTCTTTCATTTATTTTAATTATTTTTTTACTACAAATACGTTTCCTTTCTAATTTTTATTTTCATATTTTAATAGAATTTATTAATTGCTCTATTTTAAAAATTATGATTTTTCATTTTTTACATATATTATTTACTTATTTATTCTGGCTTACCTGAACCATTAAATTCTTCTATTGTAAACATATTCTTTACTCCTCTAACAAATAAATATTGACCACCTTTATTATAAATATAATATTCTATTTTAGTATCTTCATTTATAAAATCAACACTCTCATTTCCTAGACATAACTTCTTGTCTGAAATTAAATTACCCGCAGTTTCTTTGGTACATTCCTTATATGCATAATCACTATCATCAACATCAATTTTTTCTGATTCATTACCTTCAACTTTATAATAATTATTTTGACTATCTTTTATATAGCCTTTTAAGGAATGACAAATACCATTTGTATTACAGTAATAAAGTACTAATTTTTCTTCGTCTTTAGTATTAATTGTTTCCGTAGTTGAAATCAATACACCACTTCCAAATAGTTGTATTCCCTCATTTGCACTGAGACCATTATAGATAAGAGTATTGGACGTTGCTGAAATCACTAAACTTTTTCCTTCTATTTCATCAGAAAATATAGTTTGAGAATTCGCTGATATGATATATGATTGTCCATCTGTCATTGCTTGATCAATTTCATTAAGTCCTTGACAAAATTTTTCTCCAGTCATGAGTCCACCGATATTTGTACCACAATTATTTATTAATTGATATTCATCATTGTTTTCAAATCCTATATATGGAACAGAATAATAATTATTATCACTTGTCTTGAAATAACCAAAAGTTCTTTTACAGGAATTACTATCACAATTCAGTATTGCTAAATATTTTATTATTGAATCAATAGAGTTTGTTGTGGTAAGGGCAAGATCAATTCTTTCCATAGTAATGACATTAACAACATTATGTCCAGTTACTTTTTTACAGTAGCCACCTTCACATTTATAAATATAATATTTACTTAGTTCAGAATTATTTAAATTAATATCAGTTAATGGAGTAGCTTTTTTTTTAGTGTCTGTATCTATTATTACTGTATTTTCAACTATATATATATATATATTTTTAAATAAAAAAATAATTTGTTAGTTAAGAGAGAATATAAAAAAAATATAGTATAATATAAATAATGATTAAATTAAAAAAACTAATAAATAAATTTTTATATTGGTAATGAAAAATATTTTATAATTAACAAAAAATCTATTAAAAAGTTTTTTAATATTATTAGTTTAAAAAAAATAATAATAATAAAATTTAATTTACCACTTTGGGAAATATCATGATATATTACGTTAGGGGTTTGTTTCAATATAATACCATCATTTTCTGATGAAATAGAAAATATCGAATCAGATGATGGATTAGTTAGAATATATTCTTCATCATTTCCAGATGCAAATGCAAGAATTACTGATGATCCAGAAGGATTCATTCCTAAACATACACTCCCATTTGAATCAAGTTTACCTATTGAGTTCTTATGACATAACTCATTAGTATCTTTATCAATTTTGGAAATACTGCCGTCTTTATTTAAAGAGTAATATACATCTTCCTCTTTTCTATAAATAAACCCTTTCGTCCAAGTATTAGCCTTAAATGTTTCATTTTGTTTAAATTTTTTTTCACCAACAACGGCCGTAAAATACTTATTTTTATATTCATTTTTCCAATCAGTTGGTTCTTCAGTTGTTAATATATAAACTGCTTTAATCTTAATATAACCAGTAGTTTTAGTACATCCCAAAGTTGAGCAAATATATATACTACCACTTAAAACTTCTTCATGATTAATTGTATTATCACTTGTTAGATCTATTTCTATATTTTTAATTACTTCTTCCTCATTTATATCAAATTTGCCTGGGACAAATACATGAACACCCGAAGTTAATTTTGAATGGCATGTGTTCTCATCAGTTATTCTATATATAAAATCACCAGAAATACAATTTGTAAGAGTATAAATAGTATCACTTGACTCATCTGTTTCAGACGTGCAATTAGTTAGATCTATACCATTACTACATTGTTCTAATTCTATATTAATTTTATACATATTATATAGTACATTTTTAATGAAGATTTGAATTATATATTTATATAATTTTTTTAAATAGATTAGTTGAAAAAAACTCATATTAATAAAGTTTTATAATATATTTGTTTTGAAAAAAGTCAATTATTTACCAGCTAAAACATCTTGCAATTGATATAATAATAGTATGAAATATAAACTATTTATATATATATAGTACAAAATAAATATAATGATTAATAATAATATTTTATAATTATTTAATATAAATATTTCAATTTTTTTTTATATCTAATCTTTTATTTAAATAATTTTTATTTATTTATTTTTATTTATTATATTTCTTTAAATAATTATTTATTTATCCATTTATATCCATTTATATTAATTAATAAATTTATTTCTAATTTATTTGTACATTTAAATTATACTCAAATTGTATTTATATTCCATTGATTTTTTTTATTTAATTTAATTTATTTATTCAAATTCTATTTATTCATTCTTTTATATATTTATAACTATTTCAAATTGAAAATTTTAAAATTTATCAGCATTATAATTATTTATTCATTTATATTATTTATTGATTTTATTGAATATATTTATTCATCTAAATTAATTATAAATTTTATTTATTATTTTTATTATTATTTATATATCTATAAGAATTTTTTTTAAATTATAATTTTAATTTATCAAACTTTTATTGATTTATTCATTTAATTTTTTAACATATTTATTAAATTTCTATTTATTTGTTCATTTATTATATATCTAATAATTTTAATAATTTTATTAAAATTATATTATTGTTCATTTATATTATTTATTAAATTTCTATTTATTTGTTCAATTATTATATATCTAATAATTTTATTAAAATTATATTTTTGTTCATTTATATTATTTATTAAATTTATTTAAACTATATTTGTTTATGCTTTTATATTACTATTTTTTATTAATTAGTGTTGTTTTTTCATTTATATATAGAACTACTATTTATTCATAATTTTATTATTCATCCACCATCATTCATTTCTATTTTTAATTTTACTAAATTTTAATATTTTTTTATTAAACTTCAATTTATCAAAAAGTAATATTATATAAAATACATTTAATATAAATTATATAATAATAAATATATCTTTTTTTTTTTTATTATTATTTTTTTTTATTTTATGTTTCATACCAGAAATAAAAATTAATAAATAATAAAAAAGAAATTTTTTTTCTTCTATTTTTTCATAGAAGTACTTATAATTAAATTTTTAATGATCTATTTTTTTTTTAAAATTATTTATCATACCAGAAATATTTCCAACCCAACATTTTATTAATGCTTAACGTTTATAGGTTGGAAATGCTTTCAAGTTTATTAATAGATTGTAATTTTTTTTTATTTATTTTTTTTTTGAAATAAATATAATTATATAAGTTTATAACTTTTTTTTCTTTACTTTATTTTTTTAGGTTTAATTCGTTTTTGAATATTTTGTTTATATCAAAAAATATAATAATAATAATTAACTTAATAATATTTAATATTTAATTATACATAAAATAAAAATAAAGTTTTTATTTTGTATATAATTAAAAACATAAATAAAAAAAACCCAAAAAAAAATAAAAATCTCCTTCTTTTTTCCTTATGTGTTAGGTGCGATAGCATCATACTGTGAACATTTATACTTCGGAAAAATTTTTCCATTTCAGTTCCTATTCCCCTACTCCTAACTGGTATGAAAAGATTAGGAATAATAAGTAGAAACTCCGTCCAATTTCATTTTTTTTTTCTTAAATTTAAAAAGATTAAAAATTTGGTGAATTTAAATTAAATTACAAAAAAAGAAAAATCAACGTTCCGTTTTATGAAATAGAATTTTTTAATGTTTTCATAAGACTTTGGGTTAGAGCCTTTGTCAGATCTTACATCATGAAATAATAAATGAAAATTCATTAAAAAATGTAAACTTTTTAAATTTTTGCTTTCTTACTTCACTTTCAGTTTTCATTTTAATCATTATTAAAATAGATAATAATTTTTTTTTATGAAATAACATTTATCAAAATTCACTATTTAATATTTATTTACTATTTATAATTTATTTACTTTTTATTAAAATAATTCTAATAGTTTATATTCATCTATAACTTTTTAACATTTAATTTTTATTATTTAATATTTATGGATATTATTCAGTATTACTAAAAAAAAAATAATTTTATATCCTCATTATTTAACTTTTATTATTTATTATTTATCTATTATTACTTATTAATTATTTTTTTTTCTATTTAATTAAATAATATTTTTTATATTTATAAAGTTATACGAGATAACTATCAAGTCTAATAATAAAATAGAACAAAATATAATAATACTCATTCATTTATCTATTATTAATTTATTATTATTTATTATTTATTATTTTTTAGAAATAATAATCTTGTTACTTGTATTGATAAGGAGTTACTGTTAATGAAAATATCTTTTAAAACATTTATAGTTGTTTTATTAAGATTACACAAATATATATTATTGGTCATAGGTCATATACTTGATAATATATATATTAAAAATATATTACAAAACTCCTTAATATCACATAAATATCTAGCTATAATATTTATTATTCAAATATTATTTATTATTTATTTATTATTTAACAATAATATTAAATACTATTTATGTCTTTTTTAATTACTTTTTATTTATTATTTATTATGTTTTTTTACTATATATTATTTATTACGTCTTTTTTATTAATTATTAATTATTATTTATTAATATTTAATAATAATAAAATAAAATATTATTTATGTCTTTTTTAATTAATTATTATTTATTATGTCTTTTTTATTAATTGTTAATTAATATTTATTAATATTTAATAATAATAATATTAAATATTATTTATGTCTTTTTTAATTACTTATTATTTATTACTGTTAATAAACACACAATTAAGAGACACACAATATTAAGATAATATTAAAATTATGTTTAAGTAAAGATGTTTTATATTCCTTTATTATATATTAATATTTATTATTTTAAATATATATAACTAAGTATGTATGAGCGTACATATATTAAGGTTTTTATTGTTATTTAAAAAGTTAAAAAAATTTAGAATTATAACTTAAGCACGTTTTATAGTATTTCGAGTATTAATGTATTTGTAAAATATTTGATAATCATAGATTAAATTTTATATTAAAATATATTTTTAACATTCACCCTAAAATCTAGCTTCAAAAAAAACTTGATGTAAAAAAAAAATGAAGATAGATTTTGAAAAATTATACTACCTTTAATTTGATTAGGAGAGCTTTCTTAAAAAAAACTTATTATATATAAAAAAAAAAAAATGATGACGCATTTTAAATTATATTATTCAATTTTAGTAAGAAGGGAAATTCTAAATTTATCCATTAAAGTATTGTTTAAGTATTTCGTGAAACTTACACAATCAAAAAATTTAATACAAGTAGAAAATAATAAATTGAAATGCATAAAATTTAATGAAACGAAATACTGAAGTGCCATTGGGAACCTATTATATCTTGCTATCTGTACCTGACCTGATATCCTATTTGCTGTGAGCAGAGCAGCAAGAAAATCCAATAACCCTAACTTAGAGGATTGGAATAATGTTCTTATAATATTCAGATACTTATTGTACACAAAAAACTATGGTATAAAAATTGAAAAAGGTATTAACCTTAAGGTTTATGTCGACGCAGATTTCGCTGGAGACTCAATCACAAGAAAATCTACTTCAGGATTCCTGATGATGATGGGAAGAACGCCAACCAGTTGGTTCTCGAAATTGCAACATTGCGTTTCTACCTCAACGGCCGAAGCTGAGTATTATAGTTTGAGCGAATGCGCAAAGCATTCATTATGGTATAAGAATTTATTAAATGAACTTGGAATAAAAATTAATAATGTAAAAATTTTTGTCGACAATAAAGCAAAAATATATAATAGTGAGAATCAGTCAATTAATCCCAAGTCGAAACACATTGATATTCGGTATCATCATATTAGAGACCTTGTCAATAAAAGATTAATTAAATTGAGTTACATAAACACTAAAGAAAATTTAGCAGACGGTTTCACGAAATACTTAAACAATACTTTAATGGATAAATTTAGAATTTCCCTTTTTACTAAAATTGAATAATATAATTTAAAATGCGTCATCATTTTTTTTTTCTTATATATAATAAGTTTTTTTTAAGAAAGCTCTCCTAATCAAATTAAAAGTAGTATAATTTTTCAAAATCTATCTTCATTTTTTTTTACATCAAGTTTTTTTTGAAGCTAGATTTTAGGGTGAATGTTAAAAATATATTTTAATATAAAATTTAATCTATGATTATCAAATATTTTACAAATACATTAATACTCGAAATACTATAAAACGTGCTTAAGTTATAATTCTAAATTTTTTTAACTTTTTAAATAACAATAAAAACCTTAATATATATACGCTCACACATACTTAGTTATATATATTTAAAATAATAAATATTAATATATAATAAAGGAATATAAAACATCTTTACTTAAACATAATTTTAATATTATCTTAATATTGTGTGTCTCTTAATTGTGTGTTTATTAACATATTATAGTAAAAATTATTATTTATAAAGATTACTTTAATTTAGATAACTAATATAAATAGGAATATAAATTATTTATTTAATAAAATTTTACTAATTGTCCAGTAAAATTAGATAATAAAAAGAATAATTAAAGGTTATTAATTAGCCTGTAAAATTAGGAAGTTATTATATGTTTACTAATTATTTTTAGGAATTAGTCTTAAAATAAAGAATTAATAAAGCAAAAGATAATAGAATAAATATGCTTTTATTGAATGGATTTAATTATTTTACTTTTAAATACTTTTTATTTAGTATTATTTAGATAAAATATGGAAGTATTATATGTACCATCATTTATCATATATTTAATTATTTATATTATATAATACATTATTTAATTATGATTACTATTGAATTAATTATTTTCTTAGTATTTAAATATTTATTATTTATTATTTTATTATTTATTACTTATTATTTAAATATTTATTATTTATTATTTAGTTTTAATATACTTTTTTTAACTTTAAAAAATTTTTTTTCTTGAAATAAACAATTACCATTAAATTTAATATTTATTATAACTTTTAATAAACGAAATAAATAAAAATAAGTAAATAAATTAAAAAATAAAAAAAAAATAAAAGAAAATTATTTACAATTATCTTTCCCAAATAAAGATATTTACTATTGTCTATAGTGGTGCATTAATAATTAATTAAATAAATTATTGGAAAAAAAAAAGTTTGATTTAAATATTAAATAAATAAAAATTATTGGAAAATTTAAGATATATTTATATTACCCAATACATGAATAATAAGAAAGAATGTACATTATATATTAAGGATATAATTCTATAAATAATGATTTCTAATAATATTAAGATTTTTTAGACACATTAATGTTTATATAATTAAATAATAGTTTAATTTATTTATATTATAGATATTTATTATTTATTAATATATTTTTTTATAAAAATAGAACTAAAGAAAAACATATTCATTTAGAAAGCTTTTATACATGAATATTATTTATTAAACTAATTGATTGGTTAATATAAAATGAAATATAGTAAATATATTTTAACACTCCTCCTCAAATGTAACTTCGTTTCAATGTTACATTTGTTTAATTTTAACTATATTTTTAGAATTAAAATTTTAAATCCTCAATTTTATATAACAAAGAATTTCTGAATTTTTCCATAAGAGTGTTATTCAGATATTTAGTGAATCCATCGGCCAAATTATTTTGAGATTGAATATATTCTAATTTTATAAAATTTTTATTTATTATTTCTCTAATATAATGAATTCTTATATCAATATGTTTTGTCTTCGGATTAATGGATTGATTTTTGCTATTGAATATGACAGCTTTGTTATCTATTTTTATTTTAATACATTTAATATTATAATATAATTCTTTCATTAAGTTTAAATACCAAATGCAGTGCTTGCCATATTCACTCAGACTATAATACTCCGATTCTGCAGTAGATGTTGACACACAGTGTTGTAGCTTGGAACACCAGCTAGTTGGTGCGTTGCCCATGGTTACTAAAAAACCTGTTGTTGATCTTCTGGTTTCAGTGTCTCCTGCAAAGTCGGCATCAACAAAGGCTTCTATTCCTAGTTTCCTTGTATAGTTTATCCCGTAACTCGTTGTTCCTTTAAGATATCTTAGTATTCGTACGACATTGTTCCAGTCTTCCATATTCGGATTATTTGATTTTCGTGCTGCTTTACTTACCGAAAATAGAATATCAGGTCTGGTGCATATAGCAATGTAGAGTAAATTTCCTATTGCACTTCGGTAGGTAGTTTGATTAAACTTTATATTTCTAAGTTTGTCGTCCGTAATTGGTTTTGTATTCCTTAATGGTTTTTCATTATTCATATTGAATTTTTCTAAAACCTCTATAATGTATCTTCTTTGATGCATAAAATATCCGTTTTTGTGTTTAACAAATTTTATTCCGATAACGAAATCCACGTCTCCAATTTCTTTTATTTTATATTTTCTTTTGAAATATTCTTTTATAATTTTAATTTCATTCTCTTTTCCAGCGTTTAAAATATCGTCAACATAAATACCGACTATACATAAAATGTTTTTATTTTTACCATTTTTTACATATATACATGGTTCACTTACCATTCTTCTAAGTCCTATTTTAGTTAAGAATTTATTAATTTCTTTATTCCATTCTCTTCCGCTTTGTTTCAGACCATATATAGCCTTGTTTAATTTCCAGTATTTTCTATTAAAATCTGGATGACCTTCTGGAGGTTTCATATAAATATTTTCACTTAACTTGGCATTAAGGTAAGCAGCGTTTATATCGATTTGTTCTATATTAAAATTATTTTGGGCAGCAATTTAAGTTAAAATTCTGATAGAGTCGTGTTTTAACGTTGGTGCAAAAGTATCATGAAAGTCTATTCCAAATTCTTGGGTAAAACCTCGTGCTACCAATCTTGCCTTTCTTTTTGTTATCTCGCCATTCGCATTTCTTTTATATTTGAAAATCCATCGTGAGGAAATTACATTGGCATTTTTGGGTATATATTTAATTGTATTAAATACATTTAAGTTTTTCATATTACTTAATTCTTCATTTACTGCATTAATCCACTCTTTTCTATCAATTAAATTTTGAATGTCCTTATAATTTTCTGGTTCTCTTAAGGTATTTGTTGTCTTTCTTCTTTTGTTATTACTTTCATTTATAATATTCATAGTTCTTTTTTTATTATTGGTCTCGATATTATTTAATTTAAATGAATTGTTATTAGTCAAAAAAGTATTTATAATTTCGTTTCCATTACGTTGAATATAATTTTTATTGATAATTGTGTTGTCATTTACTCTGCTGCTTTCAATATTATTATTGTTATTGATTGTTTTATTGGCTGTATTATCATTTATTTTATTATTAGTATCTTCTCTATTTTGGCTATTATTATTATTTTCAATATTATTATTATTAATTCTAATTTTATTATTACTATTATTTGTATTATTATTATTACTATTATTTGTATTATTATTATTATAATTATTATTTATATTATTATTATTGATAAAATTATTATTGGTTATGTCATTATTATTAATATTATTATTGTTTATATTATTATTATTATTTGTATTATTATTAATGAAATTATTGTTATGGTTATTATTATTGATATTTTCATTGTTATTGTTACTATTATTGTTAATGTAATTATTATTTCTTTGTTTTTTGTTATATTTTCTTTTATTCTTAGGATTATTTTTATTGATTATATCTTCGTATATATTTTGTATATTGCTATTATTTAATATTGGTGAATTACTTAGGATGTTTTTTGAATTAAAAAATTCTTTAGAACTTGGATAATCAATTTTATTTAATCTTTGTTGAATATTATGATTAATGTTATATGTATTGGTATCGTATGTATTTTTATTATAGTATGTATTATATGTATTATCTCCCCTGATTTCGTGATCCGGAATAAAATTGGAAAATTCAGTTGAGCATTCTTTAAGATAACTGTTTCCAGGATTGGATTCGAAAAAAGCAACAGATCTAGATAGGATTATTTTATTAGTAGTAATATCTAAAATTTTGTAAGCTGATGGATTTTCAGAGTATCCTAGAAAAATCCCTGGTTTAGTATTGTTATCGAATTTAGATCTAAAGACTTTAGGAATAAAGAAATAAACTTTGCATCCAAATACTTTAATATTTGAATAGTTGACCTTTGTTTTGTTAATTATTTCATAAGGTATTTTCATATTTATTCCTTTGTGTGGAATGCGATTATGTATATAATTAGCAGTAGAGGTAGCATCTTCCCAAAATTGGTGACTAAGTTTAGAGTCATTCAGCATAGCTTTGGCGGAATTAATTAGGGTGCCATTGAATCGTTCCACACTTCCATTTTGTTGTGGGTTATATGGTACAGTTAGCTGATGTTTGATACCATAAGATTTAAAGAATAAATTAAAATTATTATTGCAAAATTCTGTACCATTATCCGTTCGAATATATATAATTCTAGTATTATACTTATTTTTAATCCATAAAAACCAATTGTAAAATGAGTTAAAGGTGTCACTTTTAGATTTTAAAAACAAAGTCCATCCATAGCGTGAATAGTCATCGAGGATTGTAAAAAGATATTTGTTACCATAAAGTGATTCAGGAAGAGGACCAACCAAGTCCATGTGAAGTAATTCAAATATATGTTTCGACTTATTTGTTGCTTGCTTATATGGTTTATTTTTAAGTTTTGAATTCATACAAATTGGGCATTGACTAACTGGTGTATTAAGTTTTAATAATTTGTTTTTAATATGACTAATATCAAAATGACATAATCTTCTATGCCATAAATTTAATCTCTTTGCTGCATTTGGTGTAGTGAAATTTATTTCTAAATTATTATGTTGATTGTTATTATTATTGAGATTTATTTTATTATTGGAAAACCAAATTTTAAATGTATTAGTCTTGGTTGCAGTGATGTTAACTATTCTTTTATCATTGCTATCGTAAATGATTGCATATGATTTATTATTTGAATTATTAAAAACAATTTTATAATTTTCTTTTAGTAATTTGCATATGGATATTAAATTTTTATTGATGGCTGGAGAGTAGTATACCTCATTAAGTATTACTTCATTGTTGTTTACATACCCCTTAAATTTTCCTTTATGGACAGCTGTAATTATTTGTCCATTAGCTAGATTAATTTCTTCATTACATTTTTTTATGTCTATTAGAAGATTAAGATTGCTTGTGATATTGATTGAAGCACCGGAGTCCAAAATCCAACATGAAAGAAAGTTTTTGTCATTATCTTCATTTAAAAATTCTTTTTCAACGTTACAGTAATTTAATTCAATATTATTTTCTGTATTATAATCTTTAGTAAAGGCATCTGCGTATATTGTGTCATAATTACTTGAAGAGGCATCATTAGTGTTCACATAATTAATATCGTTTTGAAATTTTCTTTTGTTTTTAGTTTTTTTATTAAATTTATTTTTGTTTTGATTTTTATATAAATTATTTTTTCTGAATTTACATTCATAGAAGTAATGTCCTCTTCTTCCACAATAGTTACATCTTCCACTACTCCTTTTAAAACTTTTTCTTTTACCTTTAGTTCTATTATTGTTTCGATAATTCTTACTATTTCTTGTTTCAGCATTGAAGAGAATATTATTATTGTTGTTTTCCTGAATGGAATTTTTTTCTTTTAAATTAGATAAAACGATATTAGGGATGATTTCCTTAACATAGGAGCAGCATGATTCCCAACTCTTATGTTGAAAGACGTTTATCCACCTTAGATCTTCAGGTAAGCATCTATTTAGAATGCCGATTTTTGTATTTATACTAAGGTCATTGTCAATTTTCTCAAGTTCGTCTATTAAGTTTTGCAAATTGGCAATGAATATATTTATATCGGTCTTTGTGTCAAACTTCATTGTTTCAATTTTGTTTTGGATTTCGATTTTTCTTCTTTCCTTGCTTTTGGTAAACGATTCTTGGAAGATGTTCCAAATTTGAAAAGCGGTCTTTTCATTTCCATTTATTAGTTTTTGTGTTTGTTCTCCAAGCCCATTTATGATAATCCATTTGGCCGTGATGTCGTTAGTTATATCAATGTTTTTAGTGTTCTTTTCATAAACTAACGAACTATCAAATTGATCCTCCGGGTAATCTGTTAATTCTTCTCTTATATCTCTCTTTCTTAACTTCTTTACAATTGGATGAAGGACATATTTGGTTAATTTATTTATTGTTAGCAAATACAGAATTTTTCTTTTCCAAACAGGGTAGTTTTCTGTATTTAGTTCAGTAATTTGGTTGAAATTTTCGGAATAATTAAAGGTTATTCCGTTATGTGTAATATCTTCTCCGGTGAGGTTGATAACTTGTTCTTGGTTTCTTCTTCTTCCAGCCATTTCGAGTACTTTTGAAGTCTTAAATTTTTATTATTATTTTAAATTAATTATAACTATTTTTTAATATCTCAATTAATAAAAATATTTTAGTAGTTTTTTTTTTTTTTTTTTAAAAAAATATTATAATATTTAATTCTGTTAATTTTTATTAATTTATTAGTATTAATTTGTTATATTAAAAATTCTCATTTTAATTTTTACTTAAATTTGATTTCATTAATTTGTTACTATTTTTATCTCATTTAGTATTGTAATACCAAACTTTAATAAATAAGGCATTTATATTATTTAATTTATTATTAATTTTGATTAAATAAAAGTTGATTATTATTTGATTAGATTTTTTATTTTTTATTCATTGATTAGTTTTATAATTTCATTTTAATATATTTGATATATTATATAATGTGATTTATTCAAAATTTTATTTAATACATATAATTAGTTTTTTTTTATTATTACTTTAATTTAATTATATTTTTTATATTAATAATATTTTAGTTTCAAATTTATCTAAATACCATCAGTTGACTATATATTTCTCATCTTGATGATATTAGATTTAATTTAATTTAATATTAGTATCATCAGTTGACTATTTATTTCTCATCTTGATGATATTGTGTTTATTTTATTTTTAATATTAATATCATCAGTTGACAATAAATTTTTCATCTTGATGATATCATTTTTATTTTCTTTTAATATTAATATCATCAGTTGACAATAAATTTTTCATCTTGATGATATTAATTTTATTATTTAACAATTTAACTATAATTTTATTTATTGTTGATTAAAAAAAAATCTTTATTTCTTATGGATTTGATTCGGTAATAAATAAAATACAATAAATAATAAAAATAATAATTTATTAGTTCTTTGGTTTTATTGAAAGGTAAAAATAGAAAAATTTAATTTATATTATAACTTAACTTTATTTTAATTCAAACTCAATTAGTAGATTGAGACTCTTAATCTTTTAGACACATTAATGTTTATATAATTAAATAATAGTTTAATTTATTTATATTATAGATATTTATTATTTATTAATATATTTTTTTATAAAAATAGAACTAAAGAAAAACATATTCATTTAGAAAGCTTTTATACATGAATATTATTTATTAAACTAATTGATTGGTTAATATAAAATGAAATATAGTAAATATATTTTAACAAGATTAATAGTTCCAAAAAGATATTTTCAATTAAAAATTGTCAGAAGTATAATTATTAAGGTTTATGTGTAACATAGATTTAAAGGGTTTAGTAATGTATTTTGTGTAAATGAGTGACCAATGATATTACTATCGAACCACAATTAATACAAGCTATAAATAGTTAAATATTGCTAGTAAATTTATTGATAACTACTTTTATATAATAATAAGAACATAATAAAAAAAATCTTTTTACTTTTAACAGATTAAGAGTCTCAATCTCTTAAGATTGAGTTAAATAATATTAAGTTATGTATAAATAATCTATTAAATGAATATTTAATAATAATATTTAATTAAACTATACATCAAACATTTAAACATCTAACTCATCTTTATTTTTTTATTATAATTATAAACAAAAAAAAACAATCGTAAATCATAATTAAAAACAAACTAATCTAAATAATTATAAAATATCCTAATAAAAAATATATACGACGTTATTCCCAATAATACATGAAATATAAGTCTTATAAAGATAAGTAGTGATTTTATTCATTTTCGTATATATATTCATATGATGTAAATAATAAAATAACAAAAATAAATAAAAAAAAAAAAACATTGAATTACTTAAGTTATAATATGATAAAAAAAAAAACCAGCTGAAAATAATATAGTCAGCAGCCAAAAAAATATATATATTAATAAATAATAAAAAAAACAAATTTGTAATATATAATATAATAAATAAACCAGTTGAAAGAATATAGTTACCGGCGAAATGAAATGTTAGCTGAATAATAATATAAATAGTCAGCAACACAAAATTATTTATATAATAAATCTAGTGTAAATAAAAACCATAAATCAAAATATTGACTAAATATTAATAATCTAAGCTGAAAATGTCAGCTAGATAAATATTGAACTAATCTAAGCTGAAAAAAGTCAGCTAGAAAAATACTGAATTAATATTAGCTGAAATTGTCAGCAAGATACTATATTTTGGTTAGTGATGGAACATCTAATTTAATGTTGTTTATTAATCTAAAATATATAAAAATATAAAATGAGCTGAGTATAGTCAGCCTAATAAAAATAAAATGATCTGAATATTGGTCAGCCTAATAAAAATAAAATGAGCTGAATATTGGTCAGCCATATGATAAAATATGTAAAAATAAAAAAAGAATAATAAAATAAAATAAAATTAAAATTACCATAATGAATATTATTAGCATTTATTTAAAAATTGCAATGCGGAATATCACCAGAATTAAGGGTTACAAATTTAGGACATCGTTATAGCCATTTTTCATTAATATTCTGATTTATCAAAATACCTTATTGAAATGAAATAAGTAATTAATATATCAATTAATAAAATACCCCAAATAATAAAATTACATATTCATCCTTGAAACAAACTTTACATTATTATAAATTCAAAATGCACTAACAAATAGAATAATCTCAATGATAAGATGAAACAAAATTCCGCAAAACATCTGTAACAAACAATTAATAGACCATTCACAAAACAACACAATTAGAATAATCAAATTTAATAATCAAATGAAAAAAAGAATCCATAATTAATACTCATCAAAACCATGTGTATCCCCATGAGTTGTGTAACTCATAATTAACAAATTATATTTATACTAAAATATGTTCAGCTTTCTGAATTATCGAATATTTCGAAACATCATGATACCGTAACATGGTTCAACATTTACAATAGAAATTATATCATTATGTAATTTGATGAAAACGAAACTTCTGAGTCAGAATTAATATAGATATTTGCTATTATGGAAATTTAACTTTCAACTATTGTAACAAATCTCTACTCCATCATTCTAAAACATGAATATTTATTCAATCACTAATATCATAAGAATATATCTTTATAAAATAGGCATTCATGTAAATTTCTATATCGAAAAGATAATTAATGGCTCCAATACAATAAATAGAATAATTTCAAATTGATATAATCAATCTGATTTAAAATATTAAAATAAAAAATAAAAAATAACCAATAATCAGTGAAATGTTAAAACAATAAATTGGAGAAGATTAACAATTTAAAATACAAATCCGATATTAGAGATAAAATTCAAAATTATTTTGCTAAAATCATCCATTACATCAGCAAAAAAAAAAAAAATAATTACAATTGAGTATTACGTATAACTATAAACTTATATATACTTAATTGGTGGTAACAATCCCCATCATATTTAACTAAGTGTATTATGTTCTCAGGATCTTCAAATAACTACCATTAATCAGTATCTTTGTCAAACAACGTCAATTATGAATTATATTTCTTATTAATACTATATAAATAACCTTTCCAATTAAGATCTGTGTTCAATATTTTAACTAATAATTTTTAATAAATTCAGTTATAATCACATTAAAGTTTTTTAATTCGAATAATATAACCATTATTTACTTCCATAAACAAATACAACAATAACCGACATACAATTTAACCATTAATTGAAATTATTATATCATTCCAATATTATAACTGATCATATTCACATTTTACATAAACCTTCATTATATAAGTGCAGTATCTTCAAATTAAATTATATTATTTTCCTTTTACTTTAATATGACAACACCACTACATATTTTTTACTTGATAATATATTTTAAATCTTTGATCAATCAACTCCCCATATTCACTAATATATTCACTAACATCCCATCACACAATTTAATTACCATCATCGATACACATTTAACTTGAACTTCAATTTTTTTTTATTTATAACTAATTCACTTTTAATGTCAAACATTACGTACCTATTCGAATAATATCATTTTCATGATTTAATATTGCAATATTCATACCTTCAAGTATAGTACAATAGATACAATAAATAAGATGAACAAGGTGAATTAGAAGGAAAATGATGAAACTCGTGTATACAATAAATAATAATATGGTTGAAGTTGTAGCTACATTTCGAAATAGAGAGCTTATAATTCAAGTTTATCTTAGATTATCGTCTTTTTATCCATTTAAACTCGGATTATCGTTTACAGACGTCATATTTACTATACCAATTTTTCGGTTTACCTACATCTATATAAATATAACATCACTTTTAAAGCATTCCAACATTTGTTTCATATTTCGTTAAACAAACTTCAACTATTACTTACGCTATTATTCATCTTTGTTTAAATTACGAAATCAGGGGGAGTATACTATATAATTATTTCATAAACATAAAAATATTAATGTGAACATTCATTATATTGAACTTAGTCAATTTACAATAACCCCCAGAAATAAAAAAAAAAAATAAAAATAATCAGGATTTCGTAATTAAAACCATAAATACACTAAATTTACAACACACGTCATTCACTAAATTATACTTATATAACCTATTACATTTTTATGAAACACGATCCTTAAATTCTTAACAAATTCAAAATAAATATAATCAATAAAATTATTAAAAACAGATACACGTTGAACATGATAATTTTATTAGTGATAAAAATAAATAGTTGAACCTGAAAATGAAACTGTTAGGTTAAAACAAATTGTTAAAGCAAAATTTAGAACTCAAAATTACAATAAAAACGAAATAAATCCCTTTTAGAAAGTTTATTGTGCCTTCATAATTCTATTCGTATTAAAATTTTTGTTCTACGCTATAAGTAACATGCCCAATACATTAAAGCAGAATTTCAATAGACAAAGATACAATTTTTCAATCCGCTCCAAGGAAAAGTAAGTGAATCCTAATAAAAGAAAAATTTCTTCATTTATATATACATTGAATAGCCATTGGAAACTCCATTTAAAGGAAATCATACGAACACTAATATTACTAATATTACATTTAAGTAACTCATATAATTTTTAATATTAAATCATTATCGGTTTAACATTCTAAAATGTTATCCTATTAAAGATACTCAAATAACTATTATTTATTCAATTCTAACTTTATTCCTAAGTTAGACTTGAGGGGGAGTGTCAGAAGTATAATTATTAATGTTTATGTGTAACATAGATTTAAAGGGTTTAGTAATGTATTTTGTGTAAATGAGTGACCAATGATATTACTATCGAGCCACAATTAATACAAGCTATAAATAGTTAAATATTGCTAGTAAATTTATTGATAACTACTTTTGTGTGATAATAAGAACATAATAAAAGAAATCTTTTTACTTTTAACAAAAATAATGACAATTACTATATATACAAAAAGATGAAAATAAAAATTTAACCAGAGTGGTATGATGAATTAGGTAAATATATTAATAAAATTAAATTAAGAAGAATCATCAACAAGCCATGTCTTTACTTAGAAGGAAATAATAATTATTAAAAATTATTATAAAACATATTTTTTATATTTCATAATTCTATTTATGAATTTATTTTTAGCTTAATAATTGTTAAATTATTCATTTTATTAATAAAATTAAATTATTTTTTTAATATTACAAATAATAATTATTCAAGTCTAATCTCAAACTTACATTCAGGATTATTTATATTACATGGCTGATCTATTGGTAAAGGATGCTTCTGATTTGATGAAATTTGATAAAAATCAACTAAATTTTTATTAATATAGGTTAATTCAATTGCATCAGGGAGATGATATATTTTTCCACAGCAATAATTATTTCCATGTAAATGAACCAAAATATAATTTTTGTCCATTGAATATAAAAATTTTAATAATTTTTCTTTAAATTTATTATCGTAAATATGGTGAATTTCTATCACTATTCCAGTTATATCTTTTGAGTATTTCAATATATCATCAATTACTTCATATTCTGCTCCTTCGATGTCCATTTTTATTAGAATCTTTTTATTGATTAAATTAAGCCGACGTAATTGATCTGAAAAACTTGATATTTTACCTGATAAAGTTTGATATTCAAATAAATAATCACCTGTACCAACACAATCACTAATAAAATGACAATTAGGATCACCTGTTTCTATATTTTGTATGCCGCAATCAAATCCATAGGAAGTTTTATTATAACGTTTAGAAAATTCACTTTCAAATGAAATGTCATCACTAATTCCATATCCCATCAAAACATCAGTGACCTCCAAAACTTCTCTTGGAACGACATATCCACCATCATTGTCTTTTCCTAATCTAATAAAGTTTAAATTTTGATTTCTTATTTTAGCATCATAAGTCAACAATTTAGATTCAACTTTTTTTAAGAAGGAGAAAATTTCTAAAGAATAACACTTTTTTTGGCATAATTTACTTGATTTTCGAGTTTTGTTAAAACATTTCTTCTTACAACGAGATAATAATTTATAATTATCTATCAAAGTGTTTATTTAAAAATTTATTTAATATTTACCTAATAATTTGTTGAAAAAACTATATTTTTAATTAGGTTTAATACCTTTAGAAATGGCATTAGCTTTACTAAAGAATAAAATAAAAATTATTAATAGAGAAATAATTAATAATTTATTATTCATAATTAGTAATATTCTAATAATAAAAATGGTAAAATGTTTATAAATAAAAAATTTATTTTTTTTTAATACAAAAATTTATCACTTATATATTGTTTTATTATTATATTTTATTTAGATTTTATTATTTAAATATTAATTTAAATTAGTATGAATGCCTTAAATCAAATATATTTCTTTTTTATAAAGTTTTTAATTATTTTCAAATAAACTATTATATAATTTTATTTTCATTACTATTATCTGATTGAATCATATTTTACTTTAACAAATTTAAAAATTTAAGAAAAATAATTCAAATATTTATATTTTTATTTTAAGATTAAAGTTAACTATAAATAATATTTTTTAATATATTATTGTCAAAATAATGATTAATTTAATTAATCTATCTTTAATATAAATAATGACCAATTACTTGTATTAATATTTAAAATAAAAAGTATAAAAATCATGGAATTATTATTTTATAAAAAGTAATATCTTATACAAAAGAGAATAAAAATAATTTATACTGTTATAAAAAAATATTTTTCTAAAAACTACTAATCCATATATATTTATTATTGTGTTTATTATAACTTATTTGAGTGTTTCTTAACATAATATTTTGACAGATTAAGAGTCTCAATCTCAACCGATTAATCCATATAAAAGCTAAGTATTTTTTTTTTTAAAATAAAAATTTAACATTAAATAAATTTGAAATTTATATATTTATTATTAAATATTAATTTTTAATTATTTATATATATATATAAATATTTATAAATTATAAAACTAAAATAAAAGTGGAATCTTTAATATTTAAAATAATTGTACAAAGAAGTCCAATATCAATATAATTGAATTTGAAAATAAACAAAAGGTCAGCTATTAGACATAAGCTGAGGATGAAATAAAAGATCAGCTATTGAATATAAGCTGAGAATGAAACAAAAAATCAGCTATATTATATAAGCTGAGAATAAAAAAGAACATAACATGTCAGCTATACTATATAAGCTGAGGATAAAAGAACATAACATGTCAGCTATGCTATATAAGCTGAGGATAAAAGAACATAACATGTCAGCTATGCTATATAAGCTGAGAATAAAAGAACATGACATGTCAGCTATGCTATATAAGCTGGGAAAAATATAATAAAAAATTCAATTATATAATAAATAATTAAAATAAAGATTTTAATTAAAATGAAATTATAATAATATATTAAATATGAACAATTAATGATATAATCATTTTCACAACAATAACGAAAATTTTTAAATACACTTAATATAAATAAATTAATCTCTTTATACTATTGTTCGTAATATAAATATATACAATACTTTATAATAAACATTAATAAAAATAATTTATTCTTAATTAAAAAAGGAATAGTAACATAATCACATTCACATTATTTAATAAAAGAATCAAAATGATAGGTTTCAATAATAATAAAATTATACTAATTCCTCCATCAATATTAAAAAAAAAATGTATATTAATATCTTTAAATTAAATTTTTTAAATATTAATCATTAAAAAATCTATATAAATAGATTAATAATAAATTGTCACTAAAAATAGAACCAATCAAAATTAATTACAATTTACATTATTTAATTTAATAAAATAAAATCTAACTAAAGAAATAAAAAATATATAAAAGACAAATTAAAGAAAAGCAATAAAAAATAAATTAAGAAAATAATAAAACATAAATACTTTTAATTAAAATAAGAAGGTAAAAATAAAAAATAGAAAATGAGCAGAAACAATTCAAGAAGTAACTCCAGAAACCAAATCATCGAAATTCCCGAATCAGAAAGTAATTTCTTCGCTAAAGGAATCTCTTTCAATTACTCCGAGAATTTCAATCATGTTACCGAATTAACGGTTGAAAACTTCCAAGATTGGAAAACTAACGTATTGGACCTCTTAATCATCAATAATCTAGATGAATACATTAGTTTACCAAAAGTAAAAAAATTGAGAAAGAAGGATATTAAAGAAGATTTAGATAAGTACATTAAAGATAAATTTAATAATTCTCTTATTTACGATATTGGGACAACCCAAACAGATATCAAGAATGACATCATGGTCAAATGGATAATTAATAATAGCCTGGGAAAGAAAACGAAGAAATAATAAAAAGCCATAGTAAGACCGCCTTCGAAATGTGGAACTTCCTTCAAGATTCCTTTACTTTAGGAGAAGAGCATCAAAAAATGCTATTACGAAATAAATTAAACAGATTGAAATTTACCACAGATGATGACATACATATCTCCCTTGCAACACTTCAAAATATGATCGATGAATTGGAAATCATCGATACAGACATGAGTGATAGTGTAAAGGTAGGGATTCTGAATAGAGCCTTACCTGAAAATCTAAGGTGGATAAATGTTTTCCAGTACAATAATGAATGGATAAAATGTTGCAATTACGTAAAAAGAATAATACCAGATATTCTTTTCTCGAACATCAAGGAAAGAAAACTTCAAGAAGAAAACGCAAAAAATATTTTTAATTCACAAACTGAAAACAAAAATAAACAAAATAATAAGCATTTAAAAATAAGAAGAAGAAAAAATGGAAAATGTTTCTTATGTGGAAAATACGGCCACTACAAAAAGGAATGTTATAAGTATAAAAGAAATAAGCTCTTGAATCAAAATAATGAAAATAAATCAATGAAAATTCGAAGAAAATTGAACAAAAAATATAATAAAAGTATAATTAATAACAAGCATTTATATTCAATAAGCAATTACAACAACTATAAAGACGACTACTTAGAAGATTTTTCTAAAGATTATAACTCTGACAATGCAATCGAAATTAATTGTTTAGAAAGAATAAATAATAAAAATCACGAAAATAGTAATATATATAATAATAACTTCATAGTTTGAATTTTAGATTCAGGTGCATCAATCAGTACTATTAATGACATAAAATTTCTTACTAACATTAAAAAATGTAAAACAAAAATTTTACTAGCGAATGGTAAAGAAGTATTATCTGAATTTTGTGGCGATTTTGTAGGATTCATTAACAACAACAAATTCATTTTAAAAAATGTTTATTATTCACGATATATTAAGAGAAACTTAATTTCAATCAATCAATTAATTTCTCAAAATTATAAAGTAATATTCAATAATTATGACAACTCCCCACAAGCATTAATTTATGATAATAATGGAAATAGAATTTATAAATCTTTATCTAATGATAAAAATACATATCAAATTTTCACTTCCAAACACCAAACAAATTTAAATTCAACAAAACATAACGAAATCAATTATACAGTATCAAATAACCAACAAGTAATAGACCTTTGGCATAGACGCCTAGGTCATTATGATATTTCTAAAATAAAAAATAAATTAAGTAATATCAATCTAAAATTAAAATGCCCAGTATGTGTTAATTCCAAATTAAAAAATAAGTCATTTAAACCATCTACCAATAAGACTAAACAAATTTTAGAATTAATACATCTAGATCTTGTAGGACCTGTTAATCCTTCAATAAATAACAATAAGTATTTCCTTACAATTTTAGATGACTACTCTAGATATGGATTGGTCATCTTCACTGAAAATAAAAATGATGTATTTAACAAATTTATCATTTGGTATAATAAAATTTATAATTCATTAAATATAAATATCAAAGCAATTCGATCTGATAATGGGAAGGAATTTCAAAATAGTAAATTTCAAATTTTCTGTGAAGAAAATGGAATTCATCATCAGTTTTCAGTTCCTTATAACCCTTCTCAAAATGGAAGGGCTGAAAGATTTAATGGTATACTCATTGCTTCTTCAAAATCACTTCTTAACGACGCTAAACTCAGTCATGATTTTTGGGAGTTTGCTGTTGATACTGCAAATTATATTCATAATCGACTTCCCCATCAAGGCATTCAAAACAAAATTCCATTTGAAGTATTTTATAATAAGCCTGTAGATTACAATACTTTTAGAGTATTCGGATGTAGAGTCTATTTCTTTGTGCCAAAGGAACTAAGATCAAAATTTGACAATAATTCACATCCTGGTATTTTTCTTGGATATGGCGATCATCCTTCCACTTACAAAATTCTTGATGTTATCAATAATAAAATCATCCAATCTCGCACTGTAGAATTTATGGAAAATGAACCAGGAAATTCCTTTTTAAATCGTATTCATTCCAATAACAAATTCAGGGAGAGCAACTGTCTAAACCGACTTAGATACCGTAATGAAATTGATGATTATAATAATAAAATAACAGATATTATCAATGAAAGAAATGCTACAACAAATTTTAACCAGAATAGAAATATTAACCAGAATAAAAATATTAAAAATCAATCCAAAAATAAATCTTCTAAAACAAATAGAATTAGTCGTAAATATTATCCCAATTATCAAAATAATAATAAAAAAATTATCATTAATAACAGTAATCAAAATAATAATAATGAAAATAACAACAATACTGTTGACAATAATTCAATCAATAATAGTAACAATACTTTCAATCAGGAATTGTTAAATTCAAATGATCACAATTTCAATAATAATTCAATCAATATTAATAATGAAATTAAAAATACGACTGAAAATGATAACAACACAATATCAACAGAAAACCAACAAGAAATTAACAACATTAATAATAAATATAACACAAATAAAGAGAAAAATCAAAACTATCAACATCCTAAAAATTCAAAAAGGAATTTAAACAATTTTACAATTAATTCAAATAAAAGAAAAAAAATAAACAACACAGATGAATCAGACATGAAAATTAATGAAAATACATTAATTGAACCATATAACTTCAAGGATATATTCAAATTTAAAGATAAAATAGAATGGCTAAACGCAATCAAGAAAGAATTAGAAATCATGAAAAATCTTGATGTTTATAAAATTGTTAAAACAGTACCATCAGGATCCAACGTAATATCATCACGATGGGTATTTAAGTATAAAGGAGATGCAAACGGAAATGTTATTAAAAGAAAGGCAAGATTAGTTGCAAAAGGATACACTCAACAGTACGGTATCGACTACAAAGAAACATTTGCACCAACACTAAAACAGGATACAGTTCGAATCATTACAGTTATCGCGGTTCAGAAAAATTTCAATATTGTTCAAATAGACATCAATTCAGCTTATTTAAATGCACCATTAAATGAGCATATATACATGAAAGCACCAGAGGGTCATCCATCTTACGGAAAATCTTTTTGGGAACTTCACAAAGCTCTTTACGGCTTAAAACAAGCTGGTAAAGAATGGAATGATAAACTCAATGAAGAATTGATAAAAATAGGTTTCAATAGAATAAAAAGTGAGCCATGTGTTTATATTAAATTAAACAATGGGAAGGAAATAGTTTGTATTCTCTCAGTATACGTTGATGACATTCTCATTGCAGGAACAAATCAAGAAATAAATAAAGTAAAACAATCTATTCAAAGGAAGTTCAATATAAAGGATATTGGGGATGTTGAATTTGTAATTGGAATAAAATTTACCAAAACTTTAAATGGTTACATTTTACATCAAGGTAGATATATAAATGACATTTTAAATAAATTCGATATTAACAACTTAACACCAGTAAAAAATCTTATGCCATTAGTAAATCCAAATCTAAGAACAAAGAAATTCAATGAAACAAAATACCGAAGTGCAATAGGAAGTTTACTATATTTAGCTATCTGTACCCGTCCTGATATTCTTTTTGCTGTTAGTAGAGCTTCAAGAAAATCAACAGATCCCAACTTAGAAGATTGGATGAATGTTTTAAAAATTTTTAGATATCTCAAATATACAAAAAATTATGGAATCAAAATAGAAAAGGGAATGAATTTAAAAATATTTGTAGATGCCGATTTTGCTGGCGATCCGAATACAAGAAAATCAACTTCTGGATTTCTCATGTTAATGGGGGACACTCCAACAAGTTGGTATTCCAAATTACAGCACTGTGTCTCCACCTCAACTACAGAAGCTGAATATTATAGCTTAAGTGAATGCGCAAAACATTCATTATGGTACAAAAATTTACTAAACGAATTAAACATAAATATCAAAGAAATAACAATTTTCGTAGACAATAAAGCAACAATATATAATAGTGAAAATCAATCAATAAATCCGAAATCAAAACACATTGATATTAGGTATCATCATATTAGGGATTTAGTAAATAAGAAAATTATAAAATTAAAATACATAAAATCAAAGGACAACCTTGCTGATGGTTTTACAAAATACTTAAATAACTCTTTAATGGACAAATTTAGAAATACCTTATTAACGAAAATAATTAATTAATTATATTAAAATCTATCTTCATTTTTTTTATCTTTTAAAAAGTTTTTTTTTTGAAGCTAGATTTTTGGGGGAATGTCAAAATAATGATTAATTTAATTAATCTATCTTTAATATAAATAATGACCAATTACTTGTATTAATATTTAAAATAAAAAGTATAAAAATCATGGAATTATTATTTTATAAAAAGTAATATCTTATACAAAAGAGAATAAAAATAATTTATACTGTTATAAAATAAAATATTTTTCTAAAAACTACAAATCCATATATATTTATTATTGTGTTTATTATAACTTATTTGAGTGTTTCTTAACATAATATTTTGACAATTATAAATATCATAATAATATATAGTAACTTTAATATAAAAAGATAATTTTAATTTTAATAATAAAATAATAATTATTAAATATAATCAAATTATTCTTAAAAATATGATATATGAAATATATCAATATATAATAAAGCTCTTATTTTAATATAATTCAATTGATGACTTCTAATAAAATTCATTAAAACCATGATATTAATAAAGATTAGTAATATTTAAAATAATTACAATGAAATCCCATTCAGCTTTTAAATATTAATATCTAATAAAAAATACTAGTCACAGCATAATTAAATTTATTTTTTCCCTACTAAATTAAATCAATAACAAAGCAATCCGAATTCTTAAAATAAACAGCACTAATTATAGTGTATGAATTAGTTTTGGTAGAATAAATAAACATATATTTTTACAAAAAATAAAAAGAACTAATACTAATTCCTATCTAAATTAATTAAATAAATAAAATTAAATTAATATATAAAGTATGCGAAAAAAAAAAATATATAAAATAATTTTAAAAATAAAAAAAGATAAATATCTTATTTAAGTTATTAAATTATAATATTTTTTATTTTGAACAATTAAAAACTATGTAGAAATGACTCAAGATATAATTCTTAAAGTCGAATTAATAGCATAACAGAAAATGAAAATGATTTGATTTTAAAAATAATTTCTTTTATTATACAGAAAATTTTAATTTTATTACAGATAATAACTTTGGAAAGTTTTCAAATTTCAGAAAATAATATCTAAATAATTAAAAAAAAATTAAAATTAGTTGTAAAAGGGTACTCAAAATAATATGACATCGATTGTAAAGAAATTTTTTCTATCTTCACTTATATATGTTATTATTCATATCTTTGCAGTTACTTTTTTAAATATTAATATCAAAAAAAATTAAAATAAAAATAAATAATATATTTTTAAATTAATAAATATGCATAGAAGGTTTATTTTTTATTTCGTTTTGATATTTATTTATTTTTTTTTTTTTTAATATGTATTTCATATTTCTAATTTTTGATTTCATAATTTACTAATTTATTAATATTTATCTAAAAAAAAAAAGAAATAACAATTATTTAGATTTCTAACTATATATATATTAAAAATATAATAAAATTATTTCATTTCATATGGATATTTTTTATTTTTTAATTAAAAAAAATTTTCTTTAAAAGGTTTATATGGTTATAATTAATAAAATCATAAATAAATAGTACAATTAAAATTTAATATATTATTTAATACAAAATTACTTTTAATTTTAAATAAAATATATAATATGATAAATATGTAATAAAACTAAATATAAAACTAGTAATTATGAATATATTATATAAAAGTAGTAAATTTATAAATTAAATGAATGATTTAAAGATACGTTAAAAACCAAATTAATGTATGTGTGTTATTTATTTTTAAAAAAATATAAAATATTTTATTTTATCATAATCTCTTTATTAAAATAATATTTATTAAAGTTAACAGACACCAAAATTTATTTTATACAAAAATATATTATATATAATTGGTTTAGATATATTTATTAGAGTTAATTTTTAAATTTTTATTAAGATAAAATATATAATAGAAATTATTAAAAAGTTAAAATATCAGTACATTTTCATGTACCAGAATTTTGCCAAACAGGTATATGGTATATGTTATTTCTTATATATTTCTTTTCTACTATCTTTATTGGAGATATGACATATTTCGCTAATTTGTTAATAGTGAGCGTTTTCTTTTCTATCTTTGATATTATCAGTTTTTAATTCAATTTGTCTATTGAACTTTTCAGAGTAATTAAATTAAAATTATTATAAATTATTTAAATAAGGTAAAAAAAAAATTGTAAGAAGAGAGTAGTTAAATCAAATTGTTTTTTTAATTGATATTTGTCAAAAAAGAAAAAATTAAGTATCAAAATAATATTAAATTCATTTTATCTAATAAATAATTCTGAATTATATAATGTAACTGATTGCTTTATTTTAAAAAAATTAACTTTAATTTAAATAATAAAATTTTAATAATAAAATATACATTAAAATAATCATTAAGTCATAAAATCTAAATATTTAATTTACTGATAAAAGTATCTATTTATTTTATTTTTAAATTAAGCTTAATTAACACATATAAATATATTAATTCTTTCTTATAAATATTCTTTTTTTTATATAATAAAAAACTTCAATTGTGTTAGATAAAATTATTAAATGTTATTTAGTAATAAAATTACTAATGCTTTTTATATTTTTTTACAATATTTTTAGATAAAATAATTATAATTTAATATTATTATTAAAATTAATCTATTATTTTAAATAAAAGTTTAAAAAAATTATTATATTTTAATAAGAATAAAAAGAATAAAGTAATATATAGATATATATAACTTCTATTTTATAAATTTATTTTTTTGAAATATCAAATAAATAAAATAAATTTAATAAAATTAAAATTAAAAATATATAAATAAAATTTTTAATTTTAAAATGTTATATTACAATTAGAAAATAAGATAAAACGTTTTATAAAACATCTAAATTTTTAGTAATATAAAATTTTAAGGCTGTATTTTAATAGATATTTGTTTTTCTCTTGGTAAATTATAAAAATCTAAAACTTCATTACGTGTTTCTTCATTGGTTTTTAAATCCCAATCAATTCCATTTTTATTATTAGCAAAGAATTTATGTAAACTTTTTATTTTTTCTTCATTTGTACCTCCCATAATATGAAATAAAAATTCACCTTTCTGAATATGTTTATTATTAAACCATTGTTGCGGAGTAATAATATAATGATCGGTTTCATTGGATTCAATTAATATATTGTTTAATGCTATTTGTTCAGGTAATAGTAATTCTGAATTTATATTGTAATATGGGTAAGTAATTGCTCTCATTAAAATATTTAATGACCATTCATGAACTCTGATAAATAAAATACCGGTATTAAGTCCACAACAATACTTTGGATTTCCTAAATAATCATAAGCTGCTATTAAATGAACTTTTTTCATTCTATCATTAGGTAGAAAAGATTCTAATTTTATGTTTGGATTAATGATTACTACATCGCTATCCACCCATCTTTTATTTTATATATATATTAACATATATAAAGTTAATATGAATAAATTATATTAATAAAGAAGACATAAAATTTTAAAATTGAAGTAATATTTTTAATAATTATAATACAAAATATAATTAAAATTTTATAAATGAATAAATAGATTACTGAGTAATACTAATGTAATAAAAATAATCATTTAATTCATTTAAAATTTATAAGTTAATACTTACAATATCCAATCATATTTTTTATACTTCAATCCTTCAATTATTTTTTCAATAACGGAATAAAATTTCATAAAGTATATCTCTCTACCTGGAACATAATTTATATTTTCTAAATTAAATTCATATCCGTGAATATTTGCATATTGATAAAATTCACTTACAGAATGTTCTTGAATCGAATTTACATTGATTTCATTATAAAAAGAAATAATTGATATTTTTTCTTTTTTCAATTGCTGTTATAAATATGAAAAATAAATATTAATATAATTTAGTATAAATAAAAAAACAATTTTACATCATTTTTTAGTATTAATTAAAAAAAAAGTCTTTTTTAAATAAAAACATACTGAATTTTTTTGACAATGATATTCAATATAAAGATATTTAAAAATATCGCCACAATAATTTTTAAAGAAATGATTAACAGGAATAATGATACAATATTCCTTATCTTCACATAATTCTTTAAGATATTTTGTAGGTTCGTAACCACAATCTTTCTTTATTTTTATTTGTTTATTCGGCAATTTATTTTTATTTATAAATCTACAGATTTTTCTATCTTTTTTATAGCGACCATAAAATGATTTATCAATTTTTATAGTATAATGTTTTGGACAAGAAATATCATAACCTTTTAAAGCTTCAGGTCTATAATGACTTTTTAATTCACAGAAATATTTTTTTCTTTTTGTAGTAGTATTATTAAGTCTATCAAAATTGGTTTGATTGTAATAAAAAGAATCATTCTCTAATCTAATATTTTTATAAATATTTCGTTTTGTTCCGTCATCATTTTCTCTATCAACCGTAATTGGACCATTAGGAATATTTTCATCAACTAACATAAAACCATTTGGCAGTTCATTCTTTCTTGATTTTTCAGTACTCAATAAATTTTTTAAATTTATTTTAATTTGCTTTCCGTTGATTAAATTAAGTAAAATTACCAGTGATAATAAAATAAAAAACTTGTTTTTAAAATTATAAAGAACCAATTTGTTATACATTTTATTTTTTATTTTATTATTATTATTTATTTAAATTAATTAATCAAAAATAAATTTTATTTTAAATAAAAAATATTTTTTATTTAAAAGAAAACTGTTATATTTATATATCAATAAATTATTTTTTTTTATTTTATATATTAGATAATACTATTTTAACTAATAACAATTATAATTTAAAAATTGTTTTTATTGAATTAAATAAAAACTAAAACATTAAAATGTTTTATCGTTAATAAAATTTATTTAATCATGATTTATATATAAACTATAAATAATTCATTTCAGTTTCAAAAAAAAAAAATTAATATTACAATTTTTTTTATTAATTATTATTATTATTTTTAATTTAATTAATATTAATATATTTAAATTTTTTTTAAATAAAAAAATATATAATATAGCCTTTTTTTAAATGAAAGAAAATATTTAATCTCTTTTTTTACTTCTATTATTAATATTTAATTATTAAATTTTTATAATAAATTATACTTTTAATTTAATATTAAAAAATTTAAAAAATTTTATAAATTTTAAGTTGATTTGAATTTTTTAGAAATAATAATCTTTTTTATTATATAAAAATATTAGAATAGTACTTATAATAATGCACATTTTTATGGTATTTATAGTTAACATAATATGAGGCTTATTATTATTATTGGTCACATATTTTACATGAATATATTAAAATATATATTATTTCTCCTGAAATAAATATAATAATATAAATTTATATTTATATTTCTAACATTCCTCCTCAAATCTAATTTTGGATGAAAGTTAGAGTTGAATAGATTTATAGTGTTTTTATTATAAAATAAAATAATACTTTTGTTTTAATATGATAATACAAAAAAATTATAAAGTAAAGTTATAATATTTTAGAAGAGTACGAATGATATTATATTATATTTATATTTTTTCTTTTTATATTAATATTATGCTTTAATACTCTCATTATTATATTATTTACATCATAGTCTCTTCTGTCTCTTCTGCATAATATGTTTCATTTGTTTCATTATTACTATTAATTTCATCATCATTTTTATCTTCTAATTATAGAATTTTGTTATTATTTTCCTTATCTATTATATTATCCATATTTTTGAAGTATTTGGAGTATTTTTAAATTCATATTGTTATCTTTATTAATGATAATAATAATGTTTTCATATGATTAAGAGTTATAATTATCACTATTATAGCCTTCACAATTATATAATGAATTATAAGGAATTTCAATTGAACTTTCTTTAATAATATTTATGGATTCAATACTATCACTTCTTGTAGAATAATTACCATGACTATCTCTAAAACCTAATTCATAAAAGGGTGTGTTAGAAATATAAATATAAAGATTTATAATTAGATTAATTTAAGGAGTAATGTTATATATTTTAATATATCTGTGTAAGATTTATGATAGGTAATTAGCAGTATATTATGTAAACTATAAATACCACAAAAATGTATAATTTTATAAATTGATATTATTCTAATTTTTTACCATAATAAAGATATTTTTTCCTAAAAGATTAAGAGTCTCAGACTATAACTGAGCTCAACCAAAAGTTAAGTTATAATTTATATAATTTATATATATATAAATATATCCATCTTATAAATAAATTGATCTAACATTTTCTTAAAAATTTAATAGGCAGATAACAAAAAAATATTATTAAACTAAAAATATAATAATTGTCAGTTAATAAAATGTTAACCTGAAAATAAAATTAAAACATATTTTATTAAATTAAATTATCCTAACAATTTATGTATTATTATATTGTTTCTAAAATCAACATTTAAATTAAATTAATATAAACAAAATTTATATACTTATATTACGTTTCTCCTTTTAAAAATAATATTGAACCTATATTAAAATTTAATATAAATAATTAATAAAGATGACTAATTTATATTTCTAAACAATTCAAATAAACAAGAGCAATCAATATATCTTCGCTATAATAATATATCAATAAATTTCAAAATAATTAAGAGCACCAATAATAATAAAATATTTAATAAAATATCAATATTCATATTTTAATTTATATTGAATTAAATAAAAACACTATAAATTTTATTTTTATGAAAAATAAATCATAATTAAATTAATATATAACAGAAGCCCTCAACTATATTTATAGGTATAAACTAAGTAATCTTAATATACAAAGTAATAAATATTCATAAAATAAAATTTTTTACTATTAGTAGTACCCAATAAATTTAAATGTCCTATATTGTTTAATTTGATACACAAATTAAAGGACATATACAATAGAAACAAAATTTACTTAAAATAAATAAAAAAAAAATATAATAATAAAAAAATTTAATTAAATTATATATCAAATAATTCAAAATTATCACAAAAAATTACATAAATTATATAAATTTGTAAAATAAATAATTATGACCCCCAATAATTTCATCACAATTTCAAACCTTAATTCATAATAATTTCTATTACAATATATTATTAAGCTTTAATAAATAATATTGAATTCACCAATTAAAAAAAAAATATATTGTTAAAAATATAAATATAAAATTTTATAATTATATTAATTTAAGGTGAAATAATATATATTTTGATATATTCATGTAAAATATGTGACCAATATTAATAATAAGTTACATATTATATTAACCATAAATAACATAAAAATGTACATTATTATTTAAAAAATGATTCTAATATTATCATAAAATAAAGGAGATTCTTATTTCTAAAAGATTAAGAGTCTCAGTCTTACCAGATTGCGCAAAGACATGAAAGTTAAGTAACCAATGTAATAAAATTAAATATTAAAATATATGTAACTATCTAATTTTAAAATATTTTACATTATTATAAAATTAATTATTTTAATAACACATTTTCTTTACTACAATCAAATCTATATAAATTAATATATAAATATTATTAATTATGTTTTATATAAGCTTGAAAAGATAAGTATAATTTATATTATAGAAGAATTTAGAATAATATACATATCGAGCTGAAAAGATATTATAGTCAGCCGATGTTATAAATAAATTAAAATAAAAATAAATAAAAATAACAATAAAATAAAATTAATATCATCAAGATAAAAAATTAATAGTCAACTGATGATATTTAAATAAATTGAAATTAAAAATAATACTAATATAAAAGTAAAATATAATTAAAATTAATACTAAAAAAATTAATAACTAGTCTTTACAAATTCCAATAAGAATGGTCAATTTTAAAGATTCTATTTTAGAGATAAAAAATTATGAAACTTTTAGAATGTCATAGTCCTCGACAGTTGTTATTACAAATGAAATTAAAGTGGCCAATAATAAGTACTTATTTTAAAATGAAGTTTTTCCATTGAAGTTGTTATTATTGCAATGAAAACGAAAATTTGATTAAATTCAATTTACAACAAAAATAAATTTATTTTATAATTTATTATTTTTATGAAAAATTCATCATCTTGAAGTATTTAAAAATATTTTATATATTTTGTTTTCAAAATATAAATGTTAAATAGAAAAATGGTATATCTATTGTATTGTAAACTATAATTGATATTTTTTTTGATTCTAGTAATCATAGAATAAAAAAAAATTTAAAAATCAGTCCATGAAAAATATTAAACAAAAAAGAGGAGAAAGAGACAGTTGTAAATAATAATTTTATTATTAAACTTGTTATATACTTGTATAAATGTTATATTATATAACTTAAAATTAGAGAATCCACCATAGAGTGTATTTAAATGAAAGTTATTTGGTATATTCCCTTTGTAAAAGGAGAAACGAATGAATGTAAAGAAAGATTTAAATGGTTCGATCTTATTCGTTTTTAAATGATTATATATAACTATAATTCTATTGTTGTACGACGTTCCTAATTAATAAAAAAATGAAAATCTTATTTATTAGTATATTAGCAACCTTCTTGGCTTCTATTGTTTGTGCTGTTAGTTTGACACAAAACAATAATTAATTCATTTTAAAGAATAACTATGCTACAGTTGTTATTTCTAAGAAAAATGGTTGTATTACTTCATTAAAGATTGATACCAGTGTTCGCCGCGATGGTTTTCGATGATTCTACCATAAATTAGTATTCAAATTTGGACCCAATAATTTCAATGTCGGAGAAAATAAGTTAACTTTACATGACAGTATGACAGGAGGATATACTAATAATTACCATTTTGATGATTATATATAATCATATTCATCTTGAAAATCCTGGACTTTTAATTATCTAATCAAATAAAATTAGTAAATAAATATTTTATTTTAAAAAAAAAAAAAAAAATTCTAAAAATGAAAAATGTAGTCATAATATATATATATGACAAAACAACATAATATAGAAATTATATAAAAAAAATATATGTAAATATGTTAGGATATTACAAAATTAAATAAAAATATATATTAATTACTTTATATAAAAAAAATAAAAAGTTTAAAGTAGAAAAATAAATTTCTTCTAAAATTTTAAATATTTTAAAATTAGATGATGAAAATAATGACGAAATTAATAATAATGAAGATGCAGATAAAGAAGTTTAAAGAAATTATCCTATATGAAATTCGAACAATTTTAGTATTATTTTTATTCATATACCATTCAAATAATTTTTAAATAAAGAGATTCTTATTTCTAAAAAACATGTCAAGAGATGAATAATTTTCATTTTTTTATTTTTTATTTAATTATGTAAATTAAGATTGTCATGATTAATTCAATATTTACTCAAAAAAAATTTTGTATAACAAATTATATTGTTATTAACAATGAGTAATTTATTATAAAGTGTGTATTTAACAAAATGTTTAAAATTAAAAAATTTTAAATAATAATATATATTTTATTATATATATATTTTATTATAAGGTGTATTTTTTTAAAAAAATAAATATCTATTTAATTTTAAATAATTATGAATAATTAATAATATTATTATTATTTATATTGTTGATTAATTTATCTTCTAGCAGCATATAATTAAACTAAAATTTTTTTTTTTTGAGATCTAAATTTAAAGTTTTGAAATCTTGAAATTCGAACTTAAAATTTATATCATGAAGTGAAATATTTTCATACTTTATTGAACAAATATTAAAATCATCTGAGGATTAGATATAATGAAAATATTTAATGTTAAATGAATTATGAAATTATTATCTTTGGATAAAAAAAATATAAATTATATTATTATTCCAAATGATAATAATTTATTTAAATTTTATTAAAATAAATTTAAATTAAAGTAAAATTTTTGAATTTTGAAAATTTAAATTTTAAAAATTTAAAGTAAGAATATTATTAAATATAGTAGAAATTAATTCAAAAATGATATCTAAAGTCATAAACGAATAAAAGTATTTTAATAATTGAAATTTTAAAATTATAATAATTTGAATTTAGCTAAATTAATAATGAAATTTTAATGCATTTATAAACTTCACAATATTTTATTTAAATTTATTTAATAAAAAAATTTATATATTTTATTTTGGAAACAAATAATTTCATATTGAAATTATAAAATAAACAATTAAAAATGAATGTGAATAATAAATCTTTAGTTATTATTACACTATTTTTTGCTCTCTTATTTATTAAATTAGACTATGCTTTTATCTTAAAAGAATCGAATAATCTAAAATTATTACAACGTTTCAAAAAAAGATGCCAAAATAAAAGTATAAATTCAATAAGATTTTCCAAAAAATGTCATTCTTTAGGAATGCTTAATAACAATGAAATATCGGAGAAAAAAAATTCAGTAATAATGTTATCCAATTCTTCAAAATTTGACTACAATAAAATTGAAAATTTGATCGTTTTTGGAGATTCTCATTCATCAGTTAATACAAATTTTATAGATATGTCTTATTCTGGAAATAGTCATTCAAGAGGTAAAAATTGGCCTTTACATCTATTAGATTTTAATAATAAATTGAAATTATTGAATTTTGCATCAAGTGGAGCGGTTGTTGATTCGAATATTGCTTTTCATAGGAATAATACAATTGATTTTTTAAAACAATATAAATTATTCTATGAAAAAACAACTTTTGAAAAGAAATCTCTTAATGAATGGAATAGTTATAATACTTTGTTTGTAATTTATATAGGAACAAACGATATTTATCATATAAATCATAAATGTAAAAATGAACATTCTATTTTTTGTACTAAAAATAACAAATCAGTTATTGATAATATAAACAATATTATTGATATCATTTTTAATATAATTTATAAATTATACAATATTGGAGCAAGAAATATATTGATATTTACTATATCTCCAAAACGCTATATCTTAAATAATTATTTAAAAAATGATGTCTTAAATTTTAACAATAATATAATTGAAAAATCAAAGTATTTTTTTAAAAAGCATTCTGACATTAACTTTATTATTTATAATACTGCTGATAAATTTAAAGATATCATTTCTAATTGTAATATGTATGAATTAAAAAATTGTACCAATATGTGGAAATTAAATAAAGAAAATAATTTATCAGATTATTTATGGTTTGATAGTCATCTAACTGACCATGGAAATAAAATTTTAGCTGAAGATATTAATTATTTACTCAGCTCTTTAAATAATTAAATCAATATTAAATTAATAAATTAGATAATATTTAGTTTATATTTCTTTTAATTAATATTATAAAAGTTACTAATGAGTAATGTTAAATTAATTAATACAAATTATGTTTTTTATTTGTTCACATTTACTTAAAATTGTAATAATAGTTATGAAGAGAAAAATATTTTAATTGTATGTTAGAACAAAATCATCAAACATCTATAATTAATATTATAAATTTATATTTTAATAAATAAAATATAATTCAATTTTTATACACAATATTATAATTTATAATTGATTTTAATAGTTATTGCTAAAATTACATAGCAAAAAAGTATACAGATTAGTGCTAGTCTATAAAGGAGATTATAATTTAAAGTGATAAAAATCCCAATATATAAGAAGTATTCAGTATTCACAAATTAAGATTTCATGGTATTATCCTTTAAGAGAAAAGTTCTCCTTATATTAACGAAATATATATAAGACATATATTATAGACACATCTGATAATAATGATGTAATAAAATTAAATATATAGATTTTGGGGAAATCATTAGATTACAAATATATTTAAGAAATTATTTAATTAATATTTATTATTTTTAAAAATTTAATATAAAGAAAATTATTTTATTTATGAAAAATTAATGTTAGATTAGAAAAGAATCAATTTATAGCTTAATAATATTAAATATGTAATATTATAGAATAGGATAATTTTATATACACATATTAACCAGTAATTAAATTATTCATTATCCTCCTAAAACCTAATTAGGTTTTAGGGGGAATAATTGAATATATTAAATATATATGAAATATGTGTTAAATGTATTTAAACAATGAATAAACTACAATGTACTAATATATAATCATATGATTTGGAATAATTAAGTCGAGTAACTCTTTATTATAAAATGTATTAATAAAGTTTACATAATTATAAACCATAAAATATCAACTGTTATCAACATTGAATATATTTTTAATATAAAATTTTTTACAAATTAAATTTAATAAAATAAAATTAATTTTTACTACCTTCTTATGTAATTTATTTAAATTATAAAATTTTTAAATATATAACTTCTTTTTATTTATTTTATATTTATTTTTTTTAATAAATATATTTTTTAATTCTTATTAGAAGTAATTATTAAAAAGATAATTTTAAGTTTCGAATAAATATATTATTCATTCATTTTTCTAATTTATTATTATATAATTGGTTAATAAAAAATAAGTTATTTTATATTAATATAAATTAAAGTTTTTGAACATATAATGTTATATATATTTCAAAAAAAATAACTTTGTTTAATAAAAAATATTTTATAAACAAAAAAAAAAAAAAAAGAATTAAATTTCTACTTTCTGTTTCATTATCATTTTAATATATTTTTATATAATAAAAAAAATTCTTATTTTAAAAGATAAAGATTCATGTCAGAAAGAAACAAATTAAAAGAGAATATTATTTAAGAAAATATAACTTGTATTAATTGATGACCAATAGTATTTATGTATTTAATAATAATATAATAAAATAAAAATATAAAAGAGTAATTTTGTATCTGAAAAATATGAAGAAACATATATAATAAAAATATAACAAATAATATTATAAAATAACATATTATTGTGTTTAAAAGAATACCAGTCTCAACTCTCTGATTGTGCATTAAAAGAGCTAAGTTTAAATTATAAAATTATATATTTAATACTATTTTAATATAAATAATAATTTACTAATTTAACATTCAATTTTAATATCATATAATATTTCTTATACGACCAAACTAAATCAAATATAATCAAAAAAAAAATTAAGATTATTTTAAAATTCAACATTAAATATTATACTAAATAATTTGTGTTAATGAATCAAGTTGAAAATAATATTAATATAAATATAAATAGTCTACAGATTTTTTAATCAAGTTTAGAACAATATTAATATAAATATAAATAGTCAACTTATATTTTAATCAAGTTGAAAACAATATAAATATTACAATTTATTAAATTATTTCAATAAATAAATTTCACTTTCTAAAAATAAAATCCAATATTAATTAATTTCAATTTGACTAAAATATATCCAACGGTACTTTTAACTTAATGTATTAAATTAGTAAAATATATTAATAAATTCACAAATATTAAATATAAATACAACTTTGATCTTATCAATAAAATTCAAAATTCATAAAAATTTATAATCTAAAATAAGCACTATCAACAAATTTTAATTTTTATTAAAGCAAATTTAATCAACCAAAAATGACAAGAAGACAAACAAATAATGATCCTGTCATCATCAATCAAAGTACTGATTCAAGAAGAAACTTAATTACATTTAATTATTCAGAAAGTTTCAACAGGATCATTGAATTAAATACGGAAAATTACAAAGGTTTTTCAAGAAAAATTTTGTATCTACTATCAGTTAATAAATTAACAAAATATGTATTAAAACTGTTAGAAATATAAATATGAAGTTTTATAATTATACTAATTTAAGGAGTATTGTTATATTTATTAATATATTCATATAAAATATGTGACCAATAATAATTTTAAGTCATACATTATGTTAACTATAAATACCATAAAAATGTGAATTATTATTAGTACTATTCTAATATTTTATATAATAAAGAGTTTCTTACTTTTAAAAAAAAATATAAAGAAATTAAGAAAGAAAAATATTCAAAGAAAATTTAGATGATTACGTACTAGACCCATTTGATGACTCTTTTGTGTATGAAAAAAGAACCACAACTGGAGATATAGAAAATAGCAATACTTCTAAATGGATTATAATAAATAGTCTAGCTGAAAAAACCTCAATATTAGTTGAAGGGAACTAAAAATTGCTTTCAACATAAGGAACATATTGAAAGGGTCATTTACAAAAAGTACAGGAAAAAGAAAATTGGAACTTGAAAAGGAAATCAAAGGAATGAAATATAATATTGATGAAGATATTAACATTTTCCTCACAAATCTACAAAAACTTATTAATGATCTAGTTGATGGTGACATAAGTACTACATCTAAAATCGGAATATTAAATAAATATCTTACTTTGAACCTTCAATGGGTAAATGCTTTTCAATTCAATAACTGGAGTAAATGTGTCAACTATATAAAAAATTTATCCCTGAAATAGAATTATCAAATTCAAAAAAAACAAATAATAATACAAGTCAAAATAATAATCTTGCATTTAGTGTTGACAAACATCATAAAGTAAATTAAAATAATAAAAATCAAAGCAAAAAGAACAAATTTAAATATAAAAAATTTGATTTCACAAAAAACAATTAAAAATTCAATAAAAATAATAAAACCAAAAATTACTTAAATCGCACTGAAAAATAGGAAAACTATAATACAACATATGCAGACATTTTTTTAAACAATTATAACAAAAATTTTTAGAATGAAATTCATTATATTAACTTTGAAAATAATACTAATAACATGAAGACAAAAAATGTTACATGCTGGATTTATAATTTTCACAGATTAAGAGTCTGAACTCTTCAGTTGAGCTATCAATAAAGCTAAGTTGAAATATATAAAATATAAAATCATTTTATCATTAATAATCAAACTAATAAAAATATATTTTTTTATTATTTTTATAAAATTTATTATAGAAACAAAACGTAATAACCAATATCGATAAGAAAATATTACAGAACAATTGTGAGAATGTTAAGGATATAAAATTTAAAATAAAATGCTTATTGTAATAGGTCATAGTTATTATTAATTTTCTAAAAATAAAAAATGATATAAATACATATATACATATAATTAGATAAAAAAGAAAATATTAAAATAAAATAATAGTCAACTAGTCTATCTAAGTTGAGAATTATTGAAAATAAAAAATAAATGTCAACTAGCTAAGTTGTGAATAATTGAAAATAAAATAAAAATAATTGTCAACTAGCTAGGTTGATTAACAATAAAAATAAAAATAATTATTGATTAGTTTATCTAAGTTGTAAATAATTAACTATAAAATGATTGTCAACTAGATTAACTAAATTGAAAATAATAGAAAATAAAAATAAAAATAATAGTCTAACTAGTGAAGTTTTAAATAATTAAATTTAAAATAATAGTCATTTTAAGTTATTAAGACTAAGAATTATCAATTACGAATAATCTGTTTATTCAAGTTAATTAATAATAATTATTTTTAACTAAATATTAATGAAACACATAAAATAAAAAATTAACAACTAATTGAAAAAGAGACAAAGAAAAATGTTTCATAAAAATTAATATTAACATTAATATATAATATAAACATAATATATTTTTAATATAAATAAATATATAATTAATAAAATAAAAAAATTATTAAATATTAAATAATATATCCTCATACATAAAATCCGTTTTGACATTATACAGATAATATAAAAGTTATTCAAAATAATATAAAAGTTATAATATACATATATTATGAATTAACTTAATTTTTAATATACAATAAAATACCATCAAGAAAAAAATTAACAAATAATAAACGTTGAAACTAGAAACAATCCACAGAAAATATATTAATAGAAATATTAATAATTAAAGTTTTACACTAAAATTTTAACAAATAATGTTCAAGAAATAAATTAAAATTAAAGTATCCGAGAAATTAATTTAAAAAAAAAAACTTTTATAATCAATAAAATTTTAATATATTATAATATTTTATTTAATATATTTAAAAATTTAATTTATAATAATTTTAAAATGTCCAATTATATCAATCTAGTAAAAATAATATTAATGATTTATTAAATTAAAATTAGATTAAATTCAATCAATAATTTAAATTTCATTATTTTTGCTAAACTTTAATCAATAATATTTAATTCAATCCATCAATTTTAATAACAATTTAAAATTTTTTAAAAAAATTATATTATTAATAAAATATAATATTTATAAAAATCTAAATCTATCATTTATTAATCTAAAATTTGTTAAATCTCGAAACATGATATTTAAAATATATATATAATTATTTTAATGACATATTTATTCATATATAACCCATTTATATATATCAATAACAATAATAGGGAAGATTACATTTAGATAATCTATATAAAATAATTTAAAATATATTATTTGAACTATTTATTATTCTCCAAATATTCATAAATTATTCGTTAAAAAAAAAGAAAGAGTAAAAATAATTAAAAATGTATTACAGTAAATAATATTTATTCTAAACATCTTAAAAATTAATAAATAAATGAAAATGCATTGTAGATTTTGAAACAGTGTTATATTTATTTCATAAAAATAATAATTAATTTAATGGAAATATTCTAGTAATACATGATGACAAATACAGCATTCTATCAAATGAATTAAATTTTATTATATATAATTATTAAAAAAAAAAAAATAAAAAAAAATAAAAAACACACATCATTTAAATACAGCTATATACAATACTCTTAATATAATCAATATATATATTTTTTTAAAAAAAAAATTATATTAGTATAAATGTAATAATCAACAATAAACCAATATTATAAATTATATATTGTTATAGTTTTGTAAATTTTTTTATTTATTTTCAGCCTACTTAAACAAGCTTTTAAAGAACAAGTTAACGCTTAGTTTGCTATTATTTATTTATATATATATTTTTTTTAAAAAAAAAAAAAAAAAAAAAAAAAGGATAAATCTTGTTAGTTATTCTTTAAGTTCAAGTTCTAAAGATATTGATTATTTATACTTATCAGCTATGGAAAACTTCCATGAATGGCTAAAAACTTTTTTAGATAAAGCTATTCATGATGCCGAAGATTCTGTTTACAATTATAATAATGTTCATACTGAAATGGATATTACTACTCAAATGATTGCTCAAACAAAATAAAGATTAAGTACCAAAATTAATGGCATTCTAGAATGTAGACGTGCTACCTCAATATTAAAGGAACATGAACAATCTTATAAAATAAAGAAGGATAAATATGAATTATTATGTGAAGAAGTTATTAAAAATATCGAATTATTAGAAAAAGGGTAAGGCTGATATACCAAATTACCTTCAATCTATGTATGATACTATGAATATTTTCTATCATCAAACAATAAATTATTTCCCAGAAAGTGATTCATATAAATAAAAAATAATAATAATAATAAAATAAGATAAAAAGACATAATAATAATTTAAGTAAAGAAAGATTAATAAATAATAGTAATAATAAAAAAAATAACTCCAATCCAATTTGAAAGTAAGGGGAAACGTTAGAATTTAAAATATATAAAAATAATTTCTTAAGTTTACAAATAAAAATAAAAATAATTCTTTTCATATACTTTATAATAACCATCTTCAATTGTGAATTCGTATTCATTAATGTATTCTATGGAGGTGCCAACCTTATTGATGATAATCGATTGATTATTTGCAAAAAATATCTTTTCATTGCAATATTTAATGCTTGTGAATTTATCGAGTCTCTTGGTGATGTTGATTGAAGCTCCTAGTAAATCTATGGTCCAACAGATTAATTTTTTATTAATAGGCTTTGCTGATTCATTTTTATTATCTATTAACTCTATATTATTTGATTTATTTTTATAGTTGGAACATTTTTTCCAATCATTATTGTATTGAAAAACATTAATAAAGCGAAGGTTTCCTGGTAGTACTCTATTCAAAATACCGACTTTTATACTGGTGTTTAGATCTTTATCTATTTTTTCTAGTTCTTCAATAGTGTTTTGTAAATCTGCCATAAATATATTTATATTCTGTTCTTCTTCGAATTTCAACTCATTTAGCTTTTTCTTTAGTTCTAACTTTTTAGTTTCTTTTGATTTAGTAAATAACTTGTCTAAGGGTTTCAAAACTTGATAAGCAGTTTTTCCATTTCCTTTTACTATTTCTTTAGTCTTTTCTCCCAACGTGTTAGTATCATCCATTTTGCGGTAATATCTTTGTTAATGTCATTTTCATTAGTATTTTTAGCATATACTAATGTGTTGTCAAATTAGTCTTCCTTGTAATCTGATATATCCTCCTTGATATCTTTTTTTCTTAATTTCTTTATTTTTTCTTTAATGGCCTAAAGGACTAAATCATTTATAGTCAATAAATAAAGTATATTTCCTTTCTATCAAGGATAATTTTCAGTTGTTAATTCAATTACTAAGTTGAAATTCTCAGATTAATTGAAATTCACAATCTTCCTTGGATTATTTATGGCTTCAACGTTAATTAATTGATTAGCTCTTCTTGTTGGCATTTTATTTTTTATTAAATATTGAAGTAATTCGTAATAAGTCTATATTTAATTTTTATATTGTTTTAAATTGTTTAATGTCAGAACAGACTTTGTGTATAAGGACTTTTTATTTATATATATATTTTTTTTTTATTAGTTATATATTATTTTATATATATTTACATTAAAAATAAATTACGTTTATATTGTATATATCTTTTGATTCGTGTATCAAATTAAACAGTATAAGAAATTTAATATATTGGTTACTATTAATAGTATCAAATTTAATTTTGTGTATATATAGATTATTGTGTATATTAAGATTTCTTTGTTTATACCAATGAATGTATTTGATTACTTCTATTATATATTAATTTGATTTAGTCATAATTTATATTCAATTAGTATAATTACTATTATTAATCTTCTATTAGTAAATATTACATTAATATTAATATTAATTTTTATAGTGTATTTTTATTTTGTTTTTATTTTAGATTAGTTGTTAGTTTTTATTTTATATGTGTCATCAATATTTCGTTATATATTGTTATTATTAATTTGTTTTAATTTGAATAAACAAATTGTAATTCATTGATTATACTTAATATTAATGAGTTAAAAGACAATTATTTTATTTTCAATAATTTTCAACTTAGCTTGTTGACAATTATTCTTATTTTTATTTTCAATTATTTACTACTTTGCTAATTGACTATTATTTATAATTTAGATATTTATTTTTTTTTTTTTAATTTTTTATTTATATATGTATATATTTTATTTTTTATGAAAAATTAATAATAATTATGAACAATTTAAAATCTTATATTCTCATTATCCTCACCATTGTTTTGTAATATTTACTTTTTGATAATGGCTATTATATTTTGCTTCTCTAATGAATATTATAATAATAATAATAATATATTATTATTATTTCGAATATGAATGATAAAAATGATATTATGTTTTATTTATTTCAACTTAGCTTTAAAGATAGCTAAACTGAAGAGTTGAGACTTTTAATCTTAGCAATAAATCTTATAAAACTAAGAAAAACATTAAATTTAAGAAAAACAATAAAACAAAGTACTTTATGTTATGAGTAATATTATAAAATGTTTATTAAGATTATTTTATTATAAAGATATATTTTTTCAAAGAAATAATTTTAAATTAAATTTATTTCATATATTATTTCTTAGTTAACTTTATTTAATTTATTTAAAAATTAATTATTGGTTTATATAAATTAATAATATAAATTAATGCATATAACAATTAAGTGTTAATTATAAATCAAACCCGTACTAATTTTAAGAAAAAACCTAAATTATATAGTGCTTTATTTAAATTTATAAAATAATATCTAAAAGATAATATGAAAGGGAATTTTGTTCATTTTTACATTACTAACATTTTATAAATTTATAATTAATTTGTATTAGAGATAAATTAATAAATAAATTTTATAAAAATTAACTTATTAAGAAAATGTGAAGAAAGGGACTTTAATATTTCTTTATTCTATAATAATTATAACAAATTCAACAAAATAAATATATTCCAATTTTATTTACTCCTATTAAAATTTAATTAAAGAAAGAAAATTTTATTTATTTACTAGATTCTTCATTACTTAATCAATATTTATTAAAAATTTACATTAAAATCAAACTCTAAAAATTATTAAATCAAATTAAGAATTTATAATAATATTTAAAAATATTATATCAATAAAACATTATATTGTAATGTCTATATTTTTGAATTAAAATAATAAATTGTAATATTTTATAATGTTTAATAATTTTTGATATATATAAAATATAATATTTTATGAACATACAAATAGAAGTTATTTATAATTAAGAATTAAGCATAGTTTGTTATTTCTTTATATAATATTACTTTAAATATATGATTTAAAAAAAAATATTGACGGAAATATTATTTTAATTTATATTCATTTCGTATTCTAAAAATAATTTTATATTTTAATGATTTAAAAATTTTATAATGATTTAAATTTAGAAGAAAATTAACAATTAAAAATATTTAATTTAAATAATCATTTTAAATTTAAATTGAGTTTTGTTTTTAATTCTAAATGATTTTTTTTTTATAATTATTTAAAATGCCGTTTTTAATTTTAATTTTAAAATTTAATTCAACAAGGGAATTACATATCTCAAAATTCAAGAAAATAAACAAAGGAACTTAAACTTATATGAATAATTAATAATTCAATAAGTACATAATATAATTTAAATTCAGATAATAAAGAAAACTATTCAATTTCTAGTAGAAAAATTCAATTCCTTGATTAATTGGATCATTATAATGCTTTTGAAATCCAATTTAAATCTTTTAAAATTTTAATATTTAATTTTATTAAACTTTATCTAATCCAAAAAATATAAATTACAAGTGATCCTTTAACTTAATTTAAATTTGTTTACTGATAACTGAACTTGAATATCATTTATACATCTTAATAATTCATTTTCAAATGAATAATATATATAAATTATTTTTAATAATTTACATACTCATATTTACAAATATTTTATCTTTAGAAGAAAATTATAATAAACAAAATGTATGTATGATAACAAAAAATGAATTAATTGATAATCATATAAAAAATGACAGGTTAAATATATATAAAAATCAAGAAAAACTTATTGTTTCTTTAACATCGTTTCCTACTAGAATTCAATATGTAAAACTCGTGCTTGAATCATTGGTAAATCAATCTATACCATTTTCAATGTATCATATTGTTTTAGTATTAGCAATTCCTGAATTTCCTAATAAAGAAAATGATTTGCCTGTTGATTTAGTAAATTTTATAAATAAATACCCAGATTTAATTGAAATACTATGGTATAGAAGAAATATAATTAGCCATAAAAAGTTGATACCAACATTAAAGAAATACCCTAATAATCCAATATTAATTTGCGATGACGATATTGTTAGAAAACAATGGTGGATACAAATGTTTTTAGAGGATCATAAAAAATATCCTAATGACATAATTTTTGGTGCATCAAAGCAATATGTAACATCTGAATTAAAATGGGAATCATATAAATATTTATATATAAAAACAAAAGCAGGAAAATTAAATGCTGTTAAAAATATGATTATTAATACAGGAAAACCTATGAATGGATTTGGAGGAACTTTATATCCAAAAAATACATTTAAAGATAAAAGATTTTTTGATGAAGATTTATTTATGAAATTATCCCCTTCATCAGATGAATCTTGGCAATGGTGTTTTAATATTATTGAGAATAAAATAATACGACAATCATCCATAATTTATGATTATTCAAAAGATATTATTAAAGACTCACAAATCACAGCCCTATATAAGGAAAATAATAAAAAATATAATTTAATTTTAAATAATTTAATTAATGAATTTCCTGATTTTAAAATGAAATTAGATGAGAGATTTAAATTGGTAAATTATAAATATTGTCTATGTACGGTATTAAATGATAAATATATAATAGGATTTGAAACAATGTTATATTCATTTTATAAGAATAATAATTGGTTTAATGGGGATATTCTAATAATGTATGATGACAAATACAGTATTTTATCAGATAAATCTAAAAAGGAAATATTATCAAAATTTCCTAATATAAATTTTTTAAAAATAGATACTTCAAAATACAATAAAGTGAATATGAACTTTATAAAGAAAAATTTTATACCTCCTTTAATAAAATTTGAAATCTTTGGATTAACAAATTATGATAAAGTTTTATATATTGACTCTGATACTTTAATTTTATCCAGCATTTATGAATTATTTATCAGAGATGAAAATATAATATGCTTTACTCATGAAAGATATTTAGTAGAAAATAAAGAAATATGGAATAATATTTATGACGGAACAATAAAAACAAACATAAATAATGGTGTAATATTTATAAATAAAAATATGCTAAATAAAACACATGTTGACGGAATGTTAAATTTAGCATATAATTATGATGAATCATTTCCACATTATAATAAATGCCCAGATCAAGATATTATGCAAGAATATTTTATTGAAAAAAATATTGAAGTTACTTTAGGACCTAATACTTATAATACTATTAAAAGAGTATTTTATGGTAATAATAAAAAAGTAACTAATGAAAAAATAATTCATTATATTATGAAAAAGCCTTGGAATACAAATGAAATCAAATATAAATATATTAATAATATTTGGAATGATTATAATTATGAATTTAATGAATTATTTAAAATGAAAAATAAAAAAAAACCAATTAATCAAAATTTATTTTTAAATTGTAAGAAAAAATGTCAAAATAAAAATGTAAAATTAAAAAGTATTTGCAAAAAATGTCTTTCTTTAGGAATTTTATATAACAATGAAAGTTCAAATACCAAAATTCTTGACTATGTTAATTTTATTAATTAATATGATCAATTATACTTGAAAAAAAATTTAATACAAATAAAGAGTTTACCGCTATATTAATTTTAATTATATACTTAGAAGTTTTTATTGTAATTTATTTTTAATTATTAAATTTTAAATTAAATATCACTTTAAATTCATAATTAATATTAATTATTCATATATTATGATATGTAATTATAAAATTTTTTAATTTAATTCATTACTATTATAATATTAATATTGTTAAAAATAAAAATTTATAAGTAAATTTCTTTAATACGAAATACTTTAATTCAAAATATTTTTTATAAAATTATTTAATTATAAAATTTCGATTTATTATTTTAAATAAATATTTTTTTTAATTTTAGTTTTTAATTAATAATTTTTATTTAAACAAAATTATTTCACAAATTACATTTATTCTAATTATTTTTAAATTTAGATTGCAATAAAAAATAAGAAATAAAATCGATATATTGTATTTAAAATTCAATTATTATTTTAATTTTAAATATTTTATTAAGTAAATTAGTAAGAAAAATTTACTAAAAATTAAATTCTAAATGTTTTTACTAAAAACATTTATTTCATTTTTTTTAATTAAAAAAATATAAAATAATAATAGATCAAGTAAAGTTTCTTCAAAAGCAGACCTATAAATTATTATTATATAGGTTGTTAAGTTGGAGGTATATCAAGTTGTATAATAACATATAAATATTCAATAAATGAAATAATCATTACTCTTTGTGATGTAGTTATTAAAAGTATAATTTCTTGGAACTCTGATGATGTGAAGTGAATAATAATAAAATTAAAATATAAAATTTTATATTTGTATAATTATAAAATATTTATATATTTATATAAATAAATATATAAATTGAAAAAAAAAATTTTTGTTAATTTCAATTTGATATTTAGAAAGCTTTCAATATATGAGCCTGAACTAGAAGAAATTGTAAAAGATAGGAATTATTCATATTATAATAAAATGAAAAGTATATTCAATTATATTAATCTATTAATTAATTGATTATATTAATAATAAAATGATTTAAAAATAAATTATTAATTCGTATTACTATATTTATATATTTATATATTTTTAATGATATATTTATTAATTTAAAAAAAGTATTTAATTCATATATTTTATTATCAAAAAAAAAATTATTTAACAGAAAAAAGAATAAAAGAATTATTTAAATTTTTTAAAAAATAAAATTATTCTAATACATTATCATTATTAAAACAAAAATTTTACTTAGAAAATACAATGCTTTTATTATTATTAAATTTTTTATTATTTCATTTTACTGAAATTAAATTATACTTAATTGAATATTAAATTACGCTTAAGAATAAGAGTTATTTAAAATACAATAATTATTCATATAAATCATTAATTTAGAAAGAACTGAAATTGTTATTAATATTAAATGAAAAATAAAATATCTTTTTAATAAACTTTTATTGAAAATCTAATATTTCTCAATATAAAAAAGAGTTATAAAAATTAAAAGTATTTTTTAATTTTATTTAAAATTTTATTGATATTATTTGAAATAATATAATATAGAAATTTCATTAAGAAAAATAATAAATTAATGAAGTATATATTTTTAAATAAAAGGTTTTTTTATAGTAAATTTTAATTAATTTTTGTTTATTATTTTATATTTAATTTAACTTTTCCATCATTTTAATAATTTTATTTTAATATTTTTTTTTTAATTTAAATGTAATTTTTTTTATTTTCTTGTTTTTAAATTTTTTTTTTTTAATTTAAAAAATTTAATATTTTTTATATTTTATTTATATTTATATTTAATAATAATAAATCTTTATGAATAATAATTTAAAATTTACATTATAATTTTAAAACTTTTAAAATAATTTCATATAATTCATATAATTATAATTATAATTATAGTTTGTGTGAAAATATCTTGAATTCCTAAATTGATTTAATAATTTATACAAATATATATAAGATTAAAAATAATACTTATATTTTTATATTAAAATTACATTATTAAAACTATTTAATTTTATTCATATTTTAATTAAAAATAAGAATATATGATAATTTCTTTTTACGAATTTATTCAAAAAATAATTATTCTTAAATTATTTTATAAGAAAACTCCGATTTAGTATTTTCACATGTATTTTTCTCTTTTTTTTGAAATTTAATTTGTTATTTATAAAATAAAATTAAAACTAATTTAATTATCTTTTTAAATAAACAGATGAATATAAAATAAATGTAAAGGTAAAACTTTAAGAAATTATAAGGTATTTACTATTATATTAAATAATTTCAAAATAGATAACAAAAAAATGTAAATTAAAATAAAATTCTAAAAGTTTTTATTAAAAATTTTAAAATTTTATTTTTTTATGTATAATTAAAAAAATATATATATATTTTAATTCAAATTAGACAAAAATACACAAAAAATATTAAATTTATATTCAATTAATTTTTAATTTTTTAAAATTTAAAGTAATAAATTATTTTATTATTAATTTTTATATTAATATATTATACAAATGAGTTACTAATATATATAAATAGAAAATTTTTACTGTGTTTAAAAGTTTTTGAATTTAATTTTTCAAATTATTATTTATTTATTTATTAACTAATAATTTCAAATATATTAATATTAAAATAAAATAAATTTAAAATAATATATTCTTAGTAATGATTTGTGATTCTTTTCTATTTAATGAAAATGAAAATGAAAATCAAATAACCAATAATGAATTGAATAAATTTTCGTTTAAAAAATACCTGAATAGACCATTAAATGTTTGTTATATAGGAGCTGGTTATGTTGGAGGTACTTCAAGTAGTGTAATGGCTTATAAATGTCCAATTGATGAAGTAATTGTCACTGTTTGTGATGTAGATATCAAAAAAATCAACTCTTGGAATTCGGATAATGTAATTAATTATAATATTGAAAATTAATATATTATATATTTTATATAAAAATATATATAAAATATATGTTTAAATAAATTAAAATTATTAAATGTATTTGTAATTAATATTTTTTTTTAATTATTTAATATCCATTAAGCTTCCAATATATGAGCCTGGATTAGAAGAAATTGTAAAAGATAGAAGAGGAAAAAATTTATTTTTTACTGTGGATATAGAAAAAGCTATTTATTTAGCAGATATTATATTTATATCTGTTGGAACTCCAACAAAAAAAATAGGAATAGGTGCTGGTCAAGCAGCCGATCTATCGTATGTAAAAATGTTATAAATGCTTAATAGGATATTTGTTAAAAAGAAAAAAATAATTATTTTATTATTATAAATAATATTTTATAATGTCGCTTGAATAAAAATTTTTAAATGAAGTTATTTTAATTAATTATATGTACTAATTAAGATATTAAATTTATAGTTTAAAATATTTATTAAGTAGTATATTTAAATTAATTTTTTTAACGTCATTATTTTTTAAGGTTTATTGAAAAAGCTGTTAGAAAAATTGCTAGCATATCTAGAAACTCAAAACTTATTGTTGAAAAATCTACAGTACCATGTAGAACAGCTGAACATATAAGAGCTATTTTAAATGCAAATCAAATTAAAAATAATAATGACAGTAATTTTTAATTAATTAATTTAATTAATAGTTCTAAAAATTAATAATAAAAATAATTACTAATTCATTTTAAAACTATAAAAAATATTACAATATTTTAATATATAATTAAATTAGAAGAAAAAAAACTATTGCAAGAAAACATTAATAATACAGATAATTGCTTAAGTATTTCACGGTCAAGTAGTAATTCTACTTTAAATGAAGAATTTTCAAATTCAGAAAATCAAATTATAGTAAATAATAATACTAAAGATACATCTATACATTTTGAAATATTATCAAATCCTGAATTTCTTGCAGAAGGAACAGCTGTCAATGATATTCTTAATCCTGATAGAATTTTAATTGGTGGTTTACAAACAAAAGAAGGAATTGAATCACAGGAATTACTATCTAAGCTCTATTCTTATTGGGTCCCTGAAGAAAAAATTATAAAAATGGGTCTATGGTCAGCTGAATTATCAAAATTAGTAAAATATATATTTTTATATCTAATAATTTATATATAAATCATAATTTTTATTTTGTATAAAAAGTAAAATATTAAATATTTGTTTTTTTTTAAAAAAATAAATTATTAAATAATAATTTATATTCAATTACTTTAAAGACAGCAAATGCTTTACTTGCTCAAAGAATTTCTAGTATTAATTCGTTAAGTGCCTTATGTGAAGAAGTTGGATCGGATATTCAAGAAATATCACATGCTTGTGGTTTAGATTCAAGAATAGGAACAAAATTTCTTAATGCTAGTGTTGGTAAGAATATACATAAAACAACTACCAATAAATAAATGAAAATTAACTTTAAAAAATATATAAATTATAATAATTTTATTTTAAAAGGATTTGGAGGAAGTTGTTTCAAAAAAGACGTTCTAAATTTAGTATATCTTTCAAATTATTATAATCTTCCAGAAGTTGCAGAATATTGGAATCAAGTAATTACCATGAATGAATATAGAAAGTCAAGATTTGTAAAAAATATTTTTAACAAACTATTTAATACGATTTCTGGTAAAACAATAACGATATTTGGATTTTCTTTCAAAAAGAATACAAAAGATACAAGGTAGATCAGAAATTATATAAATTAATTTGATTTTATTATTAAAATATTTAATAAAATATTTAATATTTAAAAATATGATTAGGGAATCTCCTGCAATTACTGTAGTATTATCTTTACTAAGCGAAGGAGCTTTCATTAAAATATATGATCCAAAAGTTTCAGAAAAGCAAATTAAAAATGATATTATGGAAAATTGTGATATTCAAAATTACAATGGTAATTAGTAAAATAAAATAATAAAAATAAAAAATATAAAGTTTAGATATTTATAAATTTAAATATTTTTTTTTATAATAATTTAAAATCAAATTTGTTAATTGGTTGGTACTTTCTATTAATATTAATATTGGATTTAAAGATTATATTTCCAGAATAAAAGTTTGTTCATCATGTTACGAAGCAGCTGATTGTTCTAATGCTATAGTAATTTGTACTGAATGGGATGAATTTACTTTCATAGATTATAAAGAAATTTATAATAATATGATAAAACCTGCGTTTATATTTGATGGACGTTTAATTTTAAATCATAAAGAATTAAAAGAAATAGGATTTTTCGTTGAAGCAATTGGAAAAAAATTTAACTTATAATAATTTATTTTAATATTTCATATTAACATTTAAATTAATTGATCATATAAACAAAAATTAATTGTATTTTTAAGCATATTAATTATCAAATATAACCATATTTTTAGATATTTCATTTAAAAAAGAGTTTAATTTATTAAATAACATATATATTATAAATAATTAAATAAGAATAATAAAAATATTTTGATAAAATAGTTTCCGTACAAAATTGTTTTTTGTTCTTAAAGAATTAGAATATTCATATTTCGATTGTTTTATACAATAGAAAAATCTTTTTTTGAATTATAATAATTTTAATACAACATGTGTTATTATTTCAATATTATTTATTTAATATATTTTATATACAAATAATTCTAGATTTTATAAAATTAATAAAGATACAGTTTAATACTTGATACCGTTAATAAACATGTTTATATATGTTTAATTTTATTTTTTACCAAAGATTTTATTTTATTTATTTATTACTTTTATATGATATATACATACACTTTTACTCTTTCGCTTCATATCTGATTTTGTTTTTTTTATAATTAGATTTTTTAGTAGTATTAATTTTCAAGTTGTATTATAAGTGGACTATTATTTTTATTCCTAAATGGTCCATCTAGACTTTAGTAATTCAATAATCAAAATTATTTACTTACTTTATTTTTTGTCAAGATTTAATTAAACTTAATGAAAATAAATTTTTAAATAATAATTATATCTCATTAATAAAAAATTAAAATATTAAAAATTTTATAATTAAAAAATTCATTTTCTAAAAATTAAATATTATAATATTAATAATTTTTTTCTTAAAAATCATTACATAAATGTTTTAATTATTAAGTATTTTACGCTTTAGGTATTAGAAGTAAATGTTATCAATATATAAAAAATCTATATTTGACTTCTAAAGCCATTGTTAAAATTGATGATTAATATTCGGAATCTTTTAATATTATGAAAGGAGTTAGACAAGGTTTTCCACTATAACCAAATCTTTTCAATCTATTTATTAATGGCAATTTTAATGATTTTTCAGAACTTGGAATTCCTTTAGGCAAATCTAGATGTTGTGGTGGACTCTTTGCAGATGATATTGTTATATGCGTACTGTCAAAAATTAAGTTAAAAAAATGCTTAAGAAGGTAAATGAATGGGCTAAATTTAATATGATGAATTTTGGAATTAACAAGTGTGCAACGATGGTGATTCGACCAGACACACCTCTTTTTCAAAAGAAAAGAGATCTTACTTTTTATCTTTCTGGTCAACCAATCAAAATAACTAAATGTTATACCTATTTAGGTACACCATTTGATAAAAGCTTATCGTTGAACCCTATTATTAAATTACTTAACTTTAAAGTTACTAAAGCTCTCTTTTATATTAGTAAATTTCTTTCAAATTTCAAAATTCTTATTCCATTTAAGAATATTATAATTAACTCCTATGTACTTAGTAAAGTCTCTTACTTCACATCTTTACTTGGTTCAAATAAAGCAAGAACAAATATTACTCAGAAATTAATTAATAAAGAATTAAGATGGATTGTAGGCTTACAAAAAGCCAAATCTTTTATTAATGTATATTCTATTTCAAAAGATTTAAATATTTATCCATTGTCAGCTAAGTGTGATTTATTTCAAGTCAAATATTTTGATAAATGGAAAGATTCAATTTGTATTATTTCCTATTTAGTTAATAATATTCCAAAATCTAGAAAATATACATGGACGAAAGAAAGTTAAACTCTTAAACATAAACTATAGAAAAGAGGTAATAACAATAATAATATTCATAAATTATGTGAAAAGTAGAAATTACTTTTTTTTATTTTTTAAGAATAGAGAAATAGTATGTTGATAATTTTGTATATTTTGATAGTATTTATAGTCAACATAAAATGTGACCTATTATTATTATTGGTCACATATCTTACACTAATATTTTAATAAATATATAATATTACAAATTTAATTAATATAATTATAAATCTTTATATTTTTGTTTCTAACATTCCCCCTCAAATCTAACTTTGAGTGAAAGTTAGAATTGAGTAGAAATATGGCAAATGTATTACAATATACAATAATATTTTTATTTTTAATGATAATACAAATAATATATTATAAAGTATATGAAAAAGACTTATTTTATTTTTATTTGTAAATTTTAATTATTATAATTATGTCTTTTTATCTTATTTTATTATTATTTTTATTATATTATATTTAAATTTATATGAATCACTTTCTGGGAAATATTTTACTGTTTGATGATAGAAAATATTCATAGAATCATACACAGATTGAAGGTAATTTGGTATATCACATAATAATTCATATTTATCCTTCTTTATTTTATAGGATAGTTCATATTCCCTTAATATTAAAGTAACACGTCTATATTCTTAACTACCATTAATTTCAGTACTTAATTTTTGTTTAGTTTGAGCAATCATTTGAGTGGTAATATCCATTTCAGTACGAACAGTATTATAATTGTAAACAGAATCTTCGGCATCACGAATAGCTATATCTAAGAAAGTTTTTAACAATTCATGGAAGTTTTTTATAGCTGGTAAGATAAGCATTCAATATCTTTAGAACTAGAGTTTAAAGAATCATTACGAAGATTTAATTTTTGTTTTAAAACAACTTCATCTCCTTTTAATTTTGCATCTTTAGAAACAAAGGCAAATTGTTTTTGTGCATTCATGATAGTTTTCATACAATTAATCATCTTTTTAACATTGTCTTCGGTTTGTTTGATATATTTCTTTAATCTATTAAGTTTATCATAGTTGTATCATACATTGGATCAACAGCTTTAACTGGTTAGAAAAGGCCAAATTAAGAGTTAGCTTGTTCTTTAAAAGCTTGATTAAAGCAAGTTAAACGAAAAATTATTATTATATCTAACCATTTTGATTATTATTTTTTCTTTTTTTTTTTTTTTTTTTAAAAGCATTTTTATACATTATTGTTTTCTTATGATATGGTCATCACGAATTAATATTTGATTATTAGAATATTTCTTTACGATTGGTATCATTGACCGAATTCACTTTGAGATCTAGTACCACAATATTATTCACTAGTACCGCACCATCCATATTTACTACAACATTGATCTGAAGGTCATTTTCCAGTTTCTTTGCCACATTTAACATTAGTAGAAGTTGATGGTGTAGATGAACAAGTTTTCTCTAATTTTGACATAATTTATTATTTTTCAACATTGGTAATAGTACAAATGTTATCGATAAGCTATTACTTTGATTCATCGGGATCTAACTCAATGTCCATTGTTTTTAAGTATTTTAAATTCTTTAATAATTTTATACCATCTTTTTCTAAATTAATAGGACGTAGTGCCCAGTTTATATTTAATTTTTCATGATTGGTAAATTTAATAATAATTTCATAGACATTTTTAAAAATTGTATCTTCTTCAATGAAATTTTTTATTAAAATTTTTTAATCCATCAAAGTTTAATTTTTCTTTATAAGATAAATTAAGTTCATTTAATGTTAATTCTTTTAATTGAGTTAAAGTTGAAAGTTCATCTACAGTTCTTTGAGTTAAAACAATAACATCAAGTATTAATCTGGTTACAGTATTTGGAATACTTTTAATGATATTATCAGCAACATCATGATTGTTACCTTCAAAAGAAGAACGGGAATGAATATAGTTTGCAATTGTTAACTCCTTTAAGTTTGTAAATTTTTGAATTGGTAATTCTTCTTGTTCAATAGTTTCATAGTGATATTTGTAAGTAAAAGAAGTCACAGGGTTATAAATAAATATTTTTTCAACTGAAAAGCAGAACTAACATTAACTTCTAAAGAAGCAATATTACCTTTACTATTATATTTACAGTCAAAGATTACATCTTTTCTTTCAATATTTTTAACAAACTTGCTTAGTTCTTCACATTGATTTGTCGTTTTTGATAAGACTAATGAGGAAACTACTAAGGTCAAATTTAAGAATTTGAAAGATAATCAGATAATCATAAGATTTCAATCAAATCTGGATATTTATCTATCATCAAAGTATTTAATAGTTTTATATATTAATTATTTAAATTTTCTCCTTTAGTATTTTATAAAAGGATTCTTTTAATGATTATTTATCATTTAATTGTTTTAATTTATGAAAGTTTTTATTTGATTCACAAATAATTTATTATTTTCTTTTATTTTTTATTTTTAAGATGTTTAAAATAAATATTATTTACAGTAATACATTTTTTATTATTTTTATTCGTTTTTAATAGATATTTTATGAATATTTGGAGAATAATAAATAATTCAAATAATATTTTTATATTATTTTATTTAGATTATCTAAAAGTAATCTTCCCCATTATTGTTATTGATATATATAAATGGGTTTTATGAATATATATGTCATTAAAATATAAAAATATATTTTAAATAACAGGCTTCGAGATTTAACAAATAATAGATTAATAAATGATGGATTAGATATTTACAAATATTATATATTATTAATAATATAATTTTTTTAAAAAATTTTAAATTGTTATTAAAATTGATTAATTGGATTAAATATTATTGATTAAAGTTTAACAAAAATAATTAAATTTATATTATTGATTGAATTTAATTTAATTTTAATTTAATAAAATATTAATATTATTTTTATTGATTGATATAATTGGACATTTTAAAATTATTATAAATTAAAATTTTAAATATATTAAATTAAAATAAATATTATTACAAATTAAAATTTTATTGATTATAAAAGTTTTTTTTTTTTTTTTTTTTTTTTTTTTTTTAAATTAATTTCTCGGATACTTTTATTTTAATTTATTTCTTGAACATTATTTGTTAAAATTTTAGTGTAAAACTTTAATTATTAAAATTTCTATTATTATATTTTCTGTGGATTGTTTCTAGTTTCAACATTAATTATTTGTTAATTTTTCTTGATGGTATTTTATTGTATATTAAAAATTAAGTTAATCCATAATATATGTATAAAAAAATTATATCTCTTATATTGTTGTAAATTGTATGAAGTCAGAACAAATTTTGTGTGTGAGGATATATTATTTTATATTTAATAATTTTTATTATTATATTAATTATATATTTATTTATATTAAAAAAATTATGTTTATATTATATATATTGTTAATGTTAATGTCAATTTTTATAAATCATTTTTATATTTCTCTTTTTAGATTAGTTGTTATTTTTTTATTTTATATGTGTCATCAATATTAAGTTAAAAATAGTTATTATTAATTAACATAAATAAATAAGTTATTTTTTATTGATTATTCTTAGTTCTGATGACCTAAATGACTATTATTTTATATTCAATTATTTTCAACTTAGCTAGTTGACTATTATTTATATTTTATTGACAATTATTTACAACTTAGCTAGTTAGACTATTATTTATATTTTAATGAGTTTTAAAATTAATTTAATTATCTTTTAATTTATTTTATTATTATTTTTTTTTATTTTTATTTTTATATAGATATTTATATATATATATAAATTTAATTTTGAAAATTAATAATAGCTACGAATTATTACAATATATACTTTAATTAACATCTTGAATCCTCAACACACTCAATATTGTTCTGTAATGTTTGTTTATTAATGATGGTTATAATATTTTGTTTCTATTATGAATATTTTAAGAATAATAAAAATATAATGTTATTAGTTTGAATATGAATGATATATAAAAAAAAATTATGTTTTATATATTTCAACTTAGATTTATTTGATAGCTCAACTGAGGAGTTGAGACTCTTAATCTGTGAAAAATAGAAATCATTAAAAATAAAAGAAAATAATGAATTATTTGTGAATCAAATAATAACTTTCATAAATTAAAACAATTAAATGATAAAGAATCATTAAAATAATCTTTTTATAAAATACTAAAGGAGAAAATTTAAATAATTAATATATAAAAATATTAAATACTTAGATTATAGATAAATATCCCGATTTGATTGAAATCTTACAATATAAAAGAAATATAAATAACCATTAAACTGGTACCAATCTTAAAGAAATATCCTATTAATCTAATATTAATTCTTGTTAACCATATCATAAGAAAACAATGATGTATAAAAATGTATTTAGAAGAAAATAAAAAAAAATAATACCCTAATGATTTAATTTTTGGTGCTTCAAATCAATACTTAACACCTGAATATAAATAGAAATCATATAAATATTTATATATAAAATTAAAAGTAGGTGAATTATGCTATTATATAAAATTAATAAAAAATAAAAAACACACTTTATTTAAATACAGCTATATTTAATATACTTAATATAATCAATATTTATATAAAAAGAAAAAAAATTATATTATTATAAATATAATAATCAACAATAAACCAATATTATAAATTATATATTGTTATTGTTTTTGTCAATTATTTTATTTATTTTTGGAAAACTTAAAAAAAAATAATAATAAATAATCTGACAAAACAAGACAAACAAAAAAAAATAAAAAATTAAATTATAAAATAAAAATAAATATATAGATAAAAATAAGAACTCTATTTTTATTAAATAAATTTATAATTTATTAAAATAAAAAAAAAATAATTAAAATGGTTAAATCTAATAATCATTTCTCATTTAACTTGTTTTAATCAAGCTTATAAAGAATAAGTTAACATTTAATTCGGCTTTTTCTAACCAATTAAAACTGTTAATTAAAAGGTTAATAAAGCTATTAATAAACTTAATAAATTAAAGAAATATATCAAACAAAAGGAAGGCAATGTTAAAAAGATGATTAATTGTATGAAAACTATGAATGAATGTAAAAAAGCAATTTGCCTTTGTTTCTAAAGATGCAAAATTAAAAGGAGATGAAGTTGTTTTAAAACAAAAATTAAATCTTCGTAATGATTCTTTAAACTCTAGTTCTAAAGATATTGAATGCTTATCTTACCTGCTATAAAAAACTTCCATGAATTGTTAAAAACTTTCTTAGATATAGCTATTAGTGATGCCGAAGATTCTGTTTACAATTATAATACTGTTCGTACTGAAATGGATATTACCACTCAAATGATTGCTCAAACTAAACAAAAATTAAGTACTGAAATTAATGGTAGTTAAGAATATAGACGTGTTACCTTAATATTAAGGAAACATGAACAGTCTTATAAAATAAAGAAAAATAAATATGAATTATTATGTGAAGAAGTTATTCAAAAGATTGAATTATTAGAAGCTAAGCGTAAGGCTGATATACCAAATTACCTTCAATCTGTGTATGATTCTATGAATATTTTCTATAATCAAATAATAAAATATTTCCCAGAAAGTGATTCATATAAATATAAATAAAAAATAATAATAATATTAATAAAATAAGATAAAAAGAAATAATAATAATTTAAGTAATGAGAGATTAATGGATAATAGTAATGATAAAAATAATAAATACTCCAATCCAATTTGAAAGTAAGGGGAAATATATAAATAAATAATTTATTAAATTACAAATAAAAACAAAATAAATCTTTTGCATATACTTTATAATATATTATTTGTATTATCATTAAAAATAAAAATATTATTGTATATTGTAATACATTTGCCATATTTCTACTCAATTCTAACTTTCACTCAAAGTTAGATTTGAGGGGGAATGTTAGAAACAAAAATATAAATATTTATAATTATATTAATTAAAGTATTAAAATTATATATTTATTAAAATATTAGTATAAGATATGTGACCAATAATAATAATAGACCACATTTTATATTAACTATAAATACTATCAAAATGTACAAAATTATATAAATATACTATTCTTTATTCTTATATAATAAAAAAGTGATTTCTACTTTTCTCATATATTTTATATTTCTATATACATATGATATAAAAATATTTTTAAATTAAAAAAAGATAATAATAACATAAAATAAATAGAAATATATGAAACTCTGGAATACAATATGATTCTGTAAAATTATTAGTAATAAAAATATATTCATAATTGTTTTGAAACAGATTTATTTACTTAGAGAGTTAAGTAATTCATTAATATTTTCTGATAAAATTTTTTTTGCTGGATCTGATATATGTGAATTAGCCCAAAAATAATCACTAACATTCTTTTTTTTGTTACCTCCCCATGAATTAATACATTCTTTAAATCCATATTCATAACAATTTTTAATTATATCTTCAAATATATTAACAGTACTATAATAAATTAGATTCACTTTTGAATATTTTTTGAAAAATATTTTTGATATTTTAATTATTTCGTTATTAAATTGTGAAACTTCTTTTTTTAAAATTTCTATACAGTCGTCATCTGAAACATCTTTACATTTATTATAACTTTTACGATTTGGTATTCTATATAGGGGGGGTGCTCCAAGTATCAATATATTTCTTGCACCAATATCATATATTCTTTTAATAACATTAAATAGGTTTTCAATAATTTCTAAGTTGGTTCCTTTAATTCTCCACCCAATATCACAAGTACCAAACCAAAATACATATAATGAATTATATTTATTCCAAACATTTGAGAATTGTTTTCCTTTCGACATATTTTCATAATAATATGAATATTGTTTTTCTAAATCGATATTATTTACAAATTTTGAAAACTTTTTATTAATATAAGCACCTCTTGCAGCATAATTCCATAATTTAATATTATTAAAATCAATTAAATACAATGGCCAATTTTTACCACCAGAAAAATTCCAACCAGTGTATGACATATCTGTAAAATTTGTTCCAACCGATGAATGGGAATCTCCAAAAACAATTAAATTTTCAATCATATTGTAGTCAAATTTTGTAGAATTAGATAAAAGTATTAATGAAGGGTTTTTGTCCTCAAAAAATATATTATTTTCAGAAATTTTATTACTTTTAAAAGTTTTATTTTCATCTAATATAACTAGAGAAAGACATTTTTTACAAAATTTTTTTAATTTTCTATTTTTGTTTTGACATCTTTTTTTACAACGTATCAATAATTCTTGATTTTTTGAATTTTTTTTTAAGGCATGGTTTTATTTAACAAATAATAAAGAAAAAATTAAAATTACAATGATTGAATATTTACTATTCATTTTCATCTTTGTATGTATATGTATATGCTCTAAATTTCAAAATGAAAATTATTAGTGAAATGGAGTAATACGCTTAAATTCATTTGTTAATTTATATTGCTTATATGAAATAAAGTGATTTAAGTTAATACTTGTTTAGTTTCTAAATTAAATTTTGTTTATTTTTAGATAATTTCAAATCTTTCATTCAATTTAAGTGATTTAAAAATTTTAATTTATATTTCTGTTAATTCTGATAATTTAAATTGATATAATTCTTTAATTTTTAATATTAAAAATTTGTTTTACCGTTTCTGACATAATTATAAAAATTAAACAATACTTATATTGGAATTCTTATTAATTATGAAATTCTTTCTGAGATTCATATATAAAATTTATTTGATGGATTTTTTTATTTTCGGAATTTAAAATTTTATGTTAAAAATTCTTTACTAAATGAAATTTAATTTATAATAATAATTTCCATTTCCTTTTCAATTAATTTTGATCAAAAAAGAATTCATTTGAAATTATTATTATTTTTAATTTTATATATTATAATTCTATCCAACTCTGACTTTTAATCAAGTTAAGTATGAAGGTGATTGTTGAAAATATGAATACTAGTTTAATAATGATTTTAAGAAGTAATATGTAGTCAAATATTTTAATACATTTGATTAATAATATTAGTAAGTCATATATTATGCTTACCATGAATACTATAATAACATATAATATAAAATCACATTATGTTATTAAGCTTTTATAAAATAATGGGATTGTTTTTTTTACATAAATTTTTTACAATAAATAATAATAAATAAATCATAATTTTAAATAATAAATAAAGCAAAAAAAATTTATAAACTACCAAATGTAATATTTTTATTTTATTGTTTATATATTATTTTTAATGTTTTTATATGAATAATTATTAGATTATTATTCAAAAATTAATTATAAATATTAAATTATACATTTTAATTAATAATTTACTAATAAATGGTTTTAAGAACAATTTTAAACACTAAATATAAAAGTTTTAATTTAGGTAATCCTTTATTAGTTTTATTTATTTTTATCATTATCAATAAAAAAGATTAAGAAGAGAAATTTTATTTTTAAGGATCATAGATCAATTTATATCATTCATGAAACAATACATTAATTTATTCATAACAAATAATTTGATATATTTAAATTAATAATAAAAATGAATGTTGTTTTTATTTCCAACATTCCCCTTCAAGTATAACTTTATAAATTTAAATTTTTTTTTATAAAGTTATAATTGAATGCATTGAATCTCTAGAGTATATAAACAATTAATTTTTTAAGTTTTCTATTTTAATTAAAAGAGAGTTTCTAAATTTATCCATTGCAGTATTGTTTAAATATTTTGTAAATCCATCTGCAAGATTGTATTGTGACTTAACATATTTTAATTTTATTTTTTCATCTTTAATTAATTCTCTCGTATAGTGTACTCTAATATCCATATGGTTTGTCTTGGGGTTGATTGATTGGTTTTTGGCATTATAAATAGCAGCTTTATTGTCGATATTGATTTCTATATTTTTTATTTTTAATTTCAATTCATTAAGGAGATTCATATACCACATACAGTGTTTACAGCATTCGCTTAGGCTGTAATATTCCGATTCAGCTGTTGAAGTTGAAATACAACGTTGGAGTTTAGAACACCAACTAGTTGGGAATTTCCAATTAATATAACAAACCCGGTAGTGGATCTTCTAGTTTCTATATCACCTGCATAATCTGCATCAGTAAATACACTTATGTTTGGATTTCTTGAAAAGCTTATGCCATATTTTATTGTACCTTTTAGGCACTTTATTATTTTCAGAACATTTTGCCAATCTTCTAAATTGGGATCTTTTGACTTTTGGGCAGCTTTTGAAACCGGGTAGATTATATCAGGACGAGTATATATACTGAGATAAAGCAGATTTCCTATGGCACTCCTGTATTTTGTTTGGTCTACTTTTATTTTCCTGAGTTCTTCGTTTTCAGTAAGGATCATATTTTTTGTAGGAGTAGCATTAATCATTCCAAATTTTTCTATGATTTCTTTTATGTATCTTGTTTGGTTAATAAAGTATCCTGTTTTGTGTTTTATAAATTTTATTCCTATAATGAAATTTACATTACCTATATCTTTTATTTTAAATCTATTTTTAATTAATTCTTTATTTCGTTCTACAATTATTCTATTACCTGCAAGTAGAATATCATCAACATAAATAGCAAGAATACATGATAATTCTTTTTATCAGCTTTAAAATATAAACAAGATTCGCTTATTAATCTTTTAAATCCAATGATAAGAAGGTGTTGGTTGAGCTTTTCATTCCACTCCTTTCCACTTTGTTTTAAGCCATAAATGGTTTTATTTAGTTTCCAGTAACGTTTTCTATTTTCAGGATGTCCTTTTGGGGGTCTCATATAAACTTCTTCCTTTAATTTAGCATTTAAATAAGCCGCATTAATATCTATTTGTTGTATGTCAAAATTATTTTGTACGGCAAGAGCTGTGAAGATTCTAATGTAGTCTAATTTTAATGTAGGCGAAAATATTTAATGATAATCAATTCCTTCTTGTTGCGTGTAGACTCTTGCTACCAGTCTTGATTTCCTCTTAGTAATTTTTCCTTTAGAATTCTTTTTATATTTGAATACCCATCTGGACGTGATTATATTTGCACCTTCGGGAACTTTTTTAATGGGTTAAAATACTTTCAACATTTTCATGTTTTCTAATTCTTCGTTGATAGATATTAACCATTCTTCTTTATCTTTAAGGTTGTCATAGTTGAAGGGTTTTCGTAAATCATTACTTAATTTTTGTTTTTTGTATTTTTCGTTTTCTGAGACTTTATAAATTTTCTTTTTTGATTATAATTTTTGGGTGATGCGATATTTATATCATGATAAGAATTCTATACTGGAAGTATTATTTACACTTTGGATTATTTCTGTCGAATTACTGTTTTTATTATTATTGTCATTAGTGTTTTTATTGTAAGTTATATTATTGTCTTTATCGTTATTATTGTCATTAATTGTATTTGTGTTGTTCATAATAGAATTATTTGAGTCATTAATTTGATTTTTGTTTAGTTTGCTTTGGTTTCCTTTATTATCGTTGATTATTTTTATTAAGTTATAGGAGTTAGTATTTCCAAGATTATTATTGATTAAACTTGTATAAGTGTTATTATTGTAATAACTATTGCTTCCCCAAATTTCATTATGTGGAATAAAATTCGAAATATCGAGATGGCATAATGTAGGATAAGAATTACAAGGATTTGATTCGTTGTTCATTGTTGTTGTCGTTATTATTGTTTGAGTTATATCTGTCTGTATTTGAATTATTATGATTGTTTTTATTACTGACAATGATCATATTGTCGTTTTGATTAATATTATTATTTATTTTGTTATTGTTGCTGTCGGTAGTGTTGTTGTTGCTGTTTGTGTTATTGTTGTTATTAATTTTATTGTTGCTTGTGTTATTGGTGTTATTATTGTTGTTGTTGTTAATGTTATTATCTTGAGATTCTATATTATTATTATAATCTTTGTTTTGATTATTATTAATATTTTTGGTGTTGTTATTATTGTTGTTTCTTCTTTTGTTATATGTTCTTTTATTTTTTATTTGAATATTTTTACTTGGTATATTATTTTCATTTATTTGAGTATTATTGTCTAATATTTGAATATTATTTGACTTAATGTTATTATATTAATAATACGGATTATTATTGTTAATATTATTAATGTCTTTGCCATAGTTTATATCATACGTGTTATCATAAAAGTAGGTATTATCATTTTTCCTTATTACATTATTTGAAATAAAATTTGAGTTGTCATTATCGCAATGAGATAAATGTGAATTTCCTGGTGTAAATTCAAAGAATTCAACATTTCGTGAAATTATAATTTTATTATTTGTTATATCAAGAATTTTGTATGCTGTGGGATTATCAACATACCCCAAGAATATGCCAGGAGATGAGTTATTTTGAAATTTGGTACATAATAGTTTTGGAACGTAATAAAAAACTTTACATCCGAAGACATGTATGTTTGAAAAATCAACTTTGTTATTGGTTAGAAGTTCATATGGAATTTTATTATTTATTCCTTTATGAGGGATTCGATTATGAATGTAGTTGGAAGTAGAGACATCGTCTTCCCAAAATTGTAAGCTCAGTTTTGCGTCATTTAGCATTGACTTTGCAGAATTGATTAAAGTGCCGTTGAATCGTTCAATCCTACCATTTTGTTGTGGGTGGTAGGGAACAGTAAATTGATGTTGTATTCCAAAGTCAATGCAGAATTGTTTGAAATTTTTGTTGTTAAATTCGGTGCCATTATCTGTACTGATATATTGAATTCTTTTGTTAAATTGACTTTTTATTTTATTAAACCAATTATGGAAGTGATACAAAGTTTCTGATTTACTCTTCATAAAGAGAGTCCACCCAAATCTTGAATGGTCATCCAAAATGGTTAAGATAAATTTATTGTCATAGATAGAGTTTTGTATTAGACCTATAAGATCCATGTATATGAGTTGAAATATATTTTTAGCTCTATTATGTGATGATTTGAAAAGCTTATTTTTAAGTTTTGAATAACTACAAATAGGGCACTTTGAGTTTATGTTGATTTTTAAAATTTTATTTTTGATACTATTGATATTAAAATGGGCAAAACGACGATGCCATAAATTTAGTTTATCAATTGATTTTAAATGTGTATAATTGATTTCAACCAAATTATTATTATGTTGGTTTTTTTGAAAATTTAATGATTGAGTTGAAATCCAAAATTTAAATGTATTAGATTGGTTCGATTTAATTGATAATATTCTTTGATTGTGTTCGTCATAAATTAGTTAGTACGATTTATTATTAGTATTATTGAAAATTATTTTGTATACTTGTTGTGTAAGATTTCCAATTGATAATAAATTTTTATTTATTTTTGGTAAGTAATAAACATTCTTAATGATTATTTTGTGATTATTAATGTATCCTATGAGATCTCCTTTAAATTGTGTTGATATAACTTGATTATTAGCTAAATAAACTTTGTTATTGCACTTTTGAATATTATGTAATTTATTTTAATGACCAGTGATATTTATTGATGCGCCGGAGTCCAATATCCAACACATCATTTCTTTTTGTTTATTTTCTTCGTTTTGTTTATTTATTTCGGCAAAATTAATATTAAGATTTTCTTGAGAATTTTAATTCTTGGTAAAAGCATCGGCATAGCTTGTATAGTAACTTTCTTTTTCCATGAAATTTCTATGTTTATTTTATTTTCTTTTAAAATTATTTCTTCTCCGTTTGAAAATTTTTCTTCTTTTGTTATTATTTTTATCATCTCTTCTATTTTTACAGTTATAAAAGAAATGGCCCCATTTACTACAGTAATTACATCTACCATTTTTCAGTTCAAATTATAATTGACTGACTATAATATATATATATATATTTTTATATACAATGAATGAATAATGATATTATTAAATTGTATTAATCCCCCATTAATTTATTTTATTTCTTTTATAATTTTATTTAAATATAATAATATTCTGATTGGGTAAATTATATTAAAGTCATTATTAAGTATTTATTTTTTTATATTCTAACAAATTAATCATTATATTTAGAAATAAAAATATCTTTATTATGTTAAAAAATTAGAATGACATCAATTTATAAAATTATACATTTTTGTTATATTTATAGTTTACATAATATACGGCTTATTATTAATACCTATCATATATCTTACACAGATATATTAAAATATATGACATTACTCCTTAAATTAATCTAATTATAAAACTTTGTATTTATATTTCTGACAATTATTTTGACAAATTTCAATGATACATTTGACATCACATGTAATTTATTTATATTATGTTTTATATATGTTTACAACATACCTATATTAATTTCAATTATTCAAATTAATTATATAATTAAATTTATCTTTATATTTTATTAATACTTATATTACTATATTATTAATATCTTATAATTAAATATTATTATTATGTAACTTACAAAGTATAAAAGAAAGATGTAAAAATCTATCTTTTATGTTCTTTGTAAGGTTATTGTAAAATACCTTAATAGTAATATATTATAGATATTACGTTATTAAATAAAATAAATAATTTTAAAATCAAATTAATTCAATAATTCTAATTATCAAAGTTTATTATAAATAAATTTTTATAAAACTAAACCATTTAAATATTTATTATTATTATTATATATCTATATAGATTATTACTATATAGACATATCGACTTAGTAAATTTTTAATAAAACATATTATTATATTTAAATTTAAAACATAAAATATATCAAAATCTAAACATTTAATAAAGAATAATAATTATTTTTTAAAATAATTATTATTCTTTACATTTTCAGTTGATAAATAATAACTATAATTATGTTTATTTATTAAAAATATATATATTTATATATAAAATATTTTTTAATTTAATTATAAAAATTTATGATATAAATAATGATAGATTATTTTATTAATATTAAATATAAATTATTAATAATTCGTAATATTTTACTATTATTTCTATTAAACACCAAAAACAAATATTGAGAAAATTAGATACATTTTTAGAATAGCATTTCATATATAATACTTAATATTTAATTTTATTTATCTTTATTTTTTATAATTACAAAAGTGTATATGTTTTTTAACAAGGTTACATTTTATTTCTTTTATAATTTTATTTAAATATAATAATATTCTGATTGGGTAAAATATATTAAAGTCATTATTAAGTATTTATTTTTTTTTTTTTTTATATTCTAACATTCCTCCTAAAATATGACTTTCCTAAAATGTCATATTTTTTATTTATATTATTTCAAATAAAATATAAATCATCAATTTTTGTTAATAAGGAATTTCTAAATTTATCCATTAATGTCCCATTTAAATACTTCGTAAACCCATCAGCGAGATTGTTTTCAGATTTTATATATTTAAGATAGATTTTATTTTCTTTGACTATTTCTCTTATGTAATGAACCCTAATGTCTACATGTTTAGTTTTTGGGTTGATAGTTTGATTTGTAGCGTTATAAATAGCTGCTTTATTGTCAACATTTACTTCAATATTTTTAATATTTAAGTTCAATTCTTCGAATAAATTTAAGTACAATATACATTGTTTACCGCATTCACTAAGACTGTAATATTCGGACTCGGCTGTTGAAGTCGATATTGATTTTTGTAACTTTGAACACCAGCTTGTTGGTGCACCACCAAATGTTATTAAGAATCCTGTTGTTGAACGTCTAGTTTCCAAGTCACCTCCGTAATCCGAATCGACATACGCTTTAACATTCGGATTATTTGTGAAATTTATTCCATATTTTTTAGTTCCTTTTAAATATCTTAATATTCTCATTACGTTATTCCAGTCTTCCATATTTGGTTCCTTTGCCCTTCTAGCTGCTTTTGATACAGAGAAGATAATGTCGGGTCTTGTACATATACTGAGATATAATAAATTTCCTATTATGCTTCTATATTTTGTTTCATCTACTTTTACCTTCCTAAGATCTTCATTTTCAATTGGAGTCATAATTCTAAGAGGTGTACAATTTTTCATATTAAATTTAGAAAGTAATTCATCTATATATCTGTGTTGATGTAAAAAGTAACCATTTTTATGTTTTATAAATTTTATTCCAATAATATAATCAACATTACCTATATCTTTCATTTTGAACTTTTTCTCAATTAATAATTTTACACTTTCTATTGTTTTCTTTGATCCTGATATTAGAATATCATCCACATATATAGCTAACATACTTAAAAGTTTTCCTTTATTAAATTTAACGTACAGACAAGGTTCACTTATAAGTCTTTTATATCCAATTTTTATTAGATAGCCGTTTAATTTATCATTCCACTTGGCACCACTTTGTTTCAGTCCATATATTGCCTTCTTCAATTTCCAAAATTTCTTATTGTAATCTTCATGTCCTTTAGGTGGTTTCATATACAAATCTTCATTTAATTCAGCATTTAAATAGGCGGCAGTTATATCTATTTGGTTTATTTCAAAATTGTTCTGAGTGGCAATTGCTGTAAAGATTCTTATTGAATCCTGTTTTAAGGTAGGTGCAAAGGTTTCTTTATAATCTATGCCGTATTCTTGCGTAAATCCCTTTGCTACTAATCTTGATTTTCTTTTGATTATTTCTCCATTTGAGTTTCGTTTGAATTTGAAAATCCATCTTGATGATATTAAGTTTGCGTTCTTAGGTATTTTATCAATTGTTTCATATACTTTTAGATTTCTCATATTGTCGAGTTCATTATCGACTGATTTTAACCATTCATTTTTATCATTTAAATTAAAGATATCATCATAATTATTTGGTTCGCGTAATTCTTTTAATGATTTTTGTTTTTTGTTATTTGAATTTAATATGAAGTTTTCATTTCTATTTCTTTTTCCTAAATGTATGGAAGATTCTATGTTAAATAATTTGTTATTCGTTAAGTTATTAATGATTCGTTGTTCATTGTTGTTATCGTTATTATTGTTTGAATTATATCTGTCTATATTTGAATTATTATGATTGTTTTTATTACTGACAGTGATCATATTGTCGTTTTGATTAATATTATTATTTATTTTGTTATTATTGCTGTTGGTAGCGTTGTTGTTGCTGTTTGTGTTATCGTTGTTATTAATTTTATTGTTACTTGTGTTATTGTTATTATTATTGTCGTTGTTGTTAATGTTATTATCTTGAGATTCTATATTATTATTATAATCTTTGTTTTGATTATTATTAATATTTTTGGTGTTGTTATTATTGTTGTTTCTTCTTTTTTTATATGTTCTTTTATTTTTTATTTGAATGTTTTTACTTGGTATATTATTTTCATTTATTTGAGTATTATTGTCTAATATTTGAATATTATTTGACTTATTGTTATTATATTGATAATACGGATTATTATTGTTAGTATTATTAAAGTCTTTGCCATGGTTTATATCATACGTGTTATCATAAAAGTAGGTATTATCATTCCTCCTTATTATATTATTGGGAATAAAATTTGAGTTGTCATTATCGCAATGAGATAAATGTGAATTTCCTGGTGTAAATTCAAAGAATTCAACATTTCGTGAAATTATAATTTTATTATTTGTTATATCAAGAATTTTGTATGCTGTGGGATTATCAACATACCCCAAGAATATGCCAGGAGATGAGTTATTTTGAAATTTGGTACATAATAGTTTTGGAACGTAATAAAAAACTTTACATCCGAAGACATGTATGTTTGAAAAATCAACTTTGTTATTGGTTAGAAGTTCATATGGAATTTTATTATTTATTCCTTTATGAGGGATTCGATTATGAATGTAGTTGGAAGTAGAGACATCGTCTTCCCAAAATTGTAAGCTCAGTTTTGCGTCATTTAGCATTGACTTTGCAGAATTGATTAAAGTGCCGTTGAATCGTTCAATCCTACCATTTTGTTGTGGGTGGTAGGGAACAGTAAATTGATGTTGTATTCCAAAGTCAATGCAGAATTGTTTGAAATTTTTGTTGTTAAATTCGGTACCATTATCTGTACGGATATATTGAATTCTTTTGTTAAATTGATTTTTTATTTTATTAAACCAATTAAGGAAGTGATAAAAAGATTCTGATTTACTCTTCATAAAGAGAGTCCACCCAAATCTTGAATGGTCATCCAAAATGGTTAAGATATATTTATTGTCATAGATAGAGTTTTGTATTGGACCTATAAGATCCATGTATATGAGTTGAAATATATTTTTAGCTCTATTATGTGATGATTTGAAAAGCTTATTTTTAAGTTTTGAATAACTACAAATAGGGCACTTTGAGTTTATGTTGATTTTTAAAATTTTATTTTTGATACTATTGATATTAAAATGGGCAAAACGACGATGCCATAAATTTAGTTTATCAATTGATTTTAAATGTGTATAATTGATTTCAACCAAATTATTATTATGTTGGTTGTTTTGAAAATTTAATGGTTGAGTTGAAATCCAAAATTTAAATGTATTAGATTGGTTCGATTTAATTGATAATATTCTTTGATTGTGTTCGTCATAAATTAGTGCATATGATTTATTATTAGTATTATTGAAAATTATTTTGTATCCTTGTTGTGTTAGATTTCCAATTGATAATAAATTTTTATTTATTTTTGGTAAGTAATAAACATTCTTAATGATTATTTTGTGATTATTAATGTATCCTATGAGATCTCCTTTAAATTGTGTTGATATAACTTGATTATTAGCTAAATAAACTTTGTCATTGAACTTTTGAATATTATGTAATTTATTTAAATGACCAGTAATATTTATTGATGCACCGGAGTCCAATATCCAACACATCATTTCTTTTTGTTTATTTTCTTCGTTTTGTTTATTTACTTCGGCAAAATTAATATCAAGGTTTTCTTGAGAATTTTAATTCTTGGTAAAAGCATCGGCATAGCTTGTATCGTACCTTTCTTTTCCCATGAAATTTGCATAATTTCTACGTTTATTAAATTTTCTTTTAAAATTATTTCTTCTTCTTTTGAAAATTTTTCTTCTTTTGTTATTATTTTTATCATCTCTTCTAATTTTACAGTCATAAAAGAAATGGCCCCATTTACCACAATAATTACATCTACCATTTTTGGTCTTTTTAGTAGATGTTTTTATTTTAGTAAGTTTTTTCTTATTTGTATTAATGTTAGTATTATTTTCTATTGAAAATATATTTTTATTATTTTGATTATTTGTTAAGGATTCTTTTAGGTTTGAAGAGATTATTTCAGGCAATACATCCTTAACATATTCACTGCATTTATTCCAATCATTTTTAAATTGAAACACATTAATCCAACGGAGTTCTTCTGGGAGGCTTCTGTTAAGGATGCCTACTTTAACACTTGATTCAATGTCATTATCTATTTTCTCGAGTTCATCAAGTGTGTTCTGTAGTTCAGCAATAAATATATTAATGTCCACTTCTGGGTTATACTTCAAATTATCGAGTTTGGTTTTAAGTTCTAATTTACGCGTGTTGATGTTTTTGGTAAAAGATCTTTTTAGAATCTTCCACAATTCAAAATCGGTTTTATTTGATCCTTGCACAATGTCTTGTGTTTTTTCTCCAATACTGTTTAGGACGATCCATTTTGTTGTGATATCGTTATTGATATCAACTACATTGGTGTTTTTGTCATACACCAATGTGTCATCAAATTCATCTTCGATATACTTAGATAGGTCATCTTGTATATCTCTCTTCCTTAATTTCTTAACTTTTTCTTTGGTGATATAGCCAACTAGGTTGTTAATTGATAATAGATGAAGGATTTTGGTTCTCCATCTATTATAGTTTTCAGTATTTAATTCAACTACTCTGTTAAAATTTTCAGAGTAGTTAAATTTAATTGTTGGCCTGATGTCAATGGGTTCTTCAATGGTAATTACTTCATTTCTATTGTTTCTTCTTGTGTTAGCCATTGTGGAGAATTTTAAATTAATTTATTTTTTAATAATTTATTAATATTTTATATTATGCGAATATTTTTTTTTTTTTAAAATTTTAAAGAATAATTGATGAGGGATATGTTGTATGTCTGGATTGTTTATTTATACATATTCAATATATTGATTAAAACCTTATTCTATTTTCATTAAATAAATGTAAATTGAAATATATATTGTTTAATATTTCCTTGATAATTTATAATGAACTTTAATAATATATATTTTTGATAATTGGTTAAGTTATATTTATTACTTAATAAAAAAAGGTTATAAAATAATATATTTCAGAATTATGATTGGTTTCTATTTTTATCTTATTTTTTAATGTAATATTTTTCATTATGCTATTTGAAATTAATTTAATTAAACATTTATATTATTGGTTTTTTATGTTTGAAAAAGGTATTTATACTTGATTTACATTTATTAATATTGGAATTAAAAATATATATGTTTTTTTTTTTTTTTTTAATTTTATTATTAATAATTGACAATAATATTTTCAGTTCAAATTAATTATTTGACTGATCATATGATTTTCAGTTCAAATTAATTATTTGACTGACCATATGATTTTTAGTTCAAATTAATTATTTGACTGACCATATGATTTTCAGTTCAAATTAATTATTTGACTGACCATATGATTTTCAGTTCAAATTAATTATTTGACTGACCATATGATTTTCAGTTCAAATTAATTATTTGGCTGACTATGTCATTTTTCAGTTCATATTATAATTTGACTGACTATACTATTTTTACAGTTCAAATTAATTATTTGACTGACCATATGATTTTCAGTTCAAATTATAATTGACTGACTATTTTATTATTTTATTTTATTATTAATTTTTTTTTTTTTTTTTTTTTTTATTTTATTTCAATATAAAATTTTATTGATAATACTAATTTTCAGTTCAAATTATAATTGACTGACTATAATATATATGTATATTTTTATATACAATGAATGAATAATGATATTATTAAATTGTATTAATCCCTCATTAATTTATTTATTTATTTATTTTTTTTTTTTTTTTTTTTTTTTTTAAAAAATATTTTTGATAATATATTTTGATTTAATTATTATGAAAATAACAAAGTTAATTATGTAGATTCATAATTAATTAAATTATTTCTTTGATAATTCAAAATTAGATGTTATTATTGATAAATATAAAAATGATTTTTAATATTAAAAATAAGAAAGCGTTAGTTCAATTTATTTATAAGATGAATATATTTATATATTAATTATGTAAATTATAACTTAACTTATGGTTAAGCTCAGTTGTAGACTGAGACTCTTAATCTATTAAACACCAAAAACAAATATTGAGAAAATTAGATACATTTTTAGAATAGCATTTCATATATAATACTTAATATTTAATTTTATTTATCTTTATTTTTTATAATTACAAAAGTGTATATGTTTTTTAACAAGGTTACATTTTATTTCTTTTATAATTTTATTTAAATATAATAATATTCTGATTGGGTAAAATATATTAAAGTCATTATTAAGTATTTATTTTTTTTTTTTTTATATTCTAACAATTTCTAAAGAATATTTTATTATAAAATTATAATTATTATTTTATTATTATTACTGATTGGATATTGTTGTTACACCAATTTTAGAATATAAAAATAATAATTGTTAGAGACGAAATCGTTACATACATTTATTTATATTATTAATTTATATCAACCAATAATTAATCTTTAAGTAAATTAAATAATGTTAACTAAGATATAAAAATATGAAATAAATTTAATGTAAAATATCTCTCAGAAAAAATATATATATACTTATAATAAAAATTATTAATAAACATTTTATAATATTACTCATAACATAAAATACTTTGTTATATTATTTTTATTAATACAGTGTTTGTAATAGATTTATAAATTTGTTTTTCACAATAATTTTAAAAAATATTTTTAATCTCTCTCTTTTGAATAAAAAAAAATTTTAATAATAATAAATGAATAAATAAATTAATAAAGATTTATATACTTATATATATTTATAAAGTATATTAAACAATTTTTATATGAAATTAAATAATAAAATAAATCTCTAAAATAAATCAAGATTTGTCACATGTTGAGGCTCATATTGTAAAAGGAGTGTGAACATTAATAAATAGATAAATTAACTAACTAAATTACACTAAAAAAATTATTACTACACATTATAAATTTTATTTAAAGAACTATTATTATAAATATTTATTATTTATTAATTATATAACTATTTTATTGTTAAAAATAACTTTATTAATATTAATATTTATTTTTATAACAATATGAGAAACCTTTCTATTTATTATTCCTATTTTATTATCAATACTATATCTCCTAATTCTTTCCTCAGAAAGGCCCCCTCATATAAAATATGGATTATACATATTTTTATATTATTTAATTACATTATTAAATCCAATTATATAAATTAATTAATTACATAAATTAATATTTAAAATTATAAAATATAATTAATATATAGAATATAAGAAAATTATTAATAGTAAAGAATATAATAATATATTTTTATATAATAAATTATTAAGAATTTAATTAAAAATATCATTATTATTCTATTCTTTATCACACAGTTAGTAAAATTAGAAACTTTGTTTAATGGTTAGTTACCTTAACAATGAACAATATTTTATGTACACCTCAACCCATTTTGCATAAATAATTATTTTATTAATTATTAATAATATCTTTTTGAATATTCTTTCTGTATATAATTATAGTAAGTTAAAGACTCTTTCGGTTTGTAATTTAACTGAAATGAATTTAGAAAATCTTATTATATAAATTATTTTATTTTTTATCGATAAGATTCATTTTGATCAATTAAAATCTATATTCTAGAAACTTTACATTATTAATTATTATAAACATATTTCTAAATATTTCTCTAAAATTATTTTTACATGTTAAAACTGTTTTTCCGTTAAAAGTATAAATAGTGCGAACTTCACGAATGAAAATATTTTTTCTTAGTGATTTTATTTATAATAATTAACTTATAAGTAATTCGAAATATTACCTTTATTGATTAATATTAATAATTACTTTAAATTTTATAATTAATAAAAAATATTTTTAATAAAACGAATTATTTATACAGATAGTTTAAACCTATTGAATTTTCTCCTTTATGTGTCTCTACATCTCGCTCCACCGTTACAATAACTAATAATAATTATATCAATAATAATAATACAAATAATAATAATTTTATTGATAATAATAATACAAATAACAGTAATAATAAAATTAGAAATAATATTAATAATATTGAAAATAATAATGATTGTTAGAGACGAAATCGTTACATACATTTATTTATATTATTAATTTATATCAACCAATAATTAATCTTTAATTAAATTAAATAATGTTAACTAAGATATAAAATATGAAATAAATTTAATGTAAAAATATCTCTTAGAAAAATATATATATCCTCATAATAAAAATTATTAATAAACATTTTATAATATTACTCATAACATAAAATACTTTGTTATATTGTTTTTATTAATACAGTGTTTGTCTTAGATTTATAAATTTGTTTTTCACAATGATAATCAAAATAGTGAATATACCAATAAAAAATAAATAATAATACAATCAATAAAACAATCAATAACAATAATAATATTAAAAAGAGAAGAGTAAATGATAACACAATTATCAATAAAAATTATATTCAACGTAACAAAAAAGAATTTTTTATTCTTTTTTGACTAATAATAATTCATTTAAATTAAATAATATCTAAAACAATAATAAAAAAAGAACTATAAATATTATAAATGAAAATAATAACAAAAGAAGAAAGACAATAAATACTTTAAGAGAACCAGAAAATTATAAAAACATTCAAAATTTAACTGATAGAAAAGAGTGGATTAATGCAGTAAATGAAGAATTAAGTAATATGAAAAACTTAAAATGTATTTAATACAATTAAATATATATCTAAAAAACCAATGTAATTTCTTCACGATGGATTTTCAAATATAAAAGAAATGCGAATGGCGAGATAACAAAAAGAAAGGCAAGATTGGTAGCACGAGGTTTCACTCAAGAATTTGGAATAGATTTTCATTATACTTTTGCACCAACGTTAAAACAGGACTCTATCAGAATTTAAACTTCAATTGCTGCCCAAAATAATTTTAATATAGAACAAATTGATATAAACACTGCTTATCTTAATGTCAAATTAAGTGAAAATATTTATATGAAACCTCCAGAAGGTCACCCAGATTTTAATAGAAAATACTAGAAATTAAACAAGGCTATATATGGTCTGAAACAAAGCGGACGAGAATGGAATAAAGAAATTAATAAATTCTTAACTAAAATAGGACTTAATAGTAAGTGAACCATGTATATATGTGAAAAATGATAAGAATAAAAACATTTTATGTATCGTCCGTATTTATGTTGATGATTTTTTAATCGCTGGAAAGAAAAATAAAATTAATTGTATAAAAGAATTTTTCAATAGAAAATATAAGATAAAAAAAATTGGCGACGTGGATTTCGTTATCGGAATAAAATTTGTTAAACACAAAAATAGATATTTATACATCAAAGAAGATACATTATATAGGTTTTAGAAAAATTCGATATAAACAATGAAAAGCCATTAAGAAATACAAAACTAATAATAGACGACAAACTTAGAAATATAAAATTTAATCAAACTACTTACCGAAGTGCAATAGGAAATTTACTCTACATTGCTATATGTACCAGAACGAATATTTTATTTTCGATATGTAAAGCAGCAAGAATATCAAATAACCCTAATATGGAAGTCTTGAACATTGTTGTTAGAATACTTAGATATTGTGAAAAACAAAACTTATAAAACTAAGAAAAAACACTAGATTAAAAAAAACAACATAACGAAGCACTTTATGTTATGAACAATATTATTAAATGTTTATTAATAATTTTTATTATGAAGATATATATTTCAAAGAGATATTTTTTTTTTTAAATTAAATTTATTTCATATTTTTATATCTTAGTTAACATTATTTAATTTACTTTGAGATTAATTATTGGTTGATATAAATAAATGTATGGAACGATTTTGTCTCTAACATTCCCCCACAATTATAACTTAGTTTTTAAGGTTATAATTAATTTTTATAATATATTTAAGTTAATAAATTTTTAAATCCTTTGACTATATTAATAACGAATTTCTAAATTTATCCATGGAAGTACTTTTTAGATATTTCGTAAAGCCATCTGCTAAATGGTATTGAGATTTTACGTATTTTAATATTATTTTATTGTTCTTTACTAATTCTCTTACATAGTGCAATCTTATGTCTATATGTATTATTCTTGGATTAATCGATTGGTTTTTTTGCATTATAGATTGCAGCTTTATTGCTTAAGTTGATTTTAATGCCACTAATGTTGGATTTTAATTATTTCAAATAAGTTTATGTATCATATACAATGCTTGCTACATTCGCTAAAACTATAATATTCATTAATGTATCCTATGAAGATGTCAAATTTATTGATGATAATCGATTGATTATTCGTAGAAAATATTTTTTTATTGAAATATTTAATATTTGTGAGTTTGTCTAGTCTGTTGGTGATGGTGATTGAAGCTAAGGTTCAAAAGATTAATTCTTTATTTATAGATTTTGTTGATTCATTTTTATAATCTATTAAGTCTATAGTATTTGATTCGTTTGTGTTGTAAATGTGAAAAGTAGGAATCTCTTTTTTATTATATAAGAATAAAGAATAGTATTTGCATATAATTTTGTACATTTTTATAGTATTTATAGTCAACATAATATATAGTCTATTATTATTATTTGTCACATATTTTACATTAATATATTAATATATATAACATTATTACTTTAATTAATATAATTATAAATCTTTATATTTTTGTTTCTAACATTCCCCCTCAAATCTAACTTTGAGTGAAAGTTAGAATTGAGTAGAAATATGGCAAATGTTTTACAATATTAAATAATATTTTTATTTTTAATGATAATACAAATAATATATTATAAAGTATATGAAAAAGATTTTTTTTTTTTTTTGTAAATTTAATTAATTTTTTATACATATATTAAATTCTGACATTTCCCCTTACTTTCAAATTGGATTGGATTTATTTTTTTTTATCTTTACTATGATCCATTGATCTTTTTTTTAATTAAATTAGTATTATGTCTTATTATTATTATTATTATTATTATTATTGTTAATTTTTTTATTTATATTTATATGAATCACTTTCTGGGAAATATTTTACTGTTTGATGATAGAAAATATGCATAGAATCATATACAGATTGAAGGTAGTTTGATATATCATCCTTACGCTTAGCTTCTAATAATTCAAACTTTTGAATAACTTCTTTACATAATAATTCATATTTATCCTTCTTTATATTATAGGATTGTTCATGTTCCCTTAAAATTGAGGTAACACGTCTGTATTTAGTAAAATTTACAAACTTTTATACTTTTCTTGATAATAATACATTTTTTTAGCTATTTAACTTTCATTTAATATAAATAATATCATTTATATATACAATTAATATTTGGATTTTTTAGCAATAATAATTTTATAAAAATTATACAAATACTTGAAAAAAACTTATATATGAAAACTAAACGAAAATATGTATTAATTATTTTTTAAAAAAAAAATTAATATACATTTATATAATAAATATTAAAAATATATTTTCTATATATTAAAGTTTTTTTAATAAAATTTATGTTGTATGGATTAATAAAAATTCTAATATAATATTTGTTTTTATAAATATATTTTATATTTTAAATTATTTTCATAATAAAGCATTTATTATCACTTCCAATTTAATATTATTTTCATCAAAAATTAAAAGTCAATAGCATATATATAAACTGCCAACAATAAAATCAATAAAAAACTATATTACTTTTGTCCATTAATCATTCTTTTTATCAAATATTTAAATTCAAGGAATACACTTATTCATTTTATTTAAAATTATTTTTCAATAAGTATTATTATAAACATTATAATTATTTACGGTAAATAATTTTCAAAATTTTAATAATCATTTTTTTTAAAATATATGTATATAATGTATTTATAATATATTTCAGATATATATGTATTTTTGGTGTATAGTATTTTACATCTATTTATACCTCTATTATATTAAATTTAGTTTTAAGTATTAAAATTTTTTAAAAATATTATTATTTCAGCTATTTTATTCAACAACGCATTTCCTTTCTGGTATTGGATTGATTCGAGGTATGTATTAAAAAAAATTTGATAAATTTAAACGTTATAATAATTTTTTTTTTTGTTATTTAATAATATTTAATATTATTATAAAATTTTAAATTTTAAATTTTATTATTATAAATAAGGAAATAATAAAAAAAATTAAAAAAAATTATTAAATTTATCATATTAAATATTACTTATATACCAATAATAAATTAAAAAGAATTAATAAAACGTAACTTATTAATTTTTAAAATAAAAGGATTAACCAAACTATATATTAAAGTTTTAAAATATTTTTTTTATTACAAAATTCTTAATATTTTAATATAAGAATATAATAATATTTATTAATAAATTGGTATTTTGCTTATTGTTAAAATATATTTACTATACTTCATTTTATATTAACCAATCAATTAGTTTAATAAATAATATTCATGTATAAAAGCTTTCTAAATGAATATGTTTTTCTTTAGTTCTATTTTTATAAAATATATATTAATAAATAATAAAATATCTATAATATAAATAAATTAAACTATTATAAACATTAATGTGTCTAAAAGATTAAGAGTCTCAATCTACTAATTGAGTTTGAATTAAAATAAAGTTAATTTATAATATAAATTAAATTTTTCTATTTTTACCTTTCAATAAAACCAAAGAACTAATAAATTATTATTTTTACTATTTATTGTATTTTATTTATTACCGAATCAAATCCATAAGAAATAAAGATATTTTTTTTTTTAATCAACAATAAATAAAATTATAATTAAATTGTTAAATAATAAAATTAATATCATCAAGATGAAAAATTTATTGTCAACTGATGATATTAATATTAAAATAAAATAAAAATGATATCATCAAGATGAAAAATTTATTGTCAACTGATGATATTAATATTAAAAATAAAATAAACACAGTATCATCAAGATGAGAAATAAATAGTCAACTGATGATACTAATATTAAATTAAATTAAATCTAATATCATCAAGATGAGAAATAAATAGTCAACTGATGGTATTTAGATAAATTTGAAACTAAAATATTATTAATATAAAAAAAATATAAATAAATTAAAATAATAATAATAAAACTAATTATATGTATTAAATAAAATTTTGAATAAATCACATTATATAATATATCAAATATATTAAAATGAAATTATAAAACTAATCAATGAATAAAAAATAAAAAAATCTAATCAAATAATAATCACTTTTATTTAATCAAAATTAATAATAAATTAAATAATATAAATGCCTTATTTATAAAAGTTTGGTATTACAATACTAAATAAGATAAAAATAGTAACAAATTAATGAAATCAAATTTAAGTAAAAATTAAAATGAGAATTTTTAATATAACAAATTAATACTAATAAATTAATAAAAATCAACAGAATTAAATATTATAATATTTTTTTTTAAAACTACTAATGTATTTTTATTAATTGAGATTTTAAAAAAATATATAATTAATTTAAAACAATAATAAAAATTTTAAATTTCAAAAGTACTCGAAATGGCTGGAAGAAGAAGAAACCAAGAACAAGTTATCAACCTCACCGGAGAAGATATTACACATAACGGAATAACCTTTAATTATTCCGAAAATTTCAACCAAATTACTGAACTAAATACAGAAAACTACCCTGGTTGGAGAAGAAAAATTCTGTATTTGCTAACAATAAATAAATTAACCAAATATGTCCTTCATCCAATTGTAAAGAAGTTAAGAAAGAGAGATATAAGAGAAGAATTAACAGATTACCCGGAGGATCAATTTGATAGTTCGTTAGTTTATGAAAAGAACACTAAAAACATTGATATAACTAACGACATCACGGCCAAATGGATTATCATAAATGGGCTTGGAGAACAAACACAAAAACTAATAAATGGAAATGAAAAGACCGCTTTTCAAATTTGGAACATCTTCCAAGAATCGTTTACCAAAAGCAAGGAAAGAAGAAAAATCGAAATCCAAAACAAAATTGAAACAATGAAGTTTGACACCAAGACCGATATAAATATATACATTGCCAATTTGCAAAATTTAATAGACGAACTTGAGAAAATTGACAATGACCTTAGTATAAATACAAAAATCGGCATTCTAAATAGATGCTTACCTGAAGATCTAAGGTGGATAAACGTTTTTCAACATAAGAGTTGGGAATCATGCTGCTCCTATGTTAAGGAAATCATCCCTAATATCGTTTTATCTAATTTAAAAGAAAAAAATTCAATTCAGGAAAACAACAATAATGTTCTCTTCAATGCTGAAACAAGAAAGAGTAAGAATTATCGAAACAATAATAGAACTAAAGGTAAAAGAAAAAGCCTCAAAAGGAGTAGTGGAAGATGCAACTATTGTGGAAGAAGAGGACATTACTTCTATGAATGTAAATTCAGAAAAAATAATTTATATAAAAATAAAAACAAAAATAAATTTAATAAAAGAACTAAAAACAAAAGAAAATTTCAAAACGATATTAATTATGTGAACACTAATGATGCCTCTTCAAGTAATTATGACACAATATACGCAGATGCCTTTACTAAAGATTATAATACAGAAAATAATATTGAATTAAATTACTGTAACGTTGAAAAAGAATTTTTAAATGAAGATAGTGATAAAAATTTTCTTTCATGTTGGATTTTGGACTCCGGTGCTTCAATCAATATCACAAGCAATCTTAATCTTCTAATAGACATAAAAAAATGTAATGAAGAAATTAATCTAGCTAATGGACAAATAATTACAGCTGGCCATAAAGGAAAATTTAAGGGATATGTAAACAACAATGAAATAATACTTAATGAGGTATACTACTCTCCAGCCATCAATAAAAATTTAATATCCATATGCAAATTACTAAAAGAAAATTATAAAATTGTTTTTAATAATTCAAATAATAAATCATATGCAATCATTTACGATAGCAATGATAAAAGAATAGTTAACATCACTGCGACCAAGACTAATACATTTAAAATTTGGTTTTCCAATAATAAAATAAATCTCAATAATAATAACAATCAACATAATAATTTAGAAATAAATTTCACTACACCAAATGCAGCAAAGAGATTAAATTTATGGCATAGAAGATTATGTCATTTTGATATTAGTCATATTAAAAACAAATTATTAAAACTTAATACACCAGTTAATCAATGCCCAATTTGTATGAATTCAAAACTTAAAAATAAACCATATAAGCAAGCAACAAATAAGTCGAAACATATATTTGAATTACTTCACATGGACTTGGTTGGTCCTCTTCCTGAATCACTTTATGGTAACAAATATCTTTTTACAATCCTCGATGACTATTCACGCTATGGATGGACTTTGTTTTTAAAATCTAAAAGTGACACCTTTAACTCATTTTACAATTGGTTTTTAAGTATTAAAAATAAGTATAATACTAGAATTATATATATTCGAACGGATAATGGTACAGAATTTTGCAATAATAATTTTAATTTATTCTTTAAATCTTATGGTATCAAACATCAGCTAACTGTACCATATAACCCACAACAAAATGGAAGAGTGGAACGCTTCAATGGCACCCTAATTAATTCCGCCAAAGCTATGCTGAATGACTCTAAACTTAGTCACCAATTTTGGGAAGATGCTACCTCTACTGCTAATTATATACATAATCGCATTCCACACAAAGGAATAAATATGAAAATACCTTATGAAATAATTAACAAAACAAAGGTCAACTATTCAAATATTAAAGTATTTGGATGCAAAGTTTATTTCTTTATTCCTAAAGTCTTTAGATCTAAATTCGATAACAATACTAAACCAGGGATTTTTCTAGGATACTCTGAAAATCCATCAGCTTACAAAATTTTAGATATTACTACTAATAAAATAATCCTATCTAGATCTGTTGCTTTTTTCGAATCCAATCCTGGAAACAGTTATCTTAAAGAATGCTCAACTGAATTTTCCAATTTTATTCCGGATCACGAAATCAGGGGAGATAATACATATAATACATACTATAATAAAAATACATACGATACCAATACATATAACATTAATCATAATATTCAACAAAAATTAAATAAAATTGATTATCCAGGTTCTAATGAATTTTTTAATTCAGAAAACATCCTAAGTAATTCACCAATATTAAATAATAGCAATATACAAAATATATACGAAGATATAATCAATAAAAATAATTCTAAGAATAAAAGAAAATATAACAAAAAACAAAGAAATAATAATTACAGTAACAATAATAGTAACAATAACAATGAAAATATCAATAATAATAACCATAACAATAATTTCATTAATAATAATACAAATAATAATAATAATATAAACAATAATAATATTAATAATAATAACATAACCAATAATAATTTTATCAATAATAATAATATAAATAATAATAATAATAATAATAATACAAATAATAGTAATAATAATAATACAAATAATAGTAATAATAAAATTAGAATTAATAATAATAATATTGAAAATAATAATAATAGCCAAAATATAGAAGATAATAATAATAAAATAAATGATAATACAGCCAATAAAACAATCAATAATAATAATAATATTGAAAGCAGCAGAGTAAATGACAACGCAATTATCAATAAAAATTATATTCAACGTAATGGAAACGAAATTATAAATACTTTATTGACTAATAACAATTCATTTAAATTAAATAATATCGAGACCAATAATAAAAAAAGAACTATGAATATTATAAATGAAAGTAATAACAAAAGAAAAAAGACAACAAATACCTTAAGAGAACCAGAAAATTATAAAGACATTCAAAATTTAATCGATAGAAAAGAATGGATTAATGCAGTAAATGAAGAATTAAGCAATATGAAAAACTTAAATGTATTTAATACAATTAAATATATACCCAAAAATGCCAATGTAATTTCCTCATGATGGATTTTCAAATATAAAAGAAATGCGAATGGCGAGATAACAAAAAGAAAGGCAAGATTGGTAGCACGAGGTTTTACCCAAGAATTTGGAATAGACTTTCATGATACTTTTGCACCAACGTTAAAACACGACTCTATCAGAATTTTAACTTCAATTGCTGCCCAAAATAATTTTAATATAGAACAAATCGATATAAACGCTGCTTACCTTAATGCCAAGTTAAGTGAAAATATTTATATGAAACCTCCAGAAGGTCATCCAGATTTTAATAGAAAATACTGGAAATTAAACAAGGCTATATATGGTCTGAAACAAAGCGGACGAGAATGGAATAAAGAAATTAATAAATTCTTAACTAAAATAGGACTTAGAAGAATGGTAAGTGAACTATGTATATATGTAAAAAATGGTAAAAATAAAAACATTTTATGTATCGTCGGTATTTATGTTGACGATATTTTAATCGCTGGAAAAGAGAATGAAATTAAAATTATAAAAGAATATTTCAAAAGAAAATATAAAATAAAAGAAATTGGAGAGGTGGATTTCGTTATCGGAATAAAATTTGTTAAACACAAAAACGGATATTTTATACATCAAAGAAGATACATTATAGAGGTTTTAGAAAAATTCAATATGAATAATGAAAAACCATTAAGGAATACAAAACCAATTACGGACGACAAACTTAGAAATATAAAGTTTAATCAAACTATCTACCGAAGTGCAATAGGAAATTTACTCTATATTGCTATATGCACCAGACCTGATATTCTATTTTCGGTAAGTAAAGCAGCACGAAAATCAAATAATCCAAATATGGAAGACTGGAACAATGTCGTAAGAATACTAAGATATCTTAAAGGAACAACAAGTTACGGGATAAACTATACAAGGAAACTAGGAATAGAAGCCTTTGTTGATGCCGACTTTGCAGGAGATACTGAAACCAGAAGATCAACAACAGGTTTTTTAGTAACCATGGGCAACGCACCAACTAGCTGGTGTTCCAAGCTACAACACTGTGTGTCAACATCTACTGCAGAATCGGAGTATTATAGTCTGAGTGAATGTGGCAAGCACTGCATTTGGTATTTAAACTTAATGAAAGAATTATATTATAATATTAAATGTATTAAAATAAAAATAGATAACAAAGCTGCCATATTCAATAGCAAAAATCAATCTATTAATCCGAAGACAAAACATATAGATATAAGAATTCATTATATTAGAGAAATAATAAATAAAAATTTTATAAAATTAGAATATATTCAATCTCAAAATAATTTGGCCGATGGATTCACTAAATATCTGAATAACACTCTTATGGAAAAATTCAGAAATTCTTTATTATATAAAATTGAGGATTTAAAATTTTAATTCTAAAAAATATAGTTAAAATTAAACAAATGTAACATTGAAACGAAGTTACATTTGAGAAGGAGTGTTAAAATATATTTACTATACTTCATTTTATATTAACCAATCAATTAGTTTAATAAATAATATTCATGTATAAAAGCTTTCTAAATGAATATGTTTTTCTTTAGTTCTATTTTTATAAAATATATATTAATAAATAATAAAATATCTATAATATAAATAAATTAAACTATTATAAACATTAATGTGTCTAAAACTTATTGTTATTTATTAAATAGTTTATGGGTTTACGAAGTATTTAAATGGGACATTAATGGATAAATTTAGAAATTCCTTATTAACAAAAATTGATGATTTATATTTTATTTGAAATAATATAAATTAAAAAAATGACATTTTAGGAAAGTCATATTTTAGGAGGAATGTTAGAATATAAAAAAAAAATAAATACTTAATAATGACTTTAATATATTTTACCCAATCAGAATATTATTATATTTAAATAAAATTATAAAAGAAATAAAATGTAACCTTGTTAAAAATATATACACTTTTGTAATTATAAAAAATAAAGATAAATAAAATTAAGTATTAAGTATTATATATAAAATATTATTCTAAAAATATATCTAATTTTCTCAATATTTGTTTTTGGTGTTTAATAATCATTATTATTTTCAACTTAACAACCACTATTTGACTATCATTCAATTTATATTTTCAAATTAGTGTTTATTAGTTGACTCTATGTCTTAAATTTGTAACTTAATTAGATGACTATCAATTATTTTCATCTTAATTAATTATTTTAAGGAGTGTTTATCTGAAATAATCTAATTTTTATTTCATTATTATATATGTTACTATCTATATATGTTAATTTATTTATTATTATGTCCTCAAAATTTTGTAATTGATGGTTCTGGTTCAAAAAAAAAATCGTTTCCTGTAAATTTAAAAAAAAATTAAGTATATGAAATTTATAGTTATAAATATATATATATTATTAAATATTTCAACTTAGCTTTGATATATTGCTCAACTGGATGAGTTGAGACTCTTAATCTTTTAAGAACAATTTTAAACACCAAATATAAAAGTTTTAATTTATGTAATCTTTTATTAGTTTTATTTTGAATTTATAATTATCAATAAAAAGATTAAGAAGAGAAATTTTATTTTTATGAATCATAGAATAATTTATATCATTCATGAAACAATACATTAATTTATTCATAACAAATAATTGGATATATTTAAATTAATAATAAAAATGAATGTTGTTTTTATTTCCAACATAATTAATAAAATTAGTCAGTATTTAATATATTAAATAAATGATTTGATGACAATAAATTTTTATTTTATAATTAATCTCAAGAACTAAAATTATTTTATATTTTCATTAACTTTATTATGTTTGTTGTAAAAATAATAATATGAAATTTATATGAAAACTAACAATTTTCTATTTACTTTTATCGATCGAAAAAAGATCAATTTCATAAATATTTATTAAGCTAATAAAAAATTTATAAACTTATAATAAAATAAATATTAATTATATAAAATCTTCCACCTCCAAGATCAGATACATTTCTCAATTACAGATATCTTGATAAACAAAAACTCTTTAGTTAATCCCTAGCAAAATATAAAAAAAATATTCGTTTTATTAAAAAATAAAAAAAAAATTCTATTTTGAAAACCAAAAAAAAAATATATAATAAAAGATAAAAATGAAACAAATATAAAAATATAAAAAAAATAATGAAATAAAAAAAACAAGTAAAATATTAAAGGATACACAAATAATTTACTAATAAAAGTTATTAATAAACAGTTAAAAATAATACAAAATAAAATAAGTAATGTTATTAATAACTAATATAATGGGTTAGAATTATTCATTATATAATAAAATATTGTTGATTATTAGTAGTTTAGAAAAAAATAATATAATTATAAAAAAAAAATAAGCTAAAAATACTTTAATAAATACTTCTTCTAATAATTTTAAAATAATAATAATATTTAAAGTAGAAATAATCAACTTTTTTTTTCTTTTAAGTTTAAATTAAAATAAATTTTAATATTTCATTTTCTAGAAATAAAAAAAAAAAAAAAAATTTAACTTCTATTTTATTATATCATTATTATCAGATGTATCTATAATATATATATTTCGTTAATATGAGGAAAACTTTTCTCTTAAAGGATAATACTATGATATCTTAATTTGTGAATATTGAATACTTCTTATATATTAGGATTTTTATCACTTTAAATTATAATCTCCTTTATAAACTAGCATTAACCTTTATATTTTTTGACTATGTAATTTTAGCAATAACTATTAAAATTAATTATAAATTATAATATTGTGTATTAAAATTGAATTATATTTTATTTATTAAAATATCAATTTATAACAACAATTATAGATGTTTGATGATTTTGTTCTAACATACATTTAAAGTATTTTTCTCTTCATAACTATTATTATAATTTTAAGTAAATGTGAACAAATAAAAAACATAATTTGTACTAGTTAATTTAATATTACTCATTATTAACTTTTATAATATTAACAAAGTTGACATAAATGTAAACATTTTTAACTATATATTATTTAATTTACTAATTTAATATTGATTTAATTATTTAAAGAGTAAAGTAAATAATTAATATCCTCTGCTAAAATTTTATTTCCATGATCAGTTAGATGACTATCAAACCATAAATAATCTGATAAATTATTTTCTTTATTTAATTTCCACATATTGGTACAATCTTTTAATTTATACATATTACAATTAGAAATGATATCTTTAAATTTATCAGCAGTATTATAAATAATAAAGTTAATGTCAGAATGCTTTTTAAAAAAATACTTTGATTTTTCAATTATATTATTGTTAAAACTTAAGACATCATTTTTTAAATAATTATCTAAGATATAGCGTTTTGGAGATATAGTAAATATCATTATATTTCTTGCACCAAAATTGTATAATTTATAAATTATATTAAAAATGATATCAATAATATCGTTTATATTATCATTTACTGGTTTATTATTTTTAGTACAAAAAATAGAATGTTCATTTTTACATTTATTATTTATATGACCAATATCGTTTGTTCCTATATAAATTACAAATAATGTATTATAACTATTCCATTCATTAAGTGATTTCTTTTCACAAGTTGTTTTTTCATAAAATAATTTATATTGCCTTAAAAAATCAATTGTATCATTTTTATGATAGGCAATATTTGAATCAACAACCGCTCCTCTTGTTGCAAAATTCAATAATTTTATATTACTATTAAAATCTAAAAGATGTAAAGGCCAATTTTTACCCCCTGAATGGCAATTACCGGTATAAGACATATCTGTAAAATTTGTATCAACTGATGAATGAGAATCTCCAAAAATGATCAAATTTTCAATTTTATTGTAGTCAAATTTTGAAGAACTGGATAACATTATTACTGAATTTTTCTTCTCCGATATTACATTGTTATTAAGCATTCCTAAAGAATGACATTTTTTGCAAAATCTTATTGAATTTATATTTTTATTTTGGCATCTTTTTTTGCAACGTTGTAATAATTTTAGATTATTCGATTCTTTTAGGACAAAAGCATAGTCTAATTTAATAAATAAGAGAGCAAAAAATAATATAATAATAACTGAAGATTTATTATTCACATTCATTTTTAATTGTTTATTTTATAATTTCAATATGAAATTATTTGTTTCTAAAATAAAATATATAAATTTTTTTATTAAATAAATTTAGATAAAATATTGAAATTTAAATTATTTTGTAATTTCATTAATTTCATTAATTTTATTTATTTGTTTATTTGTTTATTTTCATAAATGGAAAATATTTGTTCCTTCAAATTTTAAATGTGAAGTTTATAAATGCATTAAAATTTCATTGTTTATTTAGCTAAATTCAAATTATTATAAATTTAAAATTTCAACTAATACTTTTATTCGTTTATGACTTTAGAAATCATTTTTGAATTAATTTCTACTATATTTAATAATATTCTTACTTTAAATTTTTAAAATTTAAATTTTCAAAATTCTAAAATTTTACTTTAATTTAAATTTATTTTAATAAAATTTAAATAAATTATTATCATTTGGAATTATAATATAATTTATATTTTTTATATACAAAGATATTAATTTCATAATTCATTTAATATTAAACGCTTTCATTATTTCTAATCCTCAAATAATTTTAATATATACTCAATAAAGTATGAAAATATTTGTTAGAAACAAAAATATAAAGATTTATAATTATAATAATTAAAGGAGTAATGTTATATATATATTAATATATTAGTGTAAGATATGTGAACAATAATAATAACAGGCCACATTTTATGTTGACTATAAATACTATCAAAATGTACAAAATTATATATATATATACTATTTTTATTTTTACATAATAAAAAAGTGATTCCTACTTTTCACAATAATAAATTTAATAATGATATAGCTAGAAGATACAGTATTGAAGATTCTATAAATGTTCAAAATAAAAAGAATACTGAAGCTATAAAGTAAACATCAAGTATCAGAACTTAAACATAATCATAAATTAAAATACAAATTAATTACTCACTCACAGTTACTTTATAGAAACTCCTGATGAAATAGAAAGCGTAAATAGATAAATGAATAAAGATGATTTTTATAAATCTATTAATAGTAATAGTATGAAAGAATTTTAAACGTTTAGTCAAGCGAAAAATGACTTGACACTCAACTAAATTCACTATTGATGTATCAAATTAAAAAGGAATTACTAATAATAATATTGAAGATAATAGTAATATATATAGTTCATTAATAAAGGGTATACATCACACCGAAAATTTTTTTTTCTTTTAAACTTTTATTCTTTATCAAATGTTCTTTAATTATTTAAAATTCATTTTTTTTTATTTTAATTATTCTTTATTTTACTTAAACTTTTTGAAATATTTTATTTTTATCTTTAAATTATATATAAAGAATTTTTTTTAATAAATGTAATACATAAAAATATAATCATCTATTTAATAAAAAACTGGAAGTGTGTTCTCTGTCACGTCTAAAAAAAAAAAAAAAAAAAAAAAAAAAAAAAAAAAAAAAAAAAAAAATTATAAATAATAAATAATAAATAATAAATTTATAAATATCAAATAGTTAATAAATATATAATAAAATAGATATATAATAAAATAATAACATAGTAATATTGTTAAAAAACAAAATTAATAGACACTCAATTTTCATTAAAAACATGTTAAAGAGTTTTGTTAAAGGTATGATTTTTATTTAGTATATTTTAAATATTGTGCTTTTTATATTATATTATTGTTATTGTTATTTAAAAAAAAAGATATATTCTTTTTTATTAATACTTTTTTATTATACAATGACATATATATCATTGTTTATTTTATTCATAAGTTTAATCTATTTATAATATGTACACTCATTATTTTTAACAAATATAAAAAAAATATAATAATATAATAAAATAAATAATAAATAAATAATAAGTAATGAATAATAAGTAATGAATAATAAATAATAAATAATAAATAATAAATAATAAATAATAAATAATAAATAAAAAATAATAAATAATAAATAATAAATAATAAATAATAAATTGTTAGAGACAAAATCGTTACATACATTTATTTATATTATTAATTTATATCAACCAATAATTAATCTCTAAGTAAATTAAATAATGTTATCTAAGATATAAAAATATGAAATAAATTTAATGTAAAAATATCTCTTAGATAGATATATATATCCTTATAATAAAAATTATTAATAAGCATTTTATAATATTACTCATAACATAAAATACTTTGTTATATTGTTTTTATTAATACAATGTTTGTCTTAGATTTATAAATTTGTTTTTCACAGATTAAGAGTCTCAACTCTTCAGTTGAGCTATCAATAAAGCTAAGTTGGAATAAATAAAACATAAAATCAATTTATCATTAATATCCTAACTAATAAAATTATATTTTTATTATTTTCGTAATATTCATTATAGAAACAAAACGTAATAACCAATATTAATAGACAAATATTACAAAACAATGGTGAGAATATATTGTAATAGGTCATAGTTATTTTTGATTCTTTAAAAAAAAAAAAAAAAAAAAAAAAAAAATTTAAATATATATATATTTTAGACACATTAATGTTTATAATAGTTTAATTTATTTATATTATAGATATTTTATTATTTATTAATATATATTTTATAAAAATAGAACTAAAGAAAAACATATTCATTTAGAAAGCTTTTATATATGAATATTATTTATTAAACTAATTGATTGGTTAATATAAAATGAAGTATAGTAAATATATTTTAACACTCCTCCTCAAATGTAACTTCGTTTCAATGTTACATTTGTTTAATTTTAACTATATTTTTTAGAATTAAAATTTTAAATCCTCAATTTTATATAATAAAGAATTTCTGAATTTTTCCATAAGAGTGTTATTCAGATATTTAGTGAATCCATCAGCCAAATTATTTTGAGATTGAATATATTCTAATTTTATAAAATTTTTATTTATTATTTCTCTAATATAATGAATTCTTATATCAATATGTTTTGTCTTCGGATTAATGGATTGATTTTTGCTGTTGAATATGGCAGCTTTGTTATCTATTTTTATTTTAATACATTTAATATTATAATATAATTCTTTCATTAAGTTTAAATACCAAATGCAGTGCTTGCCACATTCACTCAGACTATAATACTCCGATTCTGCAGTAGATGTTGACACACAGTGTTGTAGCTTGGAACACCAGTTAGTTGGTGCGTTGCCCATGGTTACTAAAAAACCTGTTGTTGATCTTCTGGTTTCAGTATCTCCTGCAAAGTCGGCATCAACAAAGGCTTCTATTCCTAGTTTCCTTGTATAGTTTATCCCGTATCTCGTTGTTCCTTTAAGATATCTTAGTATTCGTACGACATTGTTCCAGTCTTCCATATTCGGATTATTTGATTTTCGTTCTGCTTTACTTACCGAAAATAGAATATCAGGTCTGGTGCATATAGCAATGTAGAGTAAATTTCCTATTGCACTTCGGTAGATAGTTTGATTAAACTTTATATTTCTAAGTTTGTCGTCCGTAATTGGTTTTGTATTCCTTAATGGTTTTTCATTATTCATATTGAATTTCTCTAAAATCTCTATAATGTATCTTTTTTGATGCATAAAATATCCATTTTTGTGTTTAACAAATTTTATTCCGATAACGAAATCCACGTCTCCAATTTCTTTTATTTTATATTTTCTTTTGAAATATTCTTTTATAATTTTAATTTCATTCTCCTTTCCAGCGATTAAAATATCGTCAACATAAATACCGACGATACATAAAATATTTTTATTTTTACCATTTTTTACATATATACATGGTTCACTTACCATTCTTCTAAGTCCTATTTTAGTTAAGAATTTATTAATTTCTTTATTCCATTCTCGTCCGCTTTGTTTCAGACCATATATAGCCTTGTTTAATTTCCAGTATTTTCTATTAAAATCTGGATGACCTTCTGGAGGTTTCATATAAATATTTTCACTTAACTTGGCATTAAGGTAAGCAGCGTTTATATCGATTTGTTCTATATTAAAATTATTTTGGGCAGCAATTGAAGTTAAAATTCTGATAGAGTCGTGTTTTAACGTTGGTGCAAAAGTATAATGAAAATCTATTCCAAATTCTTGAGTGAAACCTCGTGCTACCAATCTTGCCTTTCTTTTTGTTATCTCGCCATTCGCATTTCTTTTATATTTGAAAATCCATCATGAGGAAATTACATTGGCATTTTTGGGTATATATTTAATTGTATTAAATACATTTAAGTTTTTCATATTGCTTAATTCTTCATTTACTGCATTAATCCATTCTTTTCTATCGATTAAATTTTGAATGTCTTTATAATTTTCTGGTCCTCTTAAGGTATTTGTTGTCTTTTTTCTTTTGTTATTACTTTCATTTATAATATTCATAGTTCTTTTTTTATTATTAGTCTCGATATTATTTAATTTAAATGAATTGTTATTAGTCAATAAAGTATTTATAATTTCGTTTCCATTACGTTGAATATAATTTTTATTGATAATTGCGTTGTCATTTACTCTGCTGCTTTCAATATTATTATTATTATTGATTGTTTTATTGGCTGTATTATCATTTATTTTATTATTATTATCTTCTCTATTTTGGCTATTATTATTATTTTCAATATTATTATTATTAATTCTAATTTTATTATTACTATTATTTGTATTATTATTATTACTATTATTTGTATTATTATTATTATTATTATTTATATTATTATTATTGATAAAATTATTATTGGTTATGTCATTATTATTAATTTTATTATTGTTTATATTATTATTATTATTTGTATTATTGTTAATGAAATTGAAATTATTGTTATGGTTATTATTATTGATATTTTCATTGTTATTGTTACTATTATTGTTACTGTAATTATTATTTCTTTGTTTTTTGTTATATTTTCTTTTATTCTTAGAATTATTTTTATTGATTATATCTTCGTATATATTTTGTATATTGCTATTATTTAATATTGGTGAATTACTTAGGATGTTTTCTGAATTAAAAAATTCATTAGAACCTGGATAATCAATTTTATTTAATCTTTGTTGAATATTATGATTAATGTTATATGTATTGGTATCGTATGTATTTTTATTATAGTATGTATTATATGTATTATCTCCCCTGATTTCGTGATCCGGAATAAAATAGGAAAATTCAGGTGAGCATTCTTTAAGATAACTGTTTCCAGGATTGGATTCGAAAAAAGCAACAGATCTAGATAGGATTATTTTATTAGTAGTAATATCTAAAATTTTGTAAGCTGATGGATTTTCAGAGTATCCTAGAAAAATCCCTGGTTTAGTATTGTTATCGAATTTAGATCTAAAGACTTTAGGAATAAAGAAATAAACTTTGCATCCAAATACTTTAATATTTGAATAGTTGACCTTTGTTTTGTTAATTATTTCATAAGGTATTTTCATATTTATTCCTTTGTGTGGAATGCGATTATGTATATAATTAGCAGTAGAGGTAGCATCTTCCCAAAATTGGTGACTAAGTTTAGAGTCATTCAGCATAGCTTTGGCGGAATTAATTAGGGTGCCATTGAAGCGTTCCACTCTTCCATTTTGTTGTGGGTTATATGGTACAGTTAGCTGATGTTTGATACCATAAGATTTAAAGAATAAATTAAAATTATTATTGCAAAATTCTGTACCATTATCCGTTCGAATATATATAATTCTAGTATTATACTTATTTTTAATACTTAAAAACCAATTGTAAAATGAGTTAAAGGTGTCACTTTTAGATTTTAAAAACAAAGTCCATCCATAGCGTGAATAGTCATCGAGGATTGTAAAAAGATATTTGTTACCATAAAGTGATTCAGGAAGAGGACCAACCAAGTCCATGTGAAGTAATTCAAATATATGTTTCGACTTATTTGTTGCTTGCTTATATGGTTTATTTTTAAGTTTTGAATTCATACAAATTGGGCATTGATTAACTGGTGTATTAAGTTTTAATAATTTGTTTTTAATATGACTAATATCAAAATGACATAATCTTCTATGCCATAAATTTAATCTCTTTGCTGCATTTGGTGTAGTGAAATTTATTTCTAAATTATTATGTTGATTGTTATTATTATTGAGATTTATTTTATTATTGGAAAACCAAATTTTAAATGTATTAGTCTTGGTCGCAGTGATGTTAACTATTCTTTTATCATTGCTATCGTAAATGATTGCATATGATTTATTATTTGAATTATTAAAAACAATTTTATAATTTTCTTTTAGTAATTTGCATATGGATATTAAATTTTTATTGATGGCTGGAGAGTAGTATACCTCATTAAGTATTACTTCATTGTTGTTTACATACCCCTTAAATTTTCCTTTATGGACAGCTGTAATTATTTGTCCATTAGCTAGATTAATTTCTTCATTACATTTTTTTATGTCTATTAGAAGATTAAGATTGCTTGTGATATTGATTGAAGCACCGGAGTCCAAAATCCAACATGAGAGAAAGTTTTTGTCACTATCTTCATTTAAAAATTCTTTTTCAACGTTACAGTAATTTAATTCAATATTATTTTCTGTATTATAATCTTTAGTAAAGGCATCTGCGTATATTGTGTCATAATTACTTGAAGAGGCATCATTAGTGTTCACATAATTAATATCGTTTTGAAATTTTCTTTTGTTTTTAGTTCTTTTATTAAATTTATTTTTGTTTTGATTTTTATATAAATTATTTTTTCTGAATTTACATTCATAGAAGTAATGTCCTCTTCTTCCACAATAGTTACATCTTCCACTATTCCTTTTGTGGCTTTTTCTTTTACCTTTAGTTCTATTATTGTTTCGATAATTCTTACTCTTTCTTGTTTCAGCATTGAAGAGAACATTATTGTTGTTTTCCTGAATTGAATTTTTTTCTTTTAAATTAGATAAAACGATATTAGGGATGATTTCCTTAACATAGGTGCAGCATGATTCCCAACTCTTATGTTGAAAGACGTTTATCCACCTTAGATCTTCAGGTAAGCATCTATTTAGAATGCCGATTTTTGTATTTATACTAAGGTCATTGTAAATTTTCTCAAGTTCGTCTATTAAATTTTGCAAATTGGCAATGTATATATTTATATCGGTCTTGGTGTCAAACTTCATTGTTTCAATTTTGTTTTGGATTTCGATTTTTCTTCTTTCCTTGCTTTTGGTAAACGATTCTTGGAAGATGTTCCAAATTTGAAAAGCGGTCTTTTCATTTCCATTTATTAGTTTTTGTGTTTGTTCTCCAAGCCCATTTATGATAATCCATTTGGCCGTGATGTCGTTAGTTATATCAATGTTTTTAGTGTTCTTTTCATAAACTAACGAACTATCAAATTGATCCTCCGGGTAATCTGTTAATTCTTCTCTTATATCTCTTTTTCTTAACTTCTTTACAATTGGATGAAGGACATATTTGGTTAATTTATTTATTGTTAGCAAATACAGAATTTTTCTTCTCCAACCAGGGTAGTTTTCTGTATTTAGTTCAGTAATTTGGTTGAAATTTTCGGAATAATTAAAGGTTATTCCGTTATGTGTAATATCTTCTCCGGTGAGGTTGATAACTTGTTCTTGGTTTCTTCTTCTTCCAGCCATTTCGAGTACTTTTGAAGTCTTAAATTTTTATTATTATTTTAAATTAATTATAACTATTTTTTAATATCTCAATTAATAAAAATATTTTAGTAGTTTTTTTTTTTTTTTTTTTTAAAAAAATATTATAATATTTAATTCTGTTAATTTTTATTAATTTATTAGTATTAATTTGTTATATTAAAAATTCTCATTTTAATTTTTACTTAAATTTGATTTCATTAATTTGTTATTATTTTTATCTCATTTAGTATTGTAATACCAAACTTTAATAAATAAGGCATTTATATTATTTAATTTATTATTAATTTTGATTAAATAAAAAGTGATTATTATTTGATTAGATTTTTTATTTTTTATTCATTGATTAGTTTTATAATTTCATTTTAATATATTTGATATATTATATAATGTGATTTATTCAAAATTTTATTTAATACATATAATTAGTTTTATTATTATTATTTTAATTTATTTATATTTTTTTTATATTAATAATATTTTAGTTTCAAATTTATCTAAATATCATCAGTTGACTATTTATTTCTCATCTTGATGATATTAGATTTAATTTAATTTAATATTAGTATCATCAGTTGACTATTTATTTCTCATCTTGATGATACTGTGTTTATTTTATTTTTAATATTAATATCATAAGTTGACAATAAATTTTTCATCTTGATGATATCATTTTTATTTTATTTTAATATTAATATCATCAGTTGACAATAAATTTTTCATCTTGATGATATCATTTTTATTTTATTTTAATATTAATATCATCAGTTGACAATAAATTTTTCATCTTGATGATATTAATTTTATTATTTAACAATTTAACTATAATTTTATTTATTATTGATTAAAAAATATCTTTATTTCTTATGGATTTGATTCGGTAATAAATAAAATACAATAAATAGTAAAAATAATAATTTATTAGTTCTTTGGTTTTATTGAAAGGTAAAAATAGAAAAATTTAATTTATATTATAACTTAACTTTATTTTAAATCAAACTCAATTAGTAGATTGAGACTCTTAATCTTTTAGGCACATTAATGTTTATAATAGTTTAATTTATTTATATTATAGATATTTTATTATTTATTAATATATTTTTTTAAAAATAGAACTAAAGAAAAACATATTCATTTAGAAAGCTTTTATACATGAATATTATTTATTAAACTAATTGATTGGTTAATATAAAATGAAGTATAGTAAATATATTTTAACAAATAGATATTGAAATATTAATAAATTTGTAAATATATAGCAATAAATAATAATATAAATAATATATTTAATAATTACAATTTTTAATTTTAATCTTATATTACTATATTTAATAATTAAATTTAAAAATTATAAAAAACATAAAATTATTACTAAATATTTTTCTAATTCTTATAATAATATTATAAAGAAAATAATAATTAACATACTTATAAATAATTTTTAATGATTATATTTCAAATATAAATTTTATTTATTTGAGTGTTTTTTAAATTTTTCATATTTATTTATTTATTACTTTAGAAATTATGTAATCTAAATATTTAATATTTTTATACATTTATCATTTAAATTTTCTCCTTTAGTGTTTATTTTGTAAAGAGCATCTTTCTGTGTTTCTTTATCATTTAATTGTTTTAATCCGAGGGGATAATTATTTGGTACCCAAATAACTCTTATATTTCTTTTATTTTCAAGATATTTAAGATAAACATCTGTGGTAATACATTTTTCTATGTTAACTATATTTTCATCAGATATATTAAGAATATTTGGAGGATATAATGTTCCCCCAACATTCGTAGCAAATAATTCAAATGATGCATTTAACTCTTTTGTATATTCCTTTTTCCATTTATTGTATTTTATAACATTTTTATTTTTTGTTATTATTTTATGGACACGTCTTGCATGAATACAATTTGGATTTAAAATATAACTATTATATAAAGATTCAATCAAATCATCCGTATAGATAATGTCATCATCAATTGTAATTATTGCGTATTCTTTATATTTTTTCATTACTTCAAAATATTTTAAATGTGACTTTAAATTATTATTTGCAACAATTAATTCAATTACACCGTTATCTATTAAGTATTTCAAATTATCAGTCAAATATGGAAGATCATCTTTATATAAAGTAAGTACAATTTTGGAAGGTTTCATTTTATTATTAAATATAGATTCTAACACTAAATGCAAATTTTTTAATCTATGTTTATAAGACGTTATTGAAACTATTAATTTCTTTTGACGATTTTTAGAATTTTCTATATATTCGGGAAAAAATTTTTTTATATTTTCATTGATTACTGAATAGTTTTTTTTATTAACCTTATATAAGCTTGTTTTCAATTTTTGACTTCCTTTAATAAAATTAAAAGAAAAATCTATAATCGTGGAGATTTGTTTAAGTACTCTATTTTCAATAATATTAAATGTATATTGCCATATTTCATCTGATGTAGGAGATAAATTCATAAAGAGAGTTTCATTAAAAAATCTTTTATCAGTAAAAGTATGTTTAGGGTAGAGAACGCCTCCTGCTCCATTAGCTGGTCTTCCTGTTTGGAATATAATATCTGGTACAGCATTTATCTTATTACAATTTTCACCTTTAGGTCCGTTTAGCCGATGAACATTTAATTCATTATCATAATAATGTACAAAAATACCACATATAACATAATCAGGATATTTATCATGCTCTTTCTGAAAAAGCTCTACAAATTTATATGTTCTTATAATATCATCATCAACAATTAAAATATCATTTTCTGGATATTTTTGTAATACTGGTATTAATTTTTTATGTGATAATATATTGTGATACCATAATAGTTTAACCCATCCATTATTTATAAGTTTTTGAAGATTATCTGGCAAATCTTTCTCACCATTAATAAACTCTTCTCCTGCCAAAGTCAAAAAACACTGATAGGAAGATATATTTGCTGATTGATGTAATAATGATATAAATATTTCAAAAACTCCTTTAATTCTTAGTGGATAAGAAGTCATTGATATAATTAACGTATTATTAGTTAGGGTATTATTACTTTTATTATTTAAATAATAATTTATAACCTCTTCTGTAATTACTGGATTTTCCTTTATTATATTTTCGTATTTTGGGAAAACAAAATTTTCTTTTCTTTTTAATAAATTAAAAAACATTCTCTTCTTCTCTTTTGTAACTTTATTATATTTAAAATACTTTTTTATTAGATATTTAAAAGAATAATGTTTTTGATTTTGATTTTTATTATTTATATTTGCAGTTTCTATAAAATTTCTTTTTATATATTCTTCAGTTGATTTAGTATAATAATAGTCTAAATACACTGGTAACCCTTTATCAGTTTCAAAAATAGTAAAGTCACTATATTCTTTTTTATTTTTAAGCATATTAGCTATGTGTAAACTTTTTTTAATAACTCCATTATTATTAAATAATAAATTATCATAACTTTTGCATCTAAGTAGAATTTTTACATAATTAGAAAATATTACATTATTATCATTTTTAAATCTCTCAATTACTGGTTTATTTTCATAATATAAATTTCCATTATCTCCATATATTCTATTTTGGACTTCAATTCCATCATAATCATTGAAATCATTTAAAAATTCAAATATATTACTATATTTATAATCTATAGTAATAAACTCATCTACATTAAAGAAAAACATCCAATCATATTTTTTATAATTATTATAATAACAATTCTTATAGATATCACCATGAATATTCATCTTATCATCTCTTTCGATATTTCTAATGTTATCTCTGCTGCTGATTATATTTATAAATCCATTATTTACATAATCACTAAGGACATCTTTTAAAGTATCATTTTCAATCATAATATCATAAAGAAATATTTTACTTATTCCAAGATTTTTATACCACTTCACCCATTCTCTAATATATAAATTTTCATTATTTCCAATAATCGTGCAAAGTGCAATTTTAATTGCTGGATCGCTCTTATTTACGATATGATTATTATTATCTATATTATATAATAATTAATATAATAATTTTTTATTTAATAATAATTTAAATTAAATTTTAATATGAATTTTAATTGTTTAATTTAATATATGTTTTATTTAAATACTTACTATTATTAATTAAATATTCAATAATGTTACTACATTTTTCTTTTTTATTAAAAGAATTAAAATTTGATAATGAATTTTCATTTATTGCTAAATTATATCAATTAATAATAAAAAGAATCAATATAAAATTTATGATATATTAAAATTTTTACTTTAATTATGATATTTACCAAATACATAAGAAAAGATTTTCACAAAGAAAAAGAATATTAATAAATTGATGTAATTTAATTTAAAAAACATAATTAATGAATTTAACTGAGAAATATTAAAGCATTAATTTAATTCTGTATTATTTTGTTTAGTTAAATAATAAAAATACTTTAAATTTTCAATTCCTCAAAAAGTATTTATGGTTTTAAAATTTATTAAAGTTTTTTTATATATAATAAATTTTTTTTTGTTTAGTAAAGATTGGTTTTTACTAAGCCTAAATATTAATAATAAATAATACCTAACCCTTTTTAGTTTTAAAGTAATTAAATAGTAGTTAATTTCTTTCATTTAGTTTTATAGAATTAAATATTAAAATCAATGCATGAAAGGTAACTATGATAATTTTTATATTTCAAACTTTTTATTAATATTTAACTAATTTATAATAATATTAGAGAAATAAACAAATTCTATAAAAATTAGTTGGATTTAAATATAAGTATAGACATCGATTTAATTATTTCTTTTTTATATTATAATAATGATAAAAAATTCAATGTAATAAAAATTTTTTTGTCATTATTTGTTATCATTAAAATAAAATTAATGAAAGAAAAAATTATTTATTTATAAAATTTTTCATAACGCAATTACTTTTTATTAAAAATATATATTAAATTTATATTTTTAAAATTATAAACTCAAATTAAAATTTTTGACGATATATAAATATTTTAAAGCTTTTTTCAAAATTAATGTCTATAATTTTTCTGGGTTTAAAATAAACAAAATTTAAATTAAATAAATTTTGTAATAATTTAAATTAGAACTTTATTAGTAGAATTTTTATGAAATGAATTAATAAAATAAAAATGATTAAAATACAAATATATGTAAAATCAATAAAACATTATATTGTAATGTCTATATTTTTGAATTAAAATAATAAATTGTAATATTTTATAATGTTTAATAATTTTTGATATATATAAAATATAATATTTTATGAACATACAAATAGAAGTTATTTATAATTAAGAATTAAGCATAGTTTGTTATTTCTTTATATAATATTACTTTAAATATATGATTTAAAAAAAAATATTGACGGAAATATTATTTTAATTTATATTCATTTCGTATTATTTGATTCTCCCTCTTAAATTATATATTTTAATTATATATAATAAAAATTATTAATTAAATATATATGTAAATTATTAATAATTTTTTTTTGTTGTTATATAATTTTTATATATATTAAGTATTGTTAGAAATATAAGTATTAAAGTTTTGTATATACTATATTAAGGAGCTTTATAATACATTTTTAATATATATATTATCAAGTAATATAACCAATAATATTTACTTAACCTTAATAAAACAACTATAGAAAAATTTTAATAATTACAACTCCTTATCAATACCAAAAATTAGATTATTATTTTTAAAAGATTAAAAGTCTCAATCTCATCAGATTGAGCAAGAAATAAAGTTAAATTTTAATAATTAAAATAAAATTATATTTATTTTATAATTAAAAATATAAAAAATAGAAAAAGTTATATAAATGAAAAATAATAATATTTCCTTAATTTTTTTTAAATAAATAAATTGGATAAATAATACCGATAAAGATCAACAGCAATAAGCAATTGTAAAATACGTTAATTATGCGATCTTTGAATATTCTATTATCACAATTTTAACAACAAAATTAATATGGTCTTCACTCACTGAACCCGCAAAAGATATACGTCCCTAAGGGGTAATTTTAATATATTGAATATGTAATAAATATTATATAATCTTCATTATTTATAATTAGTGAATAGTAAAATATTTAAATACTAATAATAAATATAAATATATTATTTATAGATTGTATTATAATCAAATAATAAAAATACTTTATTATTTATTATTAAATAAAAATGAAATAAAAAATAATTTTGTAATAATTTTTTTTATTTTTTAAAATTTTTTTTTTTTGGATTATTTTTTTATTAATCTAATTGCATTAAACTGGTATAATTATATATATACAATAGTATATAATAGTGAAAAAATATTAAAAATATAATTGATGGTTTTTTTCGAATATAATAATTATAATTACTATTTAAAAAGAATTATTATAAATATTTAAATAAGAAAATATTGTTGATTTTTTGTTGTTTAATTTAATAAATAAAATGAATGCTTTTATGAATATTAAATTATATTATTCATTAAATATTTCAAATCTTTAATATTTTATAAATATAAATAAAGAAAAAATAGATAACTTATAAGATTACAATTTTAAATTTCATTGTAATCATTTAATTTATAATGATATTCTAGTTTTATCTATTATTATTTTTTTTTTTAAAAAAAAAAAAAAAGTAATGAAATTATGAAATTATCTAAAAATATATAATTAATAGATATATTTAAAATAAAATAAAATAAAATTAATAAATGAAAATTTAAAATATTTTTTTTTAACAAAAATTAATTGCAAAACTTCATATTATTGCTTATATATATTTAATTATTATTAAAATAATTAAAAAAAAAATAATTGACAAATTGATTATTTAATCAACATAATTTTAAATTTATATATTATCTATTATTAAAGTGAAATTCTTTTTCTATTTGTAAATAAAAAAGATATAAAAAAATAATTTATAAGATATTTTTTGAAAGATTGTAATTTTTTATGTTTAACATAGATTGAACTGATAATAATATTTAAATATATTTCTTTTTTTTTTTTTAAAGAAAATTGCAATTTTTTCAATATAATTGATTATCATGTTTTAATAAAAGGTTCTTTATGTATAAAATACTACAATGATTATATTAATAAAAAAAATCTAATTTATTAATATTCGTTGTAGTTCAATATTTTAATAATCATAACTTAATGAATTAAAAATTATGATTAATAATTAATAACAGGTTTTTTTCTCCTTGTCTTATTACATGTTATAAAATTTAATTTTAATATATTAAATTAAAATATATTTTCCATTAATGATTGAATATTTTTATTAATATGATTGAATAAGTATATATTTCTTTACTGATAAAAAAATAATGTAACCATTACTTATTATATAGATTTACTACTCAACATTTCTTCATTAAATGAATAATTAAAAGAATACTTAAAAAATATTTAAAAATTGAAAGAATAAAATGAACTCTTCTAATTCTTTTTTTTTTTTATATAATGTATTAAATGATATGAAAAATTGATTTTAAAAAAATAATATATATGTATAAATTTTATATTTATTCATATAAAATTTTTTCTATTTTGAAGGATAAGAATTGAAATTAAAGGATTTTGCAATTTACTTTTTATTTTAAATTAAAAATGTAATAAATATAAAATAAATTTCAAAAAATTGAGTTTAAAATTTTTTTTGAATTATTATATTAACAAGAAATGGGAATTTAAAGTAGTTCATGAATATTAAAAGAACACATTCATCAGAACACCGAAGAAAAGAACACCAATTGTCAAGAAGAGTGATGATTTCCTGGAATGGAAGGCTTTACTAATTGTACATTTCTCTGGATTTTCCTCATCTTCTACACATTCAACATAACCAAGTTGATCCACATTACAGATCTTTACTTCATCTGTTTTTTCATCCACAGCAACATAGTTATTGAGACAGACGAGATCAAAAGTGGACTTTGTCTCCTCAACATTGTAAGTGCAGTTAGTGAAAATACCACTGATGGATTCAAGGTAGTTCTTACCACGACGTTTGACGACAGCTGTGGAGTTGTTATTCTTCTGAATATCATCAATACCTTGTTTAATTTTATCTGGCAATTCTTCAGTTAAAGCAAGTGGGAAGTTCATAACAACATTTTCATCATAGGAGCAGTAACGAGAAACAACAGGGACCAGAAGTGAGCTGACTTCACAGCGGTAGTAGGCCTCATCAATGTAGTAGTATTGTCCACTGACACAGTTCTTCCTAACACATTCGGTGGCTTCCAATCCTTCAGAATCATAGACACAACTGTAAACTTCACCAGAATTAGTAAAGTAGTAACCAGTTCTATCAATGAGTTTGCATTCTCCATCTTCTTCGTCACATTTATACATCTCATTATCAATCGTGTAGTAGTAACCGTAATTTGCTTTACCTTGAATGGTGATTTCATCTCCTTCTTTTTCGAATTTGTAAATGTATGTATTCAATGGATCTAAGGCAATATAGGCAAAACCAGAAGTGCTTGGAGAGTTCCATACACCATTTCTATATCTTAAGATGTTCTTAGCTTGGGCATCATAATAATATGTATCTTCACGAGGTTCATAGACCTTACAAGAGGAAAGGGTACAACCATAAATCACAATACTATTATTCTTATTTTTGTAGTTCTTACTGACCACTGTGGTGTTTGTCGAGAGACTGATAATATAGAAACCAGTTTGATCGACCATTTCAGCAGCAAATTGGTTCATATGGTAGAGGTGCTGAGAATAACCGTAAATGTAGTTACTAATGCTATTGGCACGATAACATTCTCCAGTTTCACGATTCTTTATATCAGCGGTAGTGAGAGCAATTTCACCCTTGTATGTGATACAAAATTCTTGATCTTTCATATCAGCATTTGGTGTACATTTATTATTGGAGAAGATACAAAGAATATCTTTTTCATAAGCAAATGAGAATATATCATTATTGACATTATACTTCAAGATACGCTTATTAACATCAGCGTAGTAAGTGTTTGCATCAGGCTTGTCAATGATACTACAACTATTTCCATTACAGCGATAAAGCTTTACATTTTCATCATTGTAGGCATCAATTTCATTACCTCCGACAAGAGTATTCTTCGCTACATTAATGAAATAATAACCGGTTTCATAGTATTGGAAGACACTACCTTGGTCAAGAGTGTAAATATTGGAACCGACAGTAAAGAACATATCGTTATAGGAATCGTTGACTTCAAGACAATTTGTATTTGTGGTTGTGTAGACATAAGTGGAAGTGACACCAGAAATGACATTTGGTTTAACGACAACAGTATCTGTAGCGAAATAGAAGACTGAACGATCATTATTAGTACAAATGTTACCAGCAGCAATAGAAGTTGTTGCAGTCTTAGTCATAGCATATTCAAGAGTAATGTAACATTTATTGTTATTAAATTCACACATTGGTATGGCTGCTAATTCACTAGCTGAAAGAGCTGCACATTTACCTGCAACACAACGAATAATACCATAAGCATCATCATTATTGTCTCTCAAGTTGACCATCTTTCCATCTTCCTCTAAATCATCATCAGTACGTTCATGGACGTTTTTAACATTTTCAGAACGTTTATTGGAAGTGAGTCCCTTGAAAGCACCTCTAAAGATACCATTCTTAACAACAATAGTTTTACATTTTTGACCATTCTTACAACGAATTAAAACATTTGATATACTAGACAAGTAGAAACCATTGTTCGTGGCTTCCGAAGAACAAGTTACCACATTACTGTTTTGGACACAATTGATAATGGTGTTACTACTTTCTGAGGAGTCAGCGTTATCATAGTAATTGACGGTTGGAGTAAATTCAGCACATGAAGTTGGACTAGTACATTGAATCAAAAGAGTACTAGTATGAGTGAGATAGTATCCTGATTTGGCTTTAGCAACACTACATTTACCACGATAACAATCAATGATAGCATTATTTTTCTTGTCATATCCAGCATTGACATACTTTACCTTATTCTTGACTTGAATATAAGAACAACTCGTATTAGAAGTACATTTGATAATACCTGCATTTTCATTTTCTCCATGAGCCACGTAGTATCCAACTTTAGCAGCGACAGTCATACAATTATTACTGTTACATTGAATTAAACCATTTATATTAGAATCATATCCATTGTTTTCATAATAAGTAGAAACTTTAGGTTTTATACTGATACAATTTTCACCTCCTTTACATTGAATAATATATGGATGTTTAGTACCACTACCAAAACGATTAGCATCAACGACATAACCAGTGAATTTAGCATATTCTAATTTGCCATCATTACAGAAAACAACCTTCGCACTTTCTGAATCAAACATGTATGTATTTGAAGTACATCCTTCACGTTCATTACATTTCTTTGTTGTTTCATTACAGTCAAAGAGCGTAATGTCCGATGTATCGCCATCTAAGCTATCCACTAATTTACCATTCTTATCAAGCATGATGATACCACTTTTATAGTAACGAGTGATGAAGAAACGAGATATCTTGAATAAAGAACCTGTTTCTGTCTTAATACCTGGGAATCCATAACTTGGAATAATAGCATAAGCATAGATATTATCAGATCTAGTAGCAGTAATAGCTGTAGAATTATTGACTGTAAAGAATTTCAATTGACCACTTTCATAACAATAATTTCCTGGAACTGCCTTTGAGATTTCCGGACATGCAGAAGAGGCTTCCTCAACACATTCATTACCTTCCTTTTCACATTTTATGATCGGCTTTTCGGTATTTCCAGCATTGACATAGTAACCAAGATCTACCTTCAAAGCATTACAACCTTCAGTAGAATCACAAATGATGGTTTGATTGACAGATTTATTGTAACCACTATTCAAATAATAACCTTCTGAAGTAAAGGCTGACTTCAAACTACACTGTCCTTCTTCTGATCCTTCACCAGCTAAACATTCAATTAAACCATCAACATCATCTCCATCTTTACCTACATAGTATTTATTAACACCAGCTGGTGTTTGCTTTTCACACTTGTTATTGGAACAGAAAATGATGGCATCTGTCAAACTATCACTTGCTGCATTCAAATAGTTTGCACCAGATTCACCTACTTTTTCTTCACATTTTGAATCGTTACATTCAATTAATGGCTTGGTAGTTCTATTTAGTCCAGAATTTAAATAGTATTCCTTTGGTGTTGCTTCCTTCGGATAACAATAAACTTCCTTATCAGGTAAATCTTCATTTGATCCACTTCCAGAATCAGATCCTCCATCTTCTGGTAGTTCCTCACTACATTCAATTAAAGCATCCTCTAAACCAGTACCAGCAGAATTAACGAAAATCTCACCCAATCTACCTAATCTGGAAGTACATTTCACCATTGATGATACAGTTTTACATTCAATAACATTATAATCAACACCAGCATATGTATTTCCTGGTTGAACATTAGCCACTGGAGTAGCATCACCATTATCAATATTAATTAAGGGACTATCAATGACAGAGGATTTGCTTACATCATTAACGTAGTAACCTTCATTTGTTTCTAATAAACATGCCCCCTCACTATTACATGTAATTAATTTTTTTTCATTAGTATCTAAATATGTAAAGCTCTTTTTTTTAGTCACTTTACCATTACCATATTGGTAAATTAATAAATCATCATCTCTATCTATTTCATTGTAATTCATAACTCTAGTACATTCTTCATCAAAAAGACAATTTATAACAATATATTCATTTTCAATTAAACCTTCAACTGGTTCAGTACTTCCAACATTGTATAACACTGAACCTTCAAGACAAAGTAAATCTTCTTCTAATGATCCTTCATTAGAACCCTCATCAGAACCTGGTACACTACACGGTGGAAGAGCTTTTAGCAAAGAATTGTATTATAAAAAAATTAAAAATTTTATAAAATAGAATAAAATAATTATAAAAACAAAATTAGAATTAATTTTATTATACATAAAATAAAATAATATCTCTTTTTATTTTATTTAAATATTAATCTATAATAATATATATAAAATAATTAAATATTATTTATATGGTTTAAAAACATATAAGCTATATATGAGATATAAAATTTAAAAGATTTGTATAAAAACTATATTTTTATTTAAATCTTTTTTACTAAATGTGATAATACTTAATAAAATGAATAATAAATAAATTTCAATATTTTATATATTATAAAATTGTTTTATTTCTATATGATTCTTTTTTTCTATTTCTACAATTTTAAATTAATAAATATTTTTTTTATTTCATTTACTTGTAATAGATGTATCATCGTCAGCTTTTACTTCAAATATATTTAGGAATATAAGTAGTCCTACAAGGCTATTAATTTTATTATTAATAAAATATATTAAAATAAATAATAATTTATAGAAGTTAAAAAATATAAATAATAATATAATTTAAATAATATGTATAAATTGTATAAATCAAGTAAAAAAAATTCTTCTATTTATAAAATTTAATCAATAATTTATGAGATAGTTACCTCAAATATTTCCAACCCAACATGGTATCAAGAACTGGATGGAAATTTTTGAATAGAAAATAAAGAATTTAAATAAAAATATTATAATTAATCTTCTTTAATTTATTATATTTTTACTAATATTAAAAAAAATTAAAAACAATATAGTTAAAATATATATATATATATTTATATATATATATATTTTTTTGCTTATTTTAAAATAAAATTAAAAAAAAAAAAGAGGCTATATAATAAATAAAATTTAATAAAAATAATATTTTCTCTTTTTTTTTTCCTTTTTAAAATAATAAATAAATTAAAGGGTATATAAAAAAAATAAGACTGTGCTCTTTTCTTAATTTTTTATAATAAAGAGAGAACTTTTCTTTAATATTTATACATTTCCTAAAAATAATATACTTCCTATAAAAATTTTGATATATGAAAATCATTCAAGGAAGATTAGATTTTAATTTTATTTTAAAAATATTAAATAGAAATTAAACTATAATTTTCATACTTTTTTTTCATTCTTATTTTTATTTAATAAAAAATAAGATATACCCTTTAATTTTTTTATTATTTTAATAAAAAGAATAAAAAGAGGAAAATATTATTTTTTGTAAATTTTATTTTGTATAAAGATTATTTTTTATTTTATTTTTTTATTTTATTTTTATTTTTATTTATTTTTTTTTTTTTTTTGATAAAAAAAATTCATAGAAAAATAAATACTAAAGTTTTAAAATTATATTAATGTAATAAGTAATATTATATAAATATAATTTTAGAAATAAAACAATACATCATTATAATACATTTAAATAAATTTTATTACGTATATTATTAAATATTATATAATTTAGTAGAAAAAAGATAAAAAATAATTACATTTTTATTTTAAATTATAAGTTTATAAAACATATAAGCAATGTTTATTTTATAGATTTCTATAAATTAATAATAAATTAATGAAAAAGTGATAATAATTTTATTTTGGATATAATTTTATTTTTAAAATTCTTAATAAGTTTAACTTTCTTCTTTAATATTGTACTTGAAATTTTATATTTTTGAAATGTATAATAATCTTTTTCTTTTAATTTAATTAATAACGAATTTCTGAATTTATTCATTAATATATTAATTTAATAATTCATAAACCGGTCTGTTAAATTTCATTCTGAATTTACAAATCTCAATTATTTTGTTTTGTTCCATTATAGTTCTCCTATATGATGTCCATATACTACTTTTTTTGGTTTTATTGATGAATATTGTTGTTTTATTATCTATGTTAACTACAATTCTAAGTACAAACTACCTAGAAAAAAGACTTTATTCTGAGAATTTCAGTAAAATAATTAAATTAAACAATGAAAAATGAATGAAGTGGAAAGTAAATATGTTTCGTATATTTAATATTAATGATTTTACAATTTATGTAGCTATAGAAAATTGTGAAAAAAGGGATATCAAGAGAAATTTAGAAGACTATATTCAAGATCAATTTGATGAAATCTTAGTATATAATCTAGGTACAAACGAAATTGAGGTAAATAACGAAATAATGATATTAATACTAAGCAAACGATTAGAAAATTCTCATAAAATAGTTGAGATTAAATGATATATAGCAAATTAGGTATGGCGATCACTCAAAGCATCCTTTAATGAAAACGAATAATTTAGAAAAAATCATTTAAAAGCGAAGTTGGAAAAGATCAAATTTGATGAAAAGAACGATATGAATTTTTTTATGACAGAATTTGTGAAAAGTATAAATCTCTTTTTATTATATAAGAATAAAGAATAGTATACATACATAATTTTATACTTCTTTATAGTATTTATAGTAAAAATAATATGTGGCTTTTTGTTACTATTGGTCACATATCTTACACTAATATATTAATTTATATAACATTACTCCTTTAAATAATATAACTATAAATCTTATTATTTTTGTTTCTAACATTCCCCCTCAAATCTAACTTTGGGTGAAAGTTAGAGTTGAAGAGAAATATTGCAAATGTATTACTATATAAAATAATATTTTTAATAATAATACAACTAACATATTATTAAGTATATGAAAAGAATTATTATTATTTTTATTTGTAAACTTAAGAAATTTTTTTATATACTTTAAATTCTAACGTTTCCCCTTACTTTCAAATTGGATTGGAGTTATTTTTTTATTATTAAAATTATTTATTAATCTTTCTTTACTTAAATTATTATTATGTCTTTTTATCTTATTTTATTATTATTATTATTTTTTATTTATATGAATCACTTTCTGGGAAATAATTTATTGTTTGATGATAGAAAATATTCATAGAATCATACATAAATTGAAGGTAATTTGGTATATCAGCCTTACCCTTAGCTTCTAATAATTCAATATTTTTAATGACTTCTTCACATAATAATTCATATTTATCCTTCTTTATTTTATAATTGTTCATGTTCCCTTAATATTGAGATAGCACGTCTACATTCTTGAATGCCATTAATTTCGGTACTTAATCTTTATTTTGTTTGAGCAATCATTTGAGTAGTAATATCCATTTCAGTACGAACATTATTATAATTGTAAACAGGATCTTCGGCATCACGAATAGTTTTATCTAAGAAAGTTTTTAGCCATTCATGGAAGTTTTCCATAACAGGTAAGTATAAATAATTAATATCTTTAGAACTTGAACTTAAAGAATAACTAACAAGATTTATCCATTTTTTTTTTTTTTTTTTTTTTTTTTTTTTTTTAAAAACAACTTTATCTCCTTTTGATTTTGCATCTTTAGATACAAAGGCAAATCGCTTTTGTTCGTTCATAGTTGTTTTCATACAATTAATCATCTTTTTAATATTGTCTTCGGTTGTTTGATATATTTCTTCAATCTATTAAGTATATCAATAGTTGTATCAACCTTTGGATCAACAGTTTTAACTGGTTAGAAAAAGCCAAACTGAGCATTAACTTGTTCTTTAAAATCTTGATTAAAGCAAGCTGAAAATAAATAAAAAAAAAATTACAAAACTATAACAATATATAATTTATAATATTGGTTTAATGTTGATTATTACATTTATACTAATATAATATTTTTTTTTTTTTTTTTTTTTTTTTTATATATATATATTGATTATATTAAGAGTATTGTATATAACTGTATTTAAATAATGTGTGTTTTTTATTATTATTATTATTTTTTTTTTTTTTTTTTTTTTTTACTAATTATAAATAATAAAATTTAATTCATTTGATAAAATGCTGTATTTGTCATCATGTATTACTAGAATATCTCCATTAAATTAATTATTATTTTTATAAAATAAATATAACACTGTTTCAAAATCTACAACGCATTTGTCATTTATTTGTTAATTCAAAGTAATATCTTTTAAATAATAATAAATTGCGAAGGATAAACGTAACTCCAAATCTATTCATAGGTTTTCTGGTATTAACGATCATATTTTTAATAGCATTTAAATCTCCTACCTCTTTTTTATATATAAATATATATATGATTCCCATTTATGTTTAGATGTTAAGCATTGATTTGGAGAATAATAAATAATTAAAATAATATATTTTAAATTTTTTATATAGATTATCTAAATTTAATCTTCCCTATTATTGTTAATGATATATAAATGGGTTTTATATGAATAAATATGTTATAAAAAAATTATATAAATATTTTAAACATCAAGTTTCGAGATTTAACAAAATTTAGATTAATAAATGATAGATTAGATTTTTATAAATATTATATATTATTAATAATATAATTTTTTTAAAAATATTTTAAATTGTTATTAATATTGATGGAATGTATTAAATATTATTGATTAAAGTTTAGCAAAAATAATGAAATTTATATTATTGATTGAATTTAATTTAATTTTAATTTAATAAATCATTAATATTATTTTTAATAGATTGATATAATTGGACATTTTAAAATTATTATAAATTAAAATTTGAAATATATTAAATAAAAATATTATAATAAATTAAAATTTTATTGATTATAAAAGTTTTGTTAAAAATAATTTCTCGGATACTTTAATTTTAATTTATTTCTTGAACATTATTTGTTAAAATTTTAGTGTAAAACTTTAATTATTAAAATTTCTATTATTATATTTTCTGTGGATTGTTTCTAGTTTCAACGTTAATTACTTGTTAATTTTTCTTGATGGTATTTTATTGTATATTAAAAATTAAGTTGATTCATAATAAATGTATATTATATCTTTTAAATTATTTTGAATTGTATAATGTCAGAACGGATTTTGTGTGTAAGGATATATTATTTAATATTTAATAATTTTATTATTTTATTAATTATATATTTATTTATATTAAAAATAAATTATGTTTATATTATTTATTAATGTTAATATTAATTTTTATAAATCATTTTTATTTGTCTCTTTTTCAATTAGTTGTTAATTTTTTATTTTATGTGTTTCATTAATATTTAGTTAAAAATAGTTATTATTAATTAACTTGAATAAACAGATTATTTGTAATTGATAATTCTTAGTCTTAATAACTTAAAATGACTATTATTTTAAATTTAATTATTCAAAACTTCACTGGTTAGACTATTATTTTTATTTTTATTTTCTATTATTTTCAATTTAGTTAATCTAGTTGACAATCATTTTATAGTTAATTATTTACAACTTAGATAAACTAATCAATAATTATTTTTATTTTTATTGTTAATCAACCTAGCTAGTTGACAATTATTTTTATTCTATTATCAATTATTCACAGCTTAGCTAGTTGACATTTATTTTTTATTTTCAATAATTCTCAACTTAGATAGACTAGTTGACTATTATTTTGTTTTAATATTTTCTTTTTATCAAATTATATGTATATGTATTTATATCATTTTTTATTTTTAATAATTAATAATAACTATGACCTATTACAATAAGCATTTTATTTTAAATTTTATATCCTTAACATTCTCACAATTGTTCAGTAATATTTTCTTATGGATATTGGTTATTACGTTTTGCTTCTATAATAAATTTTATAAAAATAATAAAAATATATATTTATTAGTTTGATTAGTAATAATTTTATATTTAAATGATTTTATATTTTATATATTTCAACTTAGCTTTATGGATAGCTCAACTGAAGAGTTGAGACTCTTAATCTGTGAAAAGTATAAATCTCTTTTTATTATATAAGAATAAAGAATAGTATACATACATAATTTTATACTTCTTTATAGTATTTATAGTAAAAATAATATGTGGCTTTTTGTTACTATTGGTCACATATCTTACACTAATATATTAATTTATATAACATTACTCCTTTAAATAATATAACTATAAATCTTATTATTTTTGTTTCTAACAGAATTGCAACATATTATATAGTAATTAAAAAAAATAGATAATGACTTAAGTATCGCCATTAAATGTAAAATTCTTTACAGAACTATTCAAGAATATTTAAAGAATATTAAAAGTCTTTCAGAATAAAAATGAAATGTGAAAATGCTCAACATATATTAAGGACATAATACAAGAAATTATATCCTCGAAACATATTTAAAATAATACTATAAATATTAAGAAGATATTCGCTATTAACAATAGTAATAATATTAATTCAAAAAATTCATTTAATAAACCGAGGAAGTTAAATAAAAATATAAACAAAAATAATGAAATTTTTAACTGCTATAATAATTTAGATAATTCTTTTAATATAGATAATAAACCATATTAAAAATAAAAAAAACTAAAGAATAAATAATTTTAATAGAAATCATAACAAAAAAAAAATTATAAGAATTATTGTAACTTTTCTCAAAAAATAATTATAATATTACTTAAAAGGTAGTCTTTCATATATTATTATATTAATGAAGATACTATGAGTAATAATTTACGTGAAAATCTATTCAATTCTTGAAAAATATAAAAGAGAGAATTAACTTGTTGGATTCTCGATTCTGGAGTTTACATCAGTATCACTAACCATTTAGATATATTAGCCTAAATAACAAATGACATTTTGGTACCTTTATAGGGATTATTAATAATTATTTATTCACAATGAAAAATGTGTTAGAAATATAAATATGATTTTATATAAATCATATTAAGTATTGTTATATATATTAATATATTTTTTTTATAAAAATAGAACTAAAGAAAAACATATTCATTTAGAAAGCTTTTATACATGAATATTATTTATTAAACTAATTGATTGGTTAATATAAAATGAAATATAGTAAATATATTTTAACACTCCTCCTCAAATGTAACTTCGTTTCAATGTTACATTTGTTTAATTTTAACTATATTTTTAGAATTAAAATTTTAAATCCTCAATTTTATATAACAAAGAATTTCTAAATTTTTCCATAAGGGTGTTGTTTAAATATTTAGTGAATCCATCGGCCAAATTATTTTGAGATTGAATATATTCTAATTTTATAAAATTTTTATTTATTATTTCTCTAATATAATGAATTCTTATATCAATATGTTTGACTTCGGATTAATGGATTGATTTTTGCTATTGAATATAGCAGCTTTGTTATCTATTTTTATTTTAATACATTTAATATTATAATATAATTCTTTCATTAAGTTTAAATACCAAATGCAGTGCTTGCCACATTCACTCAGACTATAATACTCCGATTCTGCAGTAGATGTTGACACACAGTGTTGTAGCTTGGAACACCAGCTAGTTGGTGCGTTGCCCATGGTTACTAAAAAACCTGTTGTTGATCTTCTGGTTTCAGTGTCTCCTGCAAAGTCGGCATCAACAAAGGCTTCTATTCCTAGTTTCCTTGTATAGTTTATCCCGTAACTCGTTGTTCCTTTAAGATATCTTAGTATTCTTACGACATTGTTCCAGTCTTCCATATTCGGATTATTTGATTTTCGTGCTGCTTTACTTACCGAAAATAGAATATCAGGTCTGGTGCATATAGCAATGTAGAGTAAATTTCCTATTGCACTTCGGTAGGTAGTTTGATTAAATTTTATATTTCTAAGTTTGTCGGCCATAATTTGTTTTGTATTTCTTAATGGCTTTTCATTATTCATATTGAATTTTTCTAAAACCTCTGTAATGTATCTTTTTTGATGTATAAAATATCCATTTTTGTGTTTAACAAATTTTAGTCAGATAACGAAATCAACGTCGCCAATTTCTTTTATCTTATATTTTCTTTTGAAATATTCTTTTATACATTTAATTTCATTCTCCTTTCCAGCTATTAAAATATCGTCAACATAAATACCGACGATACATAAAATATTTTTATTCTTACCATTTTTTACATAAATACATGGTTCACTTACCATTCTTCTAAGTCCTATTTTAGTTAAGAATTTATTAATTTCTTTGTTCCATTCTCGTCCGCTTTGTTTCAGACCATATATAGCCTTGTTTAATTTCCAGTATTTTCTATTAAAATATGTATGACCTTCTGGAGGTTTCATATAAATATTTTCACTTAATTTGGCATTAAGATAAGCAGAGTTTATATCAATTTGTTCTATATTAAAATTATTTTAGGCAGCAATTGAAGTTAAAATTTTGATAGAGTCGTGTTTTAACGTTGGTGCAAAATTATCATGAAAGTCTATTCCAAGTTTTTGGGTAAAACCTCGTGCTACCAATCTTGCCTTTCTTTTTGTTATCACGCCATTTGCATTTCTTTTATATTTGAAAATCCATCGTGAGGAAATTACATTGGCATTTTTGGGTATATATTTAATTGTATTAAATACATTTAAGTTTTTCATATTACTTAATTCTTCATTTTCTGTATTAATCCACTCTTTTCTATAAGTTAAATTTTGAATGTTTTTATAATTTTCTGGTTCTCTTAAGGTATTTGTTGTCTTTCTTCTTTTGTTATTACTTTCATTTATAACATTCATAGTTCTTTTTTTATTATTGGTCTCGATATTATTTAATTTAAATGAATTGTTATTAGTCAATAAAGTATTTATAATTTCGTTTTCATTACGTTGAATATAATTTTTATTGATAATTTTTTTGTCATTTACTCTGCTGTTTTCAATATTATTATTGTTATTGATTGTTTTATTGGTTGTATTATCATTTATTTTATTATTAGTATCTTCTCTATTTTGGCTATTATTATTATTTTCAATAATATTATTATTATTTCTAATTTGATTATTACTATTATTTGTATTATTATTATTATTATTATTTATATTATTATTATTGATAAAATTATTATTGGTTATGTCATTATTATTAATATTATTATTGTTTATATTATTATTATTATTTGTATTATTATTAATGAAATTATTGTTATGGTTATTATTATTGATATTTTCATTGTTATTGTTACTATTATTGTTACTGTAATTATTATTTCTTTGTTTTTTGTTATATTTTCTTTTATTCTTAGAATTATTTTTATTGATTATATCTTCGTATATATTTTGTATATTGCTATTATTTAATATTGGTGAATTACTTAGGATGTTTTCTGAATTAAAAAATTCATTAGAACCTGGATGATCAATTTTATTTAATCTTTGTTGAATATTATGATTAATGTTATATGTATTGGTATCGTATGTATTTTTATTATAGTATGTATTATATGTATTATCTCCTCTGATTTCGTGATCCGGAATAAAATTGGAAAATTCAGGTGAGCATTCTTTAAGATAACTGTTTCCAGGATCGGATTCGAAAAAAGCAACAGATCTAGATAGGATTATTTTATTAGTAGTAATATCTAAAATTTTGTAAGCTGATGGATTTTCAGAGTATCCTAGAAAAATCCCTGGTTTAGTATTGTTATCGAATTTAGATCTAAAGACTTTAGGAATAAAGAAATAAACTTTGCATCCAAATACTTTAATATTTGAATAGTTGACCTTTGTTTTGTTAATTATTTCATAATGTATTTTCATATTTATTCCTTTGTGTGGAATGCGATTATGTATATAATTAGCAGTAGAGGTAGCATCTTCCCAAAATTGGTGACTAAGTTTAGAGTCATTCAGCATAGCTTTGGCGGAATTAATTAGGGTGCCATTGAATCGTTCCACTCTTCCATTTTGTTGTGGGTTATATGGTACAGTTAGCTGATGTTTGATACCATAAGATTTAAAGAATAAATTAAAATTATTATTGCAAAATTCTGTACCATTATCCGTTCGAATATATATAATTCTAGTATTATACTTATTTTTAATACTTAAAAAACTAATTGTAAAATGAGTTAAAGGTGTCACTTTTAGATTTTAAAAACAAAGTCCATCCATAGCGTGAATAGTCATCGAATATTGTAAAAAGATATTTGTTACCATAAAGTGATTCAGGAAGAGGACCAACCAAGTCCATGTGAAGTAATTCAAATATATGTTTCGACTTATTTATTGCTTGCTTATATGGTTTATTTTTAAATTTTGAATTTATACAAATTAGGCATTGATTAACTGGTGTATTAAGTTTTAATAATTTATTTTTAATATGGCTAATATCAAAATGACATAATCTTCTATGCCATAAATTTAATCTCTTTACTGCATTTGGTGTAGTGAAATTTATTTCTAAATTATTATGTTGATTGTTATTATTATTGAGATTTATTTTATTATTGGAAAACCAAATTTTAAATGTATTAGTCTTGGTTGCAGTAATGTTAACTATTCTTTTATTGTTGCTATTGTAAATGATTGCATATGATTTATTATTTGAGTTATTAAAAACAATTTTATAATTTTCTTTTAGTAATTTGTATATGGATATTAAATTTTTATTGATGGCTGGAGAGTAGTATACCTCATTAAGTATTATTTCATTGTTGTTTACATACCCCTTAAATTTTCCTTTATGGACAGCTGTAATTATTTGTCCATTAGCTAGATTAATTTCTTCATTACATTTTTTTATGTCTATTAGAAGATTAAGATTGCTTGTGATATTGATTGAAGCACCGGAGTCCAAAATCCAACATGAAAGAAAATTTTTATCACTATCTTCATTTAAAAATTCTTTTTCAACGTTACAGTAATTTAATTCAATATTATTTTCTGTATTATAATCTTTAGTAAAGGCATCTGCGTATATTGTGTCATAATTACTTGAAGAGGCATCATTAGTGTTCACATAATTAATATCGTTTTGAAATTTTCTTTTGTTTTTAGTTCTTTTATTAAATTTATTTTTGTTTTGATTTTTATATAAATTATTTTTTCTGAATTTACATTCATAGAAGTAATGTCCTCTTCTTCCACAATAGTTACATCTTCCACTATTCCTTTTGAGGCTTTTTCTTTTACCTTTAGTTCTATTATTGTTTCGATAATTCTTGCTCTTTATTGTTTCAGCATTGAAGAGAACATTATTGTTGTTTTCCTGAATTGAATTTTTTTCTTTTAAATTAGATAAAACGATATTAGGGATGATTTCCTTAACATAGGTGCAGCATGATTCCCAACTCTTATGTTGAAAGACGTTTATCCACCTTAGATCTTCAGGTAAGCATCTATTTAGAATGCCGATTTTTGTATTTATACTAAGGTCATTGTCAATTTTCTCAAGTTCGTCTATTAAATTTTGCAAATTGGCAATGAATATATTTATATCGGTCTTGGTGTCAAACTTCATTGTTTCAATTTTGTTTTGGATTTCGATTTTTCTTCTTTCCTTGCTTTTGGTAAACGATTCTTGGAAGATGTTCCAAATTTGAAAAGCGGTCTTTTCATTTCCATTTATTAGTTTTTGTGTTTGTTCTCCAAGCCCATTTATGATAATCCATTTGGCCGTGATGTCGTTAGTTATATCAATGTTTTTAGTGTTCTTTTCATAAACTAACGAACTATCAAATTGATCCTCCGGGTAATCTGTTAATTCTTCTCTTATATCTCTCTTTCTTAACTTCTTTACAATTGGATGAAGGACATATTTGGTTAATTTATTTATTGTTAGCAAATACAGAATTTTTCTTCTCCAACCAGGGTAGTTTTCTGTATTTAGTTCAGTAATTTGGTTGAAATTTTCGGAATAATTAAAGGTTATTCCGTTATGTGTAATATCTTCTCCGGTGAGGTTGATAACTTGTTCTTGGTTTCTTCTTCTTCCAGCCATTTCGAGTACTTTTGAAATTTAAAATTTTTATTATTGTTTTAAATTAATTATATATTGTTTTTTAAATCTCAATTAATAAAAATATTTTAGTAGTTTTAAAAAAATATTATAATATTTAATTCTGTTAAATTTTATTAATTTATTAGTATTAATTTGTTATATTAAAAATTCTCATTTTAATTTTTACTTAAATTTGATTTCATTAATTTGTTACTATTTTTATCTCATTTAGTATTGTAATACCAAACTTTAATAAATAAGGCATTTATATTATTTAATTTATTATTAATTTTGATTAAATAAAAGGTGATTATTATTTGATTAGATTTTTTATTTTTTATTCATTGATTAGTTTTATAATTTCATTTTAATATATTTGATATATTATATAATGTGATTTATTCAAAATTTTATTTAATACATATAATTAGTTTTTTTATTATTATTTTAATTTATTTATATTTTTTTTATATTAATAATATTTTAGTTTCAAATTTATCTAAATACCATCAGTTGACTATTTATTTCTCATATTGATGATATTAGATTTAATTTAATTTAATATTAGTACCATCAGTTGACTATTTATTTCTCATCTTGATGATACTGTGTTTATTTTATTTTTAATATTAATATCATCAGTTGACAATAAATTTTTCATCTTGATGATATCATTTTTATTTTATTTTAATATTAATATCATCAGTTGACAATAAATTTTTCATCTTGATGATATTAATTTTATTATTTAACAATTTAACTATAATTTTATTTATTGTTGATTAAAAAAAAATATCTTTATTTCTTATGGATTTGATTCGGTAATAAATAAAATACAATAAATAATAAAAATAATAATTTATTAGTTCTTTGGTTTTATTGAAAGGTAAAAATAGAAAAATTTAATTTATATTATAACTTAACTTTATTTTAATTCAAACTCAATTAGTAGATTGAGACTCTTAATCTTTTAGACACATTAATGTTTATATAATTAAATAATAGTTTAATTTATTTATAATATAGATATTTTATTATTTATTAATATATTTTTTATAAAAAATAGAACTAAAGAAAAACATGTTCATTTAGAAAGCTTTTATACATGAATATTATTTATTAAACTAATTGATTGGTTAATATAAAATGAAATATAGTAAATATATTTTAACAAAATATAAATAATATACAACTAACTAAGTTGAAAATAATTGAAATTAAAAATAAATGTAGATTAGTTTATTTAAGTTGTAAATAATAAATTATAAAATAATAGTCAACTAGATTAACTAAGTTGAAAATAATTGAAAATAAAAATAAAAATAATTGTTAAATAGCTTAAGTTGAAAATAACTAAATACATAAATATATAATCATTTAAGTCATCAAGACTAAGACTAATTAATGAAAAATAACCTATTTATTCAAGTTAATTAATAATAACTATTTTTAACTAAATATTGATGATGAACTTAAAATAAAAAATAAACAACTAATCTAAACAGAGAAAAATAAAAATACATTACAAAAATTAACATTAATATAAATATAAAATTTACTAATAGAAAACCAATAAGAGTAATTATATTTATGAAAAATAAATCATAACTAAATTAAGTTAATATATAACAAAATCAATCAATTACATTCATTGGTAAAAACTAAGTAATCTTAATATACACAGTAATATATATATGTACGAAATAAAATTTGTCACTTTTAATAGTACCCTATAAATTTAAATTTTCTATATTGTTTAACTTGATACATGAATCAAAGGAAAGAAAATAGGAAATTTCAATTAGATTTATTCAATTATGTTAAAATGATTTCAATTAGATTTATTTAAAGTTCAAACCAATTCAATAAAATTTATTCAAATAAATTCAAATAAAAAAATTCAAATTAAATTAATCAAATTAAATAATATTTATTATTTAAATTACTTTTAGTAAATAATAAAAATTTTAATAATTAAAGTTTTATATAAAACTTTAACAAATAATATTTTGTTAAAATATATTTACTATATTTCATTTTATATTAACCAATCAATTAGTTTAATAAATAATATTCATGTATATAAGCTTTCTAAATGAACATGTTTTTCTTTAGTTCTATTTTTTATAAAAAATATATTAATAAATAATATAATATCTATAATATAAATAAATTAAACTATTATTTAATTAAATGAACATTAATGTGTCTAAAATATTTTACAAATAAATTCAAATTAGAGTATCCAAAAAATTAATTTAACTGAACTTTTATATTCAATAAAATTTTAATTTATTATAATATTCATTATTATTTAATACATTTCAAATTTTAATTTATAATAATTTTAAAATGTTCAATTATATCAATCCATTAAAAATAATATTAATGTTTTATTAAATGAAAATTAAATCAAATTCAATCCATAATATAAATTTTATTATTTTTGTTAAACTTTAATCAATAATATTTAATCCAATCCATCAATATTAATAACATTATTTTTGTTAAACTTTAATCAATAATATTTAATTAAATCCATCAATATTAATAACATTTTAAAATTTTTAAATAAAAAATATTATTAGTAATATTTAATATTTATAAAAATTATTTTCAGATAATCAATAAAAAGTAATTTAAATTATATTATTTGAATTATTTGTTAGGAATGTTGAGGAAACCTTATATTCCTTAAATATTAATAAAATATTTGAAAAAAAAATGTATTATTGTAAATGATATTTATTTTAAATATCTTAAAAATAAAAGAAAATATTAGATTATTTTTGCACAAAATAAAAGCCTTCATGAATTAAAACAATTAAATGATAAAGATACACTAAAAGAAAACTTTTTATAAAATACTTTTAAATATAAGAAATCTCTTTATTATGTTTTTAAGATGTGAGAATGGTATCAGATCTCATATTATTTTTATGACTTTTATAGTTATTATTATATGTGGCTTATTATTATTATCGATCACATATCTTACACAAGAATATACTAACATATATAAAATTACTCCTTAAATTATTATAATTATAAACTTAAATATTTATATTTCTAACAAATACTAAAGGAGAAAATTTAAATAATTAATATATAAAAATATTAAATATTTAGATTATAAATAAATATCCAGATTAATTGAAATCTTCTGGTATGAAAGAAATATAAATAACCATTAAAGACTGATACCAAACTTAAAGAAATATCCTAATAATCCAATATTAATTTGTGATAATCATACCATAAGAAAACAATAATGTATAAAAATGCTTTTAGAAGAAAATAAAAAAAAAATATCCTAATGATATAATTTTTGGTGCTTCAAATCAATACTTAACACATGAATATAAATAGGAATCGTATAAATATTTATATACAAAAATAGAAGTTGGTGAATTACGCTATTAAATAAAATTAATAAAAAATAAAAACCACAAATTATTTAAATACAGCTATATTCAGTACGAATAAAATAATCAATGTATATATTTATATTAAAATATTAGTATAAATATAATGATCAACAATAAACCAATATTATAAATTATATATTATTATTATTTTTGTAAATTATTTTATTTATTTTCAGCAAAATTAAAAAAAAATAATAAATAATCTGAAAAAAAAACAGACAAATAAAAAAAAATAAAAAATTGAATTATAAAATAAATATAAATATATATAAGTAAAAAAGAAATTCTATTTTTTTAAATAAAATTTTATTTTAATAGAAGTTAAAAAAAAAAAAATTAAAAATGGCTGAATCTAATAATCATTTTTCGTTTAGCTTGCTTTAATCAAGCTTTTAATGAAGAAGTAAACTCTTAATTTGGCTTTTTCTAACCAGTTAAAACTGTTGATCCGAAGGATAATACAGCTATTAATAAACTTAATAGATTAAAGAAATATATCAAACAAACCGAAGACAACGTTAAAAAGATGATTAATTGTATGAAAACTACCATGAATGCACAAAAGCAATTAGTCTTTGTTTCTAAAGATGCAAAATTAAAAGGAGATGAAGTTCTTTTAAAACAAAAGTTAAATCTTTAAATTCTAGTTCTAAGGATATTGAATGCTTATACTTACCAGCTATAAAAGACTTCCATGAATGGTTAAAACTTTCTTAGATAAAGCTATTCGTGATGCCGAAGATTCTTTTTACAATTATAATACTGTTCGTACTGAAATGGATATTAACACTCAAATAATTGTTCAAACTAAATAAAGATTAAGTACTGAAATTAATGGTAGTCAAGAATACAGACCTGTTACCTCAATTTTAAGGGAACATGAACAATCCTATAATATAAAGAAGGATAAATATAAATTATTATGTAAAGAAGTTATTCAAAAGTTTGAATTATTAGAAGCTAAGCGTAAGGATGATATATCAAACTACCTTCAATCTGTATATGATTCTATGCATATTTTCTATCATCAAACAGTAAAATATTTCCCAGAAAGTGATTCATATAAATATAAATAAAAAAATTAATAATAATATTAATAATAATAATAATAATAATAATAATAAAATATAATACTAATTTAATTAAAAAAAAGATCAATGGATCATAGTAAAGAAAAAAAAATAAATCCAATCCAATTTGAAAGTAAGGGGAAATGTCAGAATTTAATATATTTATAAAAAATTAATTAAATTTACAAAAAAAAAAAAAATCTTTTTCATATACTTTATAATATATTATTTGTATTATCATTAAAAATAAAAATATTATTTAATATTGTAAACATTTGCCATATTTCTACTCAACTCTAACTTTCACTCAAAGTTAGATTTGAGGGGGAATGTTAGAAACAAAAATATAAAGCTTTATAATTATATTAATTAAAGTAGTAATGTTATATATATTAATATATTAATGTAAAATATGTGACAAATAATAATAATAGACTACATATTATGTTGACTATAAATACTATAAAAATGTACAAAATTATATGCAAATACTATTCTTTATTCTTATATAATAAAAAAGAGATTCCTACTTTTCACATTTACAACACAAACGAATCAAATACTATAGACTTAATAGATTATAAAAATGAATCACCAAAATCTATAAATAAAGAATTAATCTTTTGAACCTTAGCTTCAATCACCATCACCAACAGACTAGACAAACTCACAAATATTAAATATTGCAATAAAAAAAATATTTTCTACGAATAATCAATTTTTAATAAAAAATAAAATGCCACCAAGAAGAATAAACCAAGTAATTAATGATGAAATCACAGACAATCTACGGAAGATGGTAAATTTCAATTACTCTGAAAATTTCAACTGAGTAATTAAATTAACAACTGAAAATTAACCTAGATGGAAAAGAAACATGCTATATTTATTGACCATAAATGATCTTGCTTTACGCAACATAGAAAAAAATAGAGAAATTAAGAAAAAAAATATCAAGGAGGATATATCAAACTACACGTAAGACCAATTTGAAAACACGTTAAGATATTCTAAAAATACTAATGAAAACGACATTAACAAAGATGATACTTAATAAGTTGAGAGAAAAGACTCAAGAAATAGTAAAAGAAAATAGAAAAACTACCTATCAAGTTTGGAAACGGCTAGAAAAGTCATTCACTAAATCAAACGAATCTAGAAAATTTGAACTAAAGAAAAAGCTAAATGAGTTGAAGTTCGAAGAAGAATAAGATATAACATATTTATGGCGGATTTACAAAAACACTATTGAAGAATTAGAAAAAATAAATAAAGATTTAAAAAAACCAGTACAAAGGTCGGTATTTTGAATATATTTTGAATATAGCACTATTAGAAAAAAATTTCGCTTTATCAATTTGTTTCAATACAACAGTAATTGGGAAAAATGCGCAGATTACGTAAAAGATGTCATACCACAAATCTTATTATCAAACTTGACAGAATCGAACTATATTAAATAAAACAATAATAAAAACCTTTTTTCAACAGAGAGAATAATTCAAAAAAATCAAGAAAAATAAAAAACCCATTTCAAAAAAAATAATAAAAAAACAAAAGGACCAAATATTAAATTCAATTACTGTGGAAAAAGGAAACATCTTTATTACAATTGTTTCAAAAGAAAAACAAATCAATTAAGAAGAAGAAGAAGAAACTCAAATTTTAAAAGAAAAAAAAATTATAATAAATCAAATATAAGAAACAAAAAGGTTAAAGACAATATATAAAGAAACAACTATAATGATATATATTCAGACTGTTTTTCACAAGATTACACCACAAATGAATCAAAAAAATAAAATTAATTATTTATTAGTTCTATATTTTATTAAAAATGTAAATATTAAAAATTTAATTTTTATTATTACTTGTTAATAAACACACAATTAAGAGACACACAATATTAAGATAATATTATAATTATGTTTAAGTAAAGATGTTTTATATTCTTTATTATATATTAATATTTATTATTATAAATATATTTAATTAAGTATGTATGATCGTATATATATATTAAGGTTTTTTATTGTTAAAGAGAAAAAAAAAAATTAGGATTATTATTTAAGCACATTTTATAATATTTCGAGTATTTTGTATTTGTAAAATATTGGATAATCATAGATTAAATTTTATATTAAAATATATTTTTAACATTCACCCTAAAATCTAGCTTCAAAAAAAAAAACTTAATACAAAGAAAAAAAATGAAGGTGGATTTTGAAAAATTATACTACTTTTAATTTGATTTGGAGAGCTTTCTTAAAAAAAAACTTATTATATATAAGAAAAAAAGATAGCACATTTTACACTATATTATTCAATTTTAGTAATAAGGGAAATTCTAAATTTATCCATTAAAGTATTGTTTAAGTATTTCGTGAATCCGTCGGCTAAATTTTCTTTAGTGTTTATGTAATTCAATTTGATTAATCCTTTATTAACAAGATCTCTAATATGATGATACCGAATATCAATGTGTTTCGACTTGGGATTAATTGACTGATTCTTACTATTATATATTGTTGCTTTATTGTCGAAGAAAATTTTTACATTATTAATTTTTATTCCAAGTTCGTTTAATAAATTCTTATACCATAATGAATGCTTTGCGCATTCGCTCAAACTATAATATTCAGCTTCGGCCGTTGAGGTAGATACGCAATGTTGCAATTTCGAGAACCAACTGGTTGGCGTTCTTCCCATCATCATCAGGAATCCTGAAGTAGATTTTCTTGTGATTGAGTCTCCAGCGAAATCTGCGTCGACATAAACCTTAAGGTTAATACCTTTTTCAATTTTTATACCATAGTTTTTTGTGTACATTAAGTATCTGAATATTTTAAGAACATTATTCCAATCCTCTAAGTTAGGGTTATTGGATTTTCTTGCTGCTCTGCTCACAGCAAATAGGATATCAGGTCGGGTACAAATAGCAAGATACAATAAGTTCCCAATGGCACTTCGGTATTTCGTTTCATTAAATTTTATTCATTTCAATTTATTATTTTCAACTAGTATTAAATTTTTCGATGGTGTAAGTTTATTAATTTCATATTTGAATAATATATCGTTAATATATCTTATTTGATGTAAAATATAGCCATTTCTGATCTTATTAAATTTAATTCCTATAACGAATTCTACATTACCTATATCTTTAATATTAAATTTTCTTTTTATTGAATCTTTTACAATTTTGATTTCATGATCTGTTCCCGCAATTAATATATCATCTACGTATACCGACAAAATGCGTATTATTTTATTATTCCTATCTGTCTTAATATAAACACAAGGTTCACTCTTAGCTCTTCTAAAATTTAATTTAAGAAGCTCATTATTCAATTTTTCGTTCCATTCTTTTCCAGCTTGCTTTAAGCCATAAAGGGCCTTTTTAAGCTTCCAAAAACATTTATTGAATGAATGATGACCTTCGGGAGATTTCATATATATATCTTCTTTTAAATCTGCATTAAGGTATGCAGAGTTAATGTCTATTTGTTCGATATTAAAATTATGATGAACAGCTATTGCTGTGATAATCCTTATTGTATCTTGTTTTAAAGTTGGAGCAAACGTTTCCTTGAAATCAATTCCATACTGCTGCGTATAACCTTTCGCAACTAATCTTGCTTTTCTTTTTATTATATTACCGTTGGAGTCTTTTTTATATTTAAATACCCAACGTGATGATATAACGTTAGATCCTTCTGGAACTGAATTTACAATCTGAAAAACATTTAGCTTTTCCATATTTTTTAATTCTTCATTTACGGCTTCCATCCATTGCTCTTTATCTTTAAGGTTAAATATATCTTTAAAGTTATATGGTTCTCTGAATATATTGTTTTCTTTATTTAATTTTGATATATTCTTTTCACTATATTTTATTCTTTTGCTTGATGCTTTTGCTTCATAATTAATGTTTCTTTTATTTGTATTATTGTTTGTTGTATTGTGTTGATAGTGGGATATTTCAATTTTATTGTTATTAGTATTGTTTAATTTATTTACGTAATTAATTGTACTTTCCATATTAGATTCTTCAGTTGTATTTTTATTAGGAATATTATCATTATTTTTATTAAGATTATTGGTAATATTATTGTCATTAAATTCATTATTTCTATAGTTTCTTGTATTAGTGTTGCAAATATTATTGTTGTTTAATTTTTTATTATTATTGATTGATGAATCATTGATATAGATATTACTTTTATTATTAGTGTTATTTTTATTGTTATTATTGAAATATTTATTACTAGTATTGTTAATGTTGTTTTCATTATTGATGTTGATATTATTTGAAGTAATGTTGTCATTTTCTGAATTATTATTATCTTCTGGATTATCATTTTTATTTTGTTTTTGTTTTTTATAAGTTTTATGTTTATTTTTATTTCTTAAAATATTGCTATTATATTGTGAATCGTTAATATTATTATAGTTGTTTTGATAGTTGTGATTGTTGTTGTTGTATTTTTGATAATTATAATTGTTATAATTATTGTTTGAAAAATTTTTGACAGAGTAATCATTCACCCTGAATTCATTATTGGAATTATAGTTTAGTAAGGCTGAATTTCCAGGATCGTTTTCAAAAAATTGGACAGTTCGAGATAGCACGATTTTATTGTTGGTTAAATCAAGGATTTTATAAGATGATGGGTTATTGCAATATCCTAAGAAAATTCCAGGGTGTGAATTATTATCAAATTTGGATCGTAGTTCTTTTGGTATAAAGAAAAATACTCTGCATCCAAAAACTCTAAATATGCTGTAATCAACAGGTTTATTATATAGAATCTCAAATGGTACTTTATTGTTTATACCCTGATGGGGTAAACGATTGTGAATATAATTTACTGTATCGACAGCAAATTCCCAAAAATTATGAGAAAGTTTTGATTCATTTAGTAGAGTTTTTGCGGAAGATATAAGTATGCCGTTGAATCGTTCAGCTTTCCCGTTTTGAGCTGGATTATATTGTATAGTGTATTGATGTATTATACCATTATTTTGGCAGAATATTTTAAAATTATTATTAAAAAATTCCCTTCCATTATCTGATCGAATATTTTTGATTTTAATGTTGAATGTGTTTAAAACTTCTTTGTACCAAATAATGAATTTATTAAATGTTTCATTTTTATGTTGTAGGAATAAGACCCAGCCATATCTAAAAAAGTCATCCAGGATTGTGAGGAAGTATATATTCTTATTTAAGGATGGCAATACAGGGCCCACTAAATCAAGATGTATAAGTTCGAAAATGTGTTTTGTTTTATTAATTGATCTTTTGAAAGGTTTGTTCCTTAATTTTGAATTGGAACATATTTGACATTTGTGATTTGTATTTGTATTAGTATTTTTTAAATTATCTTTTATTTTAGTAATGTCGAAATGACCCAGGCATCTATGCCAGAGATCAAAATCTTGTTTATTGTTGATATGTGTTGAATTAATTTCATTTAAATTTTCGAAATTATTGTTCTTATGAAAAATGGATGGTGCTTTTGATAAATATATTTTAAATATATTTTTATTGTCTGCTGCTGATTGATATATTCTATTACCTTTGTCGTCATAGATGATTGCGATTTGTGAGTTTTTATAGTTATTGAAAACAATTTTATAATTTTGTGTTATTAATTGATTGATTGATATTAAATTTTTCTTGATAAATTTAGAATAATGAACGTTCTTTAAAATAAATTTATGATTGTTTATATATGCGTTGAAATCACCAATGTAGTTAGCATATGTTTCCTTTCCATTGGCAAGAGATATTTTTATTTTTTCTTTTCTGATGTTTGATAATATATTAATGTTATTTGTTACATTAATTGAGGCACCGGAATCCAGAATCCATTGTGTAATATTATATTGTTGCTTCTTATATCAATTTTTGTTGGCTTGTTAATCTCTAAACTGTTTAATTCAAAACAGTTGTCTGAGTTATAATCTCTTGAGAAGTCTTCTTGGTAGTTTTCATTGTAATCCTTTTTATCGTTTAATAGATATGCATGGCCTTCTCTTGGTTTTTCTTTGTTGAATTTTTTTGTATTACCTTTTCTTTTATGTTGTTTGTTGTTTCTTTTGTTTTTATTGTATTTGTTTTTTAAGCAGTCTTTTCGGTAGTGTCCGAACTTTCCACAAAGGTAGCATTTTCCATTTTTTCTTTTCTTGTATTTTATTTTCTTATGTTTAGAGATTTTTCGTCCATTTTCTAAACTAAATATATTCTTCGGATTTTGTTCAATTAAAGCTGTTTCTCTGATATTGGAGAAAACAATATCTGGTATTATCCTTTTGACATAGTCGCAGCATTTTGTCCAATTATTATTGTATTGGTAAACATTAATGAATCTAATGTTTTCAGGGAGAGCTCGATTTAAAATACCGACCTTAACATTGTCATTAATATCGGAGTCTATTCTTTCCAATTCATCCAGGAGATTTTGTAAGACAGCTAAGAAAATATGGACATCATCTTCTAAATTATATTTCAATTTATTGATTTTGTCTTTTAGGACCATTTTTCTTTGTTCAGGTCCTATGGTAAAAGACTTGTTAAGTAGTTCCCATAATTGGAAGGCCGTTTTGCTTTGACTTTCCAATATTTTCTTGGTGTTCTCACCAAGATTATTTGTTATGATCCATTTTACTAATATGTCATTTTTAATATCTTTTTCGCTTGTTCCGATTTCGTACACAAGGGAATTATCGAATTTATCAATCGTATATTTTTCAATGCTTTCTGTTATATCTCTCCTTCTTATCTTTTTCACTTTTTCATGACTTATGTAGTCATCGAGGTTATTAATAGAAAGGAGATAAAGGATATTTGTTTTCCAGTTAACAAAGTTATCTGTTGTCAATTCCGTAATATGATTAAAGTTTTCACTGTAGTTAAAAGTGAACCCCTTTTGTGTGGGTTCATATTCACTGATGTTTATTATTTGGTCTTGGGTAGAATTGATACTATTTCTAGAATTACTTCTTAAGTTATTTCTGCTCATGTTAGTTTAATTCCAAAAAAAAAATGTTATTATGAATTAATTGCTTATTAATTATTTTATTACTTTCTTTAAATAATTTTGAAAAGTAAAAAAATATAATTTGAGTTTATTTATATTTCTAAAAAGTACTATTTGAATTCGTAAAATATTAATTTTGCTTTAAATAAAAAATATTGATTATTATTTTTAGAAACATGATTTTTTTCAATATTTTGTTTGGTTGATTATTTATTAAATTAATATATATAATTGGAACGTTAAGAAAATTTTTATTTATATATGAAGTGATTAATCAGATGACATCTGTATATTTTGTTTATATTAAACATGATCAATATAATATAAATAAATTAATATTAATAAAATTATATTGTCGTTATTATTTTATTAATATTTTCTTTGTTATAGTATTGATCATTTGTTTATTTTAATTATGAAAAAATAGTTATTTGATTGTCATGTTTATATTTTATTATTATTGTTAGTTTATATTAAAAAATCTAACTATTGGTGAGTTGTTTATAAAAATATTTTAAATTTTTATTATGATATTTGTTTATATTAAAAGTGATTTATTTATTTTGTGATTTGACCGATTTTTATTATTATTTATTTATTGTATAACCTTTAATTTGAATTATGTTTATTTATATTTTAACTTATTGTATTTTGTAGAGTTAGTATTATTGACGTTTTATTTATTATTATTTTTATATGGATGTCTGACATTATAATTTTAAAATTAGTTTATAGAAAAGAAATTGACTTTATTATTATTTTTTTAGTATTCAGCTTATATACTTGATAGCTGACTTAATTTTATTTAATTTATTAATTACATGGCTGACCTTTTAAATAATTTATTGATATTCAGCTCATGTCTTTGATAGCTGACTTTTTTATTCAGCTTATGAATTAAATAGCTGACTTTATTTAGTTATAGTACTCAGCTTATACTTTTGATAGCTGACATCTTATCTTCTTATTCAGCTTATATTTTTGATAGCTGACTCTTTTTTTTTATCTTTTATTCAGCTTATAAGTTTTTGATTTTACTGTCAATTTCTATTTAAACTTTTAAAACTATAATTTAATTTTATTTTTGATTAATCGGCTCCTTATATTATCATATTATTTTAATAACTCATATGAAATTATTTTTTTTTAATGTTTTTGTTTAGAATTGGATATTTTGTTGAATTATTATTATTTTATATATTATTATTAATTTTATTTTATTTTTTATTATTTAAAATAAATGAAAAAAAAAAAATAAATTAGTATGAATTTATATTTATTTGTCTTAAATAAGTATATATATTACTGTAGCTATTAATACTTAACTTTCATTCTATCTCAATCGGTTGAGATTGAGACTCTTAATCTGTTAATAAACACACAATTAAGAGACACACAATATTAAGATAATATTATAATTATGTTTAAGTAAAGATGTTTTATATTCTTTATTATATATTAATATTTATTATTATAAATATATTTAATTAAGTATGTATGATCGTATATATATATTAAGGTTTTTTATTGTTAAAGAGAAAAAAAAAAATTAGGATTATTATTTAAGCACGTTTTATAGTATTTCGAGTATTTTGTATTTGTAAAATATTGGATAATCATAGATTAAATTTTATATTAAAATATATTTTTAACATTACTTAACTTTATTTTGATTCAAACTCAATTAGTAGATTGAGACTCTTAATCTTTTATACAAGTTAATATTTTATATAATTTAATGATTTAAATTTATTTTTATTTAGATATTACTTTCTATTTATTAATATATTTTTTTAATAATAGAATGAAGAAAACATATTTGCTTACAAAGCTTTTTTACATGAATAATATTTATTAATCTAATTAATTGATTATTATAAATAAAAATGTAATAAATATATATTAACAAATATTAAAAATAAATTATTAATATTATTATCATTGAAATTTTAATAATTATTCATTTTTAATTATTATATTAAAAAATAATTTTAAGTGAAATTCGATATTATTAAATATAATGTACCTAAATTAATGGCATAAATAATTATATAAAAAAATAATAAAAATAAATTATTGAATACAAAATGAATCTAAATAATCTAAATATTTCAAAAATATTTTATATATTAAAATAATAAAAATTATTAAATCTCTCAAAATGATTTTTTGTTAATATTTAAATTAATCAAATATAACAATTGCAACTAAATCTTAAATAATATAAAATTTTATTAAATTTTAAAAAAAAATAACTAAAAATGAATAAAAAAAGAAGAACGAAAAGCCCAATTAATAACTTTACTGATAATAATAATATAAGAAAATTAACTTTAATTGTATGGAAATTTTCAACAATATATTTAAATTAAATTCTAAGAATTAATCTATTTAGAAAAGAAAAATTATATTCATAACAACAATAAATAAAGGACTAAGTATATCTGAAAACCTATATTAAAGAAATTAAAGAAAAAATGACGTTAGGATAGAACTAAAAAATTCATTTGAATATCAATTTGATGATTCGTTAATATATGAAGTAAAAAAAAAAAAAAAAAAATAGATATTGCTGACATGATTAATGGAATAACAGTCAAATGGATTCTAATCAATCAAGTGTAGAAACAACCAATATTATTGTAAAATATGAGTACAATAATATTAATTAGCCATATTTTAAATTAACAGTAAACATCATATTAATGTATATTAATAAATTGTTTATTATAATTATATTTTTACATTATAAAATAGATTATTATTACTAAAGTTATTTATTATTATTAATTTAAATAATACAAAAATAAAAAAATATTATTTAAAATTTTACATTGGGTATTTATGCGTATTATTATAATATTAACAAATATATTAACTTAAAATTGAAATTTAAATCAAATAGCAATTTAAAATTTTTAATCTTTTAAAAAATTTTTTTTAAATAAAAAATTCACTAATCATATATACGTTTTTCATATAAATTATTTAATAGTTTATTTTTTATACATTTTTATTATAATTATAAACTAATCTTTTATTATAAAATTTATTATTAAAAATTTTAAATTAATATAAATTGTATAAAAATAAAAATATATATTTTTCAAATATATTTATTAATTAATATTTTCCCCTTTGATAGGAAAAAATATTATTTTTCTTATTAAAATATTAATTTTTTTACTTTATAAATTTAATGATTCCTAAAAAAAAAATCTTTTATTTATTTACCTAGTAGAAATGATTTCCAAAATACTAAAGTAACTGATTCAATTAAATAATTTTTTATTAATTATTTTATATATTTATTTAGTACATTTTAAATATTGAATAAAATAATATTTTAAATATTTTAAATTTTTATATTTTATAACAAATTTTGTTTATACAATTATATTATTAATTATATTTGTCTTATTAAATCTTTTTATTTTATATATTATATTTATTTTTTTATTTAATTCATAATATTTTATTCTATATTAAATTTATTTTAATAAAATTACTAGCCAATTTAAAATCCAATCAATTCCAGTCAAATTGGTTATCATATTTTATATGTTATGGTTTAATATAAGATCTATTCAGGGATTAATTCTTACTGAAACTTCTGCTAACAATAATATTCTTATAAGTCAAGAATATAATTATAATACATATATAAATGATGATTCTGGCAATGATAATAGGATAGATTTTACAAATTTGAATAACGAAAGTAGTACCAATAAAAAAAGTTTTAATAATAATAAAAATATTAATAATAAATTTAATAATGAAAATGAAAATTTTATAAATAAAAATTTACATAATGATGAAAATTCAGGAAAAAGTAATATAAATCAAAGTAAAGATGATAATTATTATAATAAAAATAAAGTTTATTATGATACTAATTCTATGGATTCTATTCCAAATAACTCTTCAATATTTATGGATAAAGAATTAAAGCATAATGATCATTTTGAAAATTTACTTCGATATAATGGTAGTGATATAGAACCTGAATGGGAATGGGTAAAAAATATATCAATTGTTTATACATGGGTGGATGGCTCTGATATTAATTTTCAAAATTTGAAAGCAAAATACAATGGGGGTGTCTACAAAGTCAGTAGTCGAGATCGTTCAGCAGATGAGTTAAAATACTCAATTCGTTCAGTAGAAAAATATATGCCATGGCATCAGGGAATGATCTATATTGTCACTTGTCATCAAATTCCTGAATGGTTAAATCTTCACAATCCAAGAATAAAAGTTATTGACCATGAAATCATACTTCCAAAAGGTGTCTATCCAACTTTCAATTCAAATACAATTGAATTATTTCTTGACAGAATTCCAGGAATTACAGAAAAATTTATCTATTTAAATGATGACTATTTGTTAAATCATTATATTCATCCAAGTTTCTTGTTTTCTAATGATGAAAACTTTTCTCCCATTATCTACAAAAACAATAATACACTAAATATTTCTCAGAATTCCATTTTAAATTTCATTTCAAATGGAAAGAAAATGTTTCTGACGAATTGTTATTTAACAGATCAACTCATCAAGAAATATTTTGATCCAGAATTCAAATATTTTTATATTCATCATAGTATCTATGTTCTCTATCGTGATCTCTTTGAACCTTTTCGTTTATTATTTAAGAAGGAATTACAAAGCAATCTTTCTGATCGATTTAGAAATCATTATTCAATTCAAACACTTTACCTCTATTATGCTTTCGTAGAGTATGCAACTTCCAATGAAAAATATCCTTTACGAATGGGAGGGGAGGGAATATCCAGAAAATATGTAAGAACTATTGAACAACTGGCCAATCGAACAATTCAACATTATTCCATTCGTGTTATTCAGGGAGAAATTACAAATAAATATATAAAATTTTGTAAAATTAAAAATGATTCTAAGGCGAATAAAAAAAATTTCGAACATATTAAATCTCATCCTGAAATTCTTGTTTATAATTTCAATGACGAATATTCCAGTAGTCAGGTCCTCTATGAATTTACAGAGTTCTTGTTAACACGACATCCGGAGCCTTCCTCCTTTGAAAAAAGTAATTATATTTCATTAGAAAATAAATTATATTCAAAATTAGTCGCAATTAATGATATTTCTTCAAATATTTCTAATAGTAAAAAAAAAATCTATAATAAACCGAAAATAAAAATTTTTAATGATGTTCTTCAAACTTACAAAATAAAAGATTTGATACCTAATTATATTCAATTAAAAAATGAACTCTCTGGTCCTAAGAAAAAAGTAAGTGAAAAAGAAATAGAAGAAATTCAACTTCTTCATAATTATCATGGTGAAAATCTGACATCGGAATGGCAATGGGCAAAATCTATTTCTATTGTGTATTTGTTAGAAAATACATTAAATTTACCTAAGAATTCGAATCGATCTAATAATTTTTTATTATTAAATAAATTGAAAAATTATTTAAATAAAAATTATATTAATGATTCAAATAAAATTTCTTTTAAAAATTTTACTGAAATGAAAAAATCAAGATTAAGAGAAATTGAAGAATTAAGATACTCTTTGAGATCAGTTGATCTTTACTTACCATGGTTTGAAGGAGATATTTATATCATTGGTGAGGGGGAACAAGAAGAGGTACTTCCATGGTTAAATCCTCAAAATAAGAAAGTTCATTGGATTCATCATTATGATTTACTCCCTAAGACTGTCGGTCAAACGATTAATCGAAATGTTATTGAAACATTTTTAGATAAAATTCCTACACTATCTGAACGATTTATTTATCTCAGGCCAAATCACTTCTTCATTAATCCAGTCCATCCAAGATTCTTTTTTGATCAAAAATTTAATCCGAAATATAATTTCGAAGGTCCTCTCGATAACGAAGAAAAAATAGAAATGAAATCCAATTCTAAATATTCTTCCTTTTTCTATACCTATAATATTATTATGGAATACTTTGGACGATTGGGCTATCGAAAGTATCGTATATTAAAAAATGCTCCATGTCCACTATACCGGGATCTCTTTGAACCAGCACGTCAACTTTATCAAAAATATATTGAAGACACCATTAATTATATGAAAAAAGAAAAAGAAAAAAGACAGGAATTTCTTTCTCTCTATATGGTAACAAGTTATAATATTTATGGAACAGAACATCTATTTTATCCTAATTATGTTATAGGATATCTAAAAATTAAAAATGCCTCTTTACCAATTCTCAATCCAAAACGAACTATCTCAATTTATGGTTACGATATTACAACACCTAAAGTATCGGAAAAAATAATGACTGTAGATGTTATTTTAACAAACGATTTTATTACCAATAATACACTAATTAAGAAACTAATTCAACTTAAAAAATTATTTTTTAGTATTAAAGATACTAAGGATTTAAATGATTATCAAACGGATAAATTACTACATAATTTATATAATAAGCAATCCTTGTACGAATTATAAAAGACTTTTATATATTTGAATTGTATTCCTAAAGTATTATATTCAACGAAATACAAAAAGTGAATTTAATTATCATGAATTTTTATTCTTAAATAATGGTAAAGAATATTTTATTGAAATTTTTATATTTATAATAATTTTAGTAATTAATTTACAGTTTTATATTTTATTATTTTTATATTATTACAAATTATAAAAGTTTCTCTTAATATTATATATTAATTACAATATAATTTGCAAATAAATAAAATTATATATTTAAATATATATATATAAAATTTATAATATTAAAACTCTCATAAAATAAAAATAATTTATCTATTATTGAATTTTTAAGAATTAATTAATATATTATATAACTTAATCCAAATATAAAATTAGAATAATTTTTAACTAATAAATACAATAAAAAAATTAACACCAGAGAAACTTATTTATATTGTGAATGTTCAAATAATTATTTAATAGTATTAAGTTATATATTTAAACTTTTTTAATTTTTTAAATTCAGTATTTAATAATTTATTATAATATTATTGAATTTAAATTAATACATTAAAAAAATAAATCAAGAATAAATTATTTCCCTAATAATATATATGATTGAAGACAATTGTTCATAAAGGTGTCCTTGTTATTATAGAGAAAATTGTAATCATCATTTGGAACATTGGTTTTTTAAATGCTCTCTTTTTGGTGAATTTCAGATATTATTGATTTAAATTATAAAAAGAAATAAGATGTTTTGTTTAATAACCAAATCATTTCTGGTGCTTATTAAAAATGCCATTCTTGGTGGGATCTGCCTGTCTCTTTATAGAGATTATGCCTAAAACTAATTTTCGAAAAGAATTACTATATAAACCAAAACTAACAAGGAGCGTCAACCCTGAAAATGCAGTAGGAGTAGCTAGTATGACCAATACCTCTGAAGGAGAAGATTATAATTTCTTTCATATAGCCAATTCAAAAATTAATCCGTAATAAAAATTCCTTTTAAACGGAAATCTTATAATATGAAGGTGAGGTTTTTTGCATATGAATTTTTCTCTTAATTTATCCATAGACTTTATTTTGAATATTTTATTTCCTACAACTATTTTAAATATTATTAGATACAAATTAAATATATTTTATTTATTTTTAAATAATTCTTTTTTTTTTTATAAAAAAAAATATTACATAATTAATATTTAAATAAATAAATAAAATTTATAGTTCGCAAAAATTGTTACTGAAAAAATAATTGTTTCAGCCACACCTAATGATATATACTGTATTTCCATTCATTTAGTATTGAAGAAAAAGGAATAGCTTATATCAATTGTACTAATTACAGTTTTCTATAGTACTGATAATAATGGATGAATTTCCTTTTTTAAATGGCGGATGAAATCTAATATATCAGTTCTAACAATATCATAAATGTAAACAAAAAAAAATTTATATATTAGATTTTTGATTTAGAAGCTTCAATCAATAATAAATAATATTAATTTTATATTTTAATATATCTGAATAAAATATATGATCAGTAATAATAATAAGCCGTATATTTTGTTAACTATAAATACCACAAAATTGTATGGTTTTATAAATATATATCATTCTTGTATTTTCACATAATAAAGAGATTCCTATTTCTAAAAGATTAAGAGTCTCAATTCTTCAGTTGAGCTATCAAATAAAGCTAAATTGATATAAATAAAGCATAACAATTTTTTTTTTAAATCATTCATATTCAAACTAATAACAATATATTTTTATGATCTAAATCGGTATTTAAGTTTTTTGGTATTTAAGTTTTTTCCAGAAAAACTCTGGTTTTACTTATAATATACGATGATCAATATGAATAGAATATTGATCTAAACTTATCTAGTTTTTTCTTCTAGTCTTTTTCTAAATAAGAGATTTGTTAAGATTAGAAACTCTTTTCATTTTAATCTTATTTTTAACAAAAAGTATAAATAAGGTTCTTGAGTTCTCTTTAAGAAATCAAGAATTATTATTATAAGATAATTGTAATAAAGATAGTATTATAAGAAGATTATAATAATAATAATAAATTTTATTATAAACAATTAATAAAACACTTATTTAAAAAATATATTTAAAAAATAAATTATCTAAATTTAATTGAAATTCAACTATCATTGATTTTATTATAGTTATTTTATAATAAACTCAACTACAGAAAGTAAAAATAATATTTTAATATTTCTCGACTTAATGAAATAGTCATTAAGTTGTAGCTAATAATTCTATTTCGAGTTAGTTATCAATAGAATTATTACAGTAAATATGTAAATAATTTATAAATTAATTAAGTTTTGTTAGAGTATAAAGAATAAATAATTAATAATGACTTTAATATAATTTACCCAATCAGAATATTATTATATTTAAATATAATATATAAAAGAAATAAAATGTATCTTTGATAAATAACACACATACTTTTATAATTACAAAAAATATAAAGATAAATTAAATTAAATATTAAATATTATATATAAAATATTATAATAAAAATATATCTAATTTTCTTAATTTTTTTTTTTTTTTTTTTTTTTGTATAGATTAAAAGTCTCTATCTATAACTGAGCTAAACTAAAAGTTCAGTTATAATTTATATAATTAATATATATATATATATTCATTTTATAAATTAATAGAACCAAAACCTGCTATTTTCAATATTCAACTTTATTTTTATATTTATCAATAAAAATATCTAACTTCGAATTAACAAAGAAGTAATATAATTAATTATAATTTCTATAATTAATTTTGTCTTTTTCATAATAACAGAATTAAAATAAATTATCAGATATATTTTAAAATAAATTCATAAGGGATTAATACAATTTAATAATATCATAACTCATTTTAAAAAAAATGTATATATATATATATTATAGTCAGACTAATTATAACTTGAACTGAAAAAATAATATAGTCAGTCAATTATAATTTGAACTGAAAAATAATATAACCAATCAAATTTTATGTGAAAAACAAATTTATAAATCTAAGACAAACACTGTATTAATAAAAACAATGTAACAAAGTATTTTATGTTATGAATAATATTATAAAATGTTTATTAATAATTTTTATTATGAGGATATATATGTTTTTTTTAAGAGATATTTTTACATTAAATTTATTTCATATTTTATATCTTAGTTAACATTATTTAATTTAATTAAAGATTAATTATTGGTTGATATAAATTAATAATATAAATAAATGTATGTAACGATTTCGTCTCTAACATTCCCCCACAATTATAACCTATTTTTTAAGGTTATAATTGATTATTTTTTTTTATTTTAAAAAACTTAAGTTAATAAATTTTTAAGTCCATTGGCTGTGTTAATAATGAATTTCTAAATTTATCCATGGAAGATCCGTTTAGATATTTCGTAAAGCCATCTGCTAAATTGTTTTGAGATTTTACATATTTCAATATTATTTTATTGCTCTTTACTAATTCTCTTACATAGTGCAATCTTATGTCCATATGCTTTGTTCTTGGATTAATCGATTGGTTTTTTGCATTATAGATTGCGGCTTTATTGTCTATGTTGACTTCAATACCACTGATGTTGTATTTTAATTCCTTCAATAAATTTATGTACCACATGCAATGTTTGCTACATTCGCTAAGACTATAATATTCGGCCTCAGCTGTGGAAGTCGATACACAATGCTGTAGTTTTGAACACCAACTGGTAGGTGAATCTCCTATTGTAATTACAAATCCTGTAGTCGATCTTCTTGTTTTTGTGTCCCCAGCGTAGTCTGCATCTACGAAAGCTTTGACATTTGAGTTTCTTGATATGTTAATACCATATTTTATTGTTCCCTTTAAATATTTTAATATTCGTTTTAAATTTTCCCAATCTTCCAAGTTAGGTTCTTTTGATTTTTGTGCCGCTTTGGATACTGCATATAATATATCTGGTCTAGTACAGATACCTAAGTATAATAAGCTTCCAACAGCGCTTCTATAAGTAGTTTCATTCATTTTCGTTTTTCTTAATTCTTCATTTTCAATTGGTGTTATATTACGAATAGGAGTAGCACTTGACAATCCATATTTGATAATTATATCGTTTATATATCTTTCTTGATTTAAGAAATAACCGTTTTTATGCTTTACAAATTTTATTCCTATTATGAAATTGACTTCACCGATTTCTTTTATTTTGAATTTATTTTTTATCATATTTTTGATTTGATCTACTTTTGCTTTGTTACCTGCAAGTAGTATATCGTCCACATAAACAGCTATGAGGCATGTAATCTTGTTATGTTTATCTGTTGTAAAGTATATACATGGTTCACAAGTCAATCTTTTGAAGCCAATGTTTAGTAGATGCCCATTTAATTCATTGTTCCATTCCATTCCGCTTTGCTTTAAACCATATATGGCTTTCTTGAGTTTCCAGATGTATTTCTTGTGATCGGGATGTCCTTTTGGAGGCTCCATGTATATTTCTTCCTTTAGATGAGCGTTTAAATAAGCAGCATTAACATCTATTTGTTCTATTTGGAAATTATTTCTTGCAGCTATATGTGTAAATATTCTTATCGAACCTAGTTTTAAGGTGGGTACAAATGTATCTTTATAGTCTATTCCATGTTGCTGTGTGAACCCTTTTGCTACAAGTCTTGTTTTTCTTTTGACTATGTCCCCTTTAGAATTTCTTTTGTATTTGAATATTAGTTTGGATTTGATAATATTAGCTTCTTCTGGAATTTCATTTTTATTTACTTGTTCATAAACTTTTAGGTCTCTCAAGTTGGCAAATTCATTTTCAGCAGAGTTAAACCATTCTTCTTGATCTTCGAGGTTGTATATATCGTCATAGTCTAAAGGTTCTCTTAAATTTTTATTTAATACTTGATTGTTACATATAAAAGTATTATTATTGTTAGGTGTTTGGTTTCCTTTAACTTTATTGTTTTGGTTGCTTATAATACTGTTGATATTCATATCGTTTGTTTCAGAATGAATGTTCGTATTTAAATGATTGTTGTTGTTTTTTTGTTTGATTAGTGTTGATGTTATTATCATTGCTTTGAGTAGTATTAATAGTGTTATTTTGATTATTATTGATGTTGTTATTTTTGATAGTGCTGGTAACTTTGGGTTGATTTGTGCTATTAGTTGTATTTAGTGTAGAAGTGTTATTAGTGTTTTGGTCTTTTCCTTGTTTATTGAAATGAACTGTGTTTTTGTTTATGCTGTTTTCTGGAATAAATATTGATGCTGGTTTTGCGTTAATAGGATTTTTTGTGTAAGAGTTATTGTAGTAATAAGAACTACTATTCCCCCAAATTTCATAATTGGGAATAAAATTTTGATGGTCAGTACAGCAATTAGTCGTATAAAAATCTCCAGGATTGGATTCAAAAAATTCAACACTACGTGAGAGTATTATTTTATTGTTAGATGTGTCTAAAATTTTATAAGTTCTGGGGTTATCTGAATAACCAAGAAAAATACCAGGAGAAGCATTATTTTGAAATTTTGTTCTAAAGGATTTTGGGATGTAGTAATAGACTTTACATCCAAATACTCTTATATTTGAATAATCTACTTTTGATTTGTTTAGCCGTTCATATGGGATGATGTTGTTGATTCCACGATGTGGTAGTCGATTATGTATATAATTAGAGGTGTGAACGGCGTCTTCCCAAAAGTGTTTACTCAGCTTAGCATCGTTAAGCATTACTTTGGCAGATGAGATTAGAGTTCCATTGAATCGCTCAGCTCTTCCATTTTGCTGAGGATTGTGTGGAACAGTAAATTGTTGAATGATTCCGTAAGATTGACAGAAGTCCTTGAAGTTATTATTGCGGAATTCCGTACCATTATCAGACCGTAAATATTTTATTCTAGTATTGTACAAATTTTTTACGTTATTGAACCATTTATAAAAAGCGGGAAATGTGTAATCTTTACCTTTTAGAAAAAGAACCCATCCGTATCTAGAGTAATCGTCTAAAATAGTAAAAAAATATTTGTTTCCGTGAATGGATTCAGGTAATGGACCTACCAAGTCCAAGTGTAGTAGTTCAAAGATATGCTTAGTTGTATTGATATTTTTTGAATAAGGTTTGTTTTTAATCTTGGATTGAGCACATAGAGGACATTTTAATTTGATATCTGTCTTAAGTAATTTGTTTTTAATTGATTTTATATCGAAGTGACTAAACCTTCTGTGCCATAAATTTAATTTATCAGGAATCTTCATGTTAATATAGTTGATTTCATCATTTGTGTTTCTGGTATTATTGTCGTGTAGAAATATACGTTGGGTTGATAACCAAATGTTGAATGTGTTATTTGCATTTGAAATAATATTGGCGATTTTGTTTTGGTATTTGTCATAGATCGTGACATATGATTTGTTGTGATTGGTGTTAAATAAAATTTTATAATTTTGTTTAATTAAGTTTCCAATTGATATTAAATTTTTATTGATTAATGGTGAGTAATAAACATCTTCGATTGTAAATTCGTATTCATTAATGTATCCTATGAAGGTGCCTACTTTATTAATGATAATCGATTGATTATTTGCAAAAAATATTTTTTCATTGCAATATTTAATATTTGTGAGTTTATCTAGTCTGTTGGTGATGTTGATTGAAGCTCCTGAATCTAAGGTCCAACAGATTAATTCTTTATTAATAGACTTTGTTGATTTATTTTTATTATCTATTAAATCTATAGTATTTGATTCATTTGTGTTGTAATCTTGAGAAAAACACTCTGCATATATATCGTTATAGTTGTTTCTTTGAATGTTATCTATAACCTTTTTGTTTTTTATATTTGATTTATTATAATTGTTTTTTCTTTTAAAATTTGTATTGCTTCGTCTTCTTAATTGGTTTCTTTTTCTTTTAAAGCAATTGTAAAAGAAATGCCCTCTTTTACCACAGTAGTTGCATTTTATATTTGGTCGTTTTGTATTTTTATTGATATTTTTGATATATTGTTTTGATTTTTCTTAATTCTTTTTGTATGTACTCTCAGCTGAAAAAATGCTTATATTATTGTTTTCTTTAATGTAGTTTGATTCTGTTAGATTGGATAACAAGAATTGTGGTATTACATTTTTTACATAATCGGTACATTTTTCCCAATCACTATTGTATTGAAATACATTGATGAATCGAAGGTTTTCCGGTAGCGCCCTATTCAAAATACCGACTTTTGTGCTGGTGCTTAGATCTTCATCTATTTTTTCTAATTCTTCAATAGTGTTTTGAAGATCTGCCATAAATATATTTATATCTTGTTCTTCTTCGAACTTTAACTCGTTTAGTTTTTTCTTTAGTTCTAACTTTCTAGATTCCTTTGATTTAGTAAATGATTTCTCTAAGAGTTTCCAAACTTGATGAACTGTTTTTCCATTTCCCTTTACTATTTCTTGAGTCTTTTCTCCTAAGGTGTTAAGTATCATCCACTTTGCTGTAATATCGTTGTTAATGTCATTTTCATTAGTATTTTTAGCATATACTAATGTGTTGTCAAATTGGTCTTCCGTGTAGTTTAATATGTCCTCTTTGATGTCTTTCTTTCTTAATTTCTTAATTTTTTCTTTAGTGGCGTAAAGTACTAGATCATTTATGGTCAATAAATAAAGGATGTTTCCTTTCCATCTCGGATAATTTTCAGTTGTTAATTCAATTACTCTATTGAAATTCTCAGAGTAATTGAAATTCACTATCTTCCTTGGATTGTCAGTAGCTTCCACGTTGATTACTTGATTAATTCTTCTTGGTGTCATTTTATTCTTTATTAATAATTGAAGTAATATTAATATATCTTATATTTAATTTTTAATATTGTTTTAAATTATTTAATATCAGAAGAGAATTTTGTGTTTTAGGATATTCTATTTTATATATATTATTTTTATTATTTTATTAATTATATATTAAAATTATATATATTTATATTAAAAATAAATTTTGTTTATATTATATATGTCCTTTGATTCGTATATAAAAATAAAAAATATAAACCATTTAAATTCATTGGGTACTATTAATAGTAACAAATTTTGTTTTGTATATATATATATTGTTGTGAATATTGAAATTACTTTGTCTATAACTATAAATGTATTTGATTGCTTTTATTCTATATTAATTTAATTTAAGTTTTATTTATTTTTAACCCCTAGTTTTAATGACATAAATTACTATTATTTATTTCAATTATTTTCAACATAGTTAGTTGTCAATTATTTTTATTTAATAGTCAATTATTTACAACTTAACTAGTTGATATTTATTTTATTTTTATTTTTATTCAACCTAGCTAGTTGACAATTATTTATATTTTAATATCAATTATTTACAACTTAGCTAGTTTGCATTTATTTTTTATTTTCAATAATTCTCAACTTAGATGAACTAGTTGACTATTATTTTATTTTATTTTTTATTTTATTTATTTTATTATTTTTATTTATATAATTATGTATATATATTTATATTATTTTTTTTTTTTTTTTTTTAAAAAAATCAAAAATAACTATGGCCTATTACAATATATTCTCACCTTTGTTTTGTAATATTTGTCTATTAATATTGGTTATTACTTTTTGTTTCTATAATGAATATTATGAAAATAATAAAAATATAATTTTATTAGTTAGGATATTAATGATAAATTGATTTTATGTTTTATTTATTCCAACTTAGCTTTATTGATAGCTCAACTGAAGAGTTGAGACTCTTAATCTGTGAAAAACAAATTTATAAATCTAAGACAAACACTGTATTAATAAAAACAATGTAACAAAGTATTTTATGTTATGAGTAATATTATAAAATGTTTATTAATAATTTTTATTATGAGGATACATATGTTTTTTCTAAGAGATATTTTTACATTAAATTTATTTCATATTTTATATCTTAGTTAACATTATTTAATTTAATTAAAGATTAATTATTGGTTGATATAAATTAATAATATAAATAAATGTATGTAACGATTTCGTCTCTAACATTTTATCTAGAACTAAATTAAAAAATAAAATAAAATAAAATAGTTATTCAATTATAATTTGAATTGAAAAAGTAATATTATCAGTTAAATTATAATTTGAACTGAAAATACTATTGTTAATTATTAATAATCAAAATACAAATATTTATATCATACAGTAAATTAATAAATTAAAATTATCACTCAAAAAACAAATATATTTAACTTTAATATTAATAAATATACAATAAGTATAAATACTTTTTCAAACATATAAAACCAATAATATTAATGTTTAATTAAAATTAATATCAAATGACATAATGAAAAATATTACATTAAAAATAAGAGATAAAAATAGAAATCAATCATACGGCTGAAATATATTATTATTATAAAACTTTATATTAAATAATAAATATAACTTAACCAATTATCAAAAATATATATTAAAGTTTATTATAATTTTTCATAGAAAAAAATATTAAACAATATATATTTCAATTTGTATTTATATAATGAAAATCGAATAAAATTTTAATACATTAAATATGTATAAATAAAAATCTAAACATATAACATATACCTCTTCAATTATATTTTAAAATATTCTTATAATATATAATATTAATAAATTATTAATAAATTAAATTACTTCGTTTAAAACTTTCGGCAATAGCTATTACGAGAAGAAATAATAGAAATGAAGTAATTACTATTGAGGAACTTAACGACATCAGGCCAACAATTAAATTTAACTATTCTGAAAATTTTAACAGAGTAGTTGAATTAAATACTGAAAACTATAATAGATGGAGAACCAAAATCCTTCATCTATTATTAATTAACAACCTAGTTGGTTATATCACCAAAGAAAAGGTTAAAATATTAAGGAAAAGAGATATACAAAATGATTTATCTGAGTATATTGAAGATGAATTTGATGAAATATTGGTGTATGACAAAAACACCAATGTAGTTGACATCAATAATGATATTACAACAAAATGGATCGTCCTAAACGGCATTGGAGAAAAACCCAATACATTGTGCAAGGATCAAACAAAACAGCTTTAGAATTGTGGAGAATTCTAAAAAGATCTTTTACCAAAAACATCAATACACGTAAATTAGAACTTGAAAATAGGCTCAATAATTTAAAGTACAACCCAGAAGTGGATATCAAAATCATTATTGGTGAACAACAAAATACCATTGATGAACTCGAGAAAATAGATAATGACATTGAACCAAGTGTCAAAGTGGGCATCCTTAACAGAATTCTCCCAGAGGAACTCCATTGGATTAATGTATTCCAATTTAAAATGACTGGAATAAATGTAGTGAATACGATAAGGATGTATTGCCTGAAATCATCTCTTCAAACTTAAAAGAATCCTTAACAAATAATCAAAATAATAAAAATATATTTTCAATAGAAAATAATTCTAACATTAATACAAATAAGAAAAACTTGCTAAAATAAAAACATTTACTAAAAGGACTAATAATGGTAGATGTAATTACTTCCAACTACATTTATAACTGAATACCTCATAAGATATAAACAATAAAATTCCATATGAACTTCTAACTAATAACAAAGTTGATAACTCAAACATACGTATCTTCGGATGTAAAATTTTTTATTACATTCAAAAACTATTCCGTATAAATTTCAAAATAATTTATCTCCAGACATATTCTTGTAGTATGTTGATAATCTCACAGCATACAAAATTCTTGATTTAACAAATAATAAAATTTTAATTTCACGAAATGTTGAATTCTTTGAATTCACACCAAGAAATTCACATTTATCTCATTGTGATAACGACATCTCAAATTTTATTCCTAATAATATAATCAGGAGGAATGATAATAACTACTTTTATGATGACTTATGATATAAATCATGGTACGGACTTCAATAATATTAACAATAATAATTCGCATTATCAATATAATAATAATAAGTCAAATAATATGCAAATATTAGACAATAATACACAAATTAATGAAAATAATATACCAAGTAAAAACAATCAAATAAAAAATAAAAGAACATATAACAAAAGAAGAAACAACAATAATAATAGTACTAAAAATACTACTAATAATCACAATAAAAATCATAATAACAATATAAAATCTCAAGATAATAACATTAACAACAACAAAAATAATAATATCAATAAAACAAATAATAATAACAATAATAACAACAATAACACAAATAACAACAACAATACCATCAACAGCAATAATAACAAAACAAATAATTTTATTAATCAAAACAATAATATGATCACTGACAAGACAACAATAAAAACAATCACGATAATTCAAATACAGTCAGCTGTAATTCAAATATCAATAACGATAACAACAATAAACAACAAAATATCAATAACTTAAGGAATAATGAACTGTTCGACTTAAAATCTCCTATATATTAAGGAAAAAGAAATAAAGATGAAACCTTCATATTAAATTCAAGTAACAAAAACCACAAATTATCGAAAGTATTACTGAACCAAATAATTAGTATGACATTTTTAATTTAATTGATAAAAATAAATGGTTAAAATTAATTAATAATGAACTTAACAATATGAGAAATTTAAGAGTATATAAAATAATTAATATAATACCTAAGAATGCAAACTTAATATCTTAAAAATGGATTTTCAAATTCAAATGTAACTCACAAAGAGAAATAATCAAAAGAAAATCAAGATTAGTAGCAAAGGTATTAAGCAAGAATACAGCATAAAATATAAAGAAACCTTTGCACTTACCTTAAAACAAAATTTATTAAAAATCTATACAACGATTGTCACTCAGAACAATTTCGAAATAAATCGAATAGATATAACTGCCGCCTACTTAAACGCTGAATTAAATGAAGATTTGTATATGAAACCACCCAAAGGACATGAAGATTACAATAAATAATTTTGGAAATTGAAGAAGGCAATATGTGAACTGAAACAAAATAGTGCCAAGTGGAATGATAAATTAAACAGCTATCTAATAAAAATTGGATATAAAAGACTTATAAGTGAACCTTATTTGTACGTTAAATTTAATAAAAGAAAACTTTTTAAGTATGTTAGCTATATTTGTGGATGATATTTTAACATCAGGATCAAAGAAAACAATAGAAAGAGTAAAATTATTAACTAAGAGAAATTCAAATTAAAGATTTAGGTAATGTTGATAATATTATCGAAATAAAATTTATAAAATATAAAAATGGTTACTTTTTACATCAACACCCCTGTATCAAAAGCAGCTAGAAGAGCAAAGGAATTAAATATGGAAGACTGGAATAAGGTAATAAGAATATTTAAGATACTTAAAAGGCACTAAAAAATATGGAATAAATTTCATAAATAATCCGAATATTAAAGCATATGTCGATTCGGATTACGGAGGTGACTTGGAAACTAGACGTTCAATCACTGGATTTTTAATAACATTCAGTAGTGCACCAACAAGCTGGTGTTCAAAGTTACAAAAATCAATATCGACTTCAACAGCTGAGTCCCAATATTACAGTCTTAGTGAATGCGGTAAACAATGTATATGGTACTTAATATTTTTAATATTTATGTTTAATTATTCAAATAAATTTATTCGAATAATTAAACATAAATATTAAAAATATTGAGGTAAATGTTGACAACAAAGTAGCTATTTATAATGCTAAAAATCAAACTATCAGTAGAAAAACCAAATATGTAGATATTAGGGTTCATTTCATATGAGAAATAGTCAAGAAAATAAAATCTATCTTAAATATATAAAATCCGAAAACAATCTCGCAGATGGGTTTACAAAGTATTTAAATGGAACATTAAAGGATAAATTCAGAAATACTTTATTAACCAAAATTGATGATTTATATTTTAATTAAAATAATATAAATAAAAAAAAATATGACATTTACCAAAAGTCATATTTTAGGAGGAATGTTAGAATATAAAAATAAATATTTAATAATAACTTTAATGTAGTCTACCCAATCATAATATTATTATATTTAAATAAAATATATAAAAGGAATAAAATGTAACTTTAATAAAAATATATAATTTTGTAATTATAAAAAAATATAAAGATAAACGGAATTAAATATTAAATAATATGTATAAAATGTAATAATAAAAATATATCTAATTTTCTTAATTTTTGATGTTTAATAATATTTATAAAAAAATTATAATAATATAAATAATAAAATATTTATAATAATTATAACATATAAAAATATAAAAATATAAAAAAAATAATAAAATAGAATTAAAATGAAATAAATTAAAACTAAATTATTGTTAAAATATAAATATTGAAGTTTTGTATATATATAATATTAAGGAGTTTTGTGATATATTTTAATATATATATTTTCAAGTATAAGACCAATAATATATTTGTGTAACCTAAATAAAATAACTATAAATATTTTATAATATAAAATTCTTCAATAATAACTCCTTTTAATAAAACAGATGAAATTAGATTTACATTTTCTATAAACATAAATAAAACGAATCTTTTACTTTTTAACAGATTAAGAGTCTCAATCTCACCAGATTGAGTGAATATTAAGTTAAGTATTAGAAAATTATATAAATAAATTTAACAATTATTTTGAATTAAAGTTATTAATTAATATTTTAAATTCTTATTGTAAAATAAATCAATTACAATAATAATTAAAAATATATAAAACTTAACATGTACAAATCAACAATTTTGTAATATAAATTTAAAATATTTATAAAACATAAATTTAAAATATTTATGATATATACAAATTTTAATTATTTTTGAAAAATAAGTATCAATTATTATATATTATTTAATGAATTCATTAAATATTAGGAATAAAAATAATAAAAAATAAAAATATAAGAATAAGAACAAATATCATTATTATCTGTACATATTTATATTTATATTACGATAGAAAAAAGAAATAAAAAAAAAAAAAAAAAAAAATAGATAAAATATTATAAAATGAAAATATTTAAAATTTATATAGAATAAGAATCGGTTTTCATAAAAATAATAATTATAAAATAAATTATAAAAAAAAAAAAAAGAAAAAAAAATAATAAAGAGCTGAAAAGGTCAGCATAATTAAAAAAAGCTGAGAAGTCAGCGTTATTATAAAGAGCTGAATATTGTCAGCGTTATAATAAAGAGCTGAAAAGTCAGTGATATTTTAAAAATAGTTGAATATTAACATTATTAATAAAATAAAATAAAATAAAATAAAATAAATAGTTGAAATATAAATATAAGTACATATTGAATAAAATAAAATAAAATAAAATAAAATAAAATAAAATAAATAGCTGAAATATAAATATAAGTACAGATTGAATAAAATAAAATAAAATAAAATAAAATAAATAGTTGAATTATTAATATAAAATACAGATTGAATATAATAAAATAAAATAAAATAAAATAAAATAAAATAAAATAAAATAAAATAAAAAAAAAAAAAAAAAATATTATAATTGGATTTTATATTTGAATAATTTGAATAATTAAAAATAAAAAACATATTCATAATTATTATATATATATAAATATGAAAAAGATTTCATAATTTGTAAGTATGACATCATCTCATTGTAATCTGTGTTGATGTAAAAAGTAACCATTTTTATGTTTTATAAATTTTATTCCAATAATATAATCAACATTACCTATATCTTTCATTTTGAACTTTTTCTCAATTAATAATTTTACACTTTCTATTGTTTTCTTTGATCCTGATATTAAAATATCATCCACATATATAGCTAATATACTTAAAAGTTTTCTTTTGTTAAATTTAACGTACAAATAAGGTTCATTTATAAGTCTTTTATATTAAATTTTTATTAGATAGCCGTTTAATTTATCATTCCACTTGGCACCACTTTGTTTCAGTCCATATATTGCCTTCTTCAATTTCCAAAATTTCTTATTGTAATCTTCATGTCCTTTGGGTGGTTTCATATACAAATCTTCATTTAATTCAGCATTTAAATAGACGGCAGTTATATCTATTTGGTTTATTTCAAAATTGTTCTGAGCGGCAATCGCCGTAAAGATTCTTATTGAATCCTGTTTTAAGGTAGGTGCAAATGTTTCTTTATAATCTATGCCGTATTCTTGAGTAAATCCCTTTGCTACTAATCTTGATTTTCTTTTGATTATTTCTCTATTTGAGTTTCGTTTGAATTTGAAAATCCATCTTGATGATATTAAGTTTGCGTTCTTAGGTATTTTATCAATTGTTTCATATACTTTTAGATTTCTCATATTGTCGAGTTCATTATCGACTGATTTTAACAATTCATTTTTATCATTAAAATTAAAGATATCATCATAATTATTTGGTTCGCGTAATTCTTTTAATAATTCTTGTTTTTTGTTATTTGAATTTAATATGAAGTTTTTATTTTTATTTCTTTTTCCTAAATGTATAGAAGATTCAATGTTAAATAATTTGTTATTTGTTAAGTTATTAATGATTCGTTGTTCATTGTTGTTATCGTTATTATTGTTTGAGTTATATCTGTCTATATTTGAATTATAATGATTGTTTTTATTACTGACAGTGATCATATTGTCGTTTTTATTAATATTATTATTTATTTTGTTATTATTGCTGTTGGTAGTGTTGTTGTTGCTGTTTGTGAATTTAATATGAAGGTTTCATCTTTATTTCTTTTTCCTTAATATATAGGAGATTTTAAGTCGAACAGTTCATTATTCCTTAAGTTATTGATATTTTGTTGTTTATTGTTGTTATCGTTATTGATATTTGAATTACAGCTGACTGTATTTGAATTATCGTGATTGTTTTTATTGTTGTCTTGTCAGTGATCATATTATTGTTTTGATTAATAAAATTATTTGTTTTGTTATTATTGCTGTTGATGGTATTGTTGTTGTTATTTGTGTTATTGTTGTTATTATTGTTATTATTATTTGTTTTATTGATATTATTATTTTTGTTGTTGTTAATGTTATTATCTTGAGATTTTATATTGTTATTATGATTTTTATTGTGATTATTAGTAGTATTTTTAGTACTATTATTATTGTTGTTTCTTCTTTTGTTATATGTTCTTTTATTTTTTATTTGATTGTTTTAACTTGGTATATTATTTTCATTAATTTGTGTATTATTGTTTAATATTTGCATATTATTTGACTTATTATTATTATATTGATAATGCGAATTATTATTGTTAATATTATTGAAATCCGTACCATGATTTATATCATAAGTCATCATAAAAGTAGTTATTATCTACCTCCTAATTATATTATTAGGAATAAAATTTGAGATGTCGTTATCGCAATAAGATAAATGTGAATTTCTTGGTGTGAATTCAAAGAAATCAACATTTCGTGATAATATAATTTTATTATTTGTTAAATCAAGAATTTTATATGATTTGGGATTATTAACATACCCCCAAAAAAATACCAGGAGATAAATTATTTTGAAATTTGTACGGAATAGTTTTTGAATGTAATAAAAAACTTTACATCTGAAGACACTAATGTTTGAGTAATCAACTTTGTTATTGGTTAGAAGTTCATATGGAATTTTATTATTTATCCCTTTATGAAGGATTCGATTATGAATGTAGTTGGAAGTAGAGACGGCGTCTTCCCAAAATTGTAAGCTAAGTTTAGCGTCATTTAACATTGACTTTGCAGAATTGATTATAGTGCCGTTGAATCGTTCAATCCTACCATTTTGTTGTGGGTGGTAGGGAACAGTAAATTGATGTTGTATTCCAAAGTCAATGCAGAATTGTTTGAAATTTTTGTTGTTAAATTCGGTGCCATTATCTGTACGGATATATTGAATTCTTTTGTTAAATTGATTTTTTTATTTTATTAAACCAATTATGAAAGTGATAAAAAGTTTCTGATTTACTCTTCATAAAGAGAGTCCACCCAAATCTTGAATGGTCATCCAAAATGGTTAAGATATATTTATTGTCATAGATAGAGTTTGTATTGGACCTATAAGATCCATGTGTATGAGTTGAAATATATTTTTGGCTCTGTTATGTGATGATTTGAAGGGCTTATTTTTAAGTTTTGAATAATTACAAATAGGGCACTTTGAGTTTATGTTGATTTTTAAAATTTTATTTTTGATACTATTGATGTTGAAATGGGCAAAACGACGATGCCATAAATTTAGTTTATCTATTGATTTCAAATGTGTATAATTGACTTCAACCAAATTATTATTATGTAGGTTGTTTTGAAAATTTAATGGTTGAGTTGAAATCCAAAATTTAAATGTATTAGATTGGTTCGATTTAATTGATAATATTCTTTGATTGTGTTCGTCATAAATTAGTGCATATGATTTATTATTAGTATTATTGAAAATTATTTTGTATACTTGTTGTATAAGATTTTCAATTAATAATAAATTTTTATTTATTTTTGGTAAGTAATAAACATTTATAATGGTTATTTTGTGATTACTAATGTATCCTATGAGATCTCCTTTAAATTGTGTTGATATAACTTGATTATTAGCTAAATAAACTTTGTCATTGCACTTTTGAATATTATGTAATTTATTTAAATGACCAGTAATATTTATTGATGCGCTGAAGTCTAATATCCAACATATCATTTCTTTTTGTTTATTTATTTCGGCAAAATTAATATCAAGATTTTCTTGAGAATTGTAATCCTTAGTAAAAGCATCTGCATAGCTAGAATCATACCTTTCTTTTTCCATGAAATTTGCATAATTTCTACGTTTATATATTTTCTTTTAAAATTATTTCTTCTTTGTTTGAAAATTTTTCTTCTTTTGTTATTATTTTTATCATCTCTTCTATTTTTATAGTCATAAAAGAAATGGCCCCATTTAACACAGTAATTACATCTACTATTTTTGGTCTTTTTAGTAAATGTTTTTATTTTAGTAAGTTTTTTCTTATTTGTATTAATGTTAGTATTATTTTCTATTGAAAATAAATTTTTATTATTTTGATTATTTGTTAAGGATTCTTTTAGGTTTGAAGAGATGATTTAAGGCAATACGTCTTTAACATATTCACTGCATTTATTCCAATCATTTTTAAATTGGAACACATTAATCCAACGGAGTTCTTCTGGGAGACTTCTGTTAAGGATGCCCACTTTAACACTTGATTCAATGTCATTATCTATTTTCTCGAGTTCATCAAGTGTGTTCTGTAGTTCAGCAATAAATATATTAATGTCCACTTCTGGGTTATACTTCAAATTATCGAGTTTGGTTTTAAGTTCTAATTTACGCGTGTTGATGTTTTTGGTAAAAGATCTTTTTAGAATTTTCCACAATTCGAAGGCGGTTTTATTTGATCCTTGCACAATGTCTTGGGTTTTTTCTCCAATACTGTTTAGGACGATCCATTTTGTTGTGATATCGTTATTGATATCAACTACATTGGTGTTTTTGTCATACACCAATGTGTCATCAAATTCATCTTCGATATACTCAGATAGGTCATCTTGTATATCTCTTTTCCTTAACATTTTAACCTTTTCTTTGGTGATATAACCAACTAAGTTGTTAATTGATAATAGATGAAGGATTTTGGTTTTCCATCTATTATAGTTTTCAGTATTTAATTCAACTACTCTGTTAAAATTTTCAGAGTAATTAAATTTAATTGTTGGCCTGATGTCAATGGGTTCTTCAATTGTAATTACTTCATTTCTATTGTTTCTTCTTGTGTTAGCCATTGTGGAGAGTTTCAAATTAAATTATTTTTTTTTTTTAATAATTTAATAATATTTTATATTATGCGAATATTTTTTAAAGAATAATTGATGAGGGATATGTTGTATATCTTGATTGCTTATTTATACATATTCAATATATTGATTAAAACCTTATTCTATTTTAATTAAATAAATGTAAATTGAAATATATATTGTTTAATATTTCTATGATAATTTATAATAAACTTTAATAATATATATTTTTTTAATAATTGGTTAAGTTATATTTATTACTTAATAAAAAATAATGTTATAAAATAATATATTTCAGAATTATGATTGGTTTCTATTTTTATCTTATTTTTAATGTAATATTTTTCATTATGCCATTTGAAATTAATTTAATTAAACATTTATATTATTTGTTTTTTATGTTTGAAAAAGGTATTTATACTTGATTTACATTTATTAATATTGGAATTAAAAATATATATATATATTTTTTTTTATTTTTATTGTTAATAATTGACAATAATATTTTCAGTTCAAATTTATTATTTGAATGACTATGTCATTTTTCAGTTCATATTATAATTTGACTGACTATACTATTTTTACAGTTCAAATTAATTATTTGACTGACCATATGATTTTCAGTTCAAATTATAATTGACAGACTATTTTATTATTTTATTTTTATTATTATTTTTTATTTTATTTCAATATAAAATTTTATTGATTATACTAATTTTCAGTTCAAATTATAATTGACTGACTATATTATTTTTTTCAGTTCGAATTATAATTTGACTGACTATAATTTATATGTATATTTTTATATACAATGAATGAATAATGATATTATTAAATTGTATTAATCCCTCATTAATTTATTTTTTTAAAAATATTTTTGATAATATATTCTGATTCAATTATTATGAAAATAACAAAATTAATTATATAGATTCATAATTAATTAAATTATTTCTTTGATAACTAAAAATTAGATTTTATTATTGATAAATATAAAAATGATTTTTAATATTAAAAATAAGAAAGCATTAGTTCAATTTATTTATAAGATGAATATATTTATATAATAATTATGTAAATTATAACTTAACTTATGGTTAAGCTCAGTTGTAGACTGAGACTCTTAATCTATTAAACACCAAAAACAAATACTGAGAAAATTAGATATATTTTTAGAGAAGCATTTTATATATAATATTTAATATTTAATTATATTTATCTTTATTTTTTATAATTACAAAAGCGTATATTTTTAACAAGGTTACATTTTATTTCTTTTATAATTTTAATTAAATATAATAATATTCTGATTGGGTAAATTATATTAAAGTCATTATTAAGTATTTATTTTTTTATATTCTAACAAATAAATTAAAACTAAATTATTAATAAATAATTTTATTAATAATCACATAAAAATAAATTAATAAGCATTAAATTATCACTTGATTTATAAAATGATCTAAAAATAACGTGATATAAAATAAATTTATGTAATATCATAAATTCTATGTAAAACATAAAATTAATGTAAACATAAAATTTATAACATAAATTTTATGTTATGTAAATATGAAGTTTCATTTCGGAAAATTTTAATAAATAGATAAATAAATAAATAAATAATAAAAGAATATAAAATATAAAATATAAAATATAAAATATAAAATATAAAATATAAAATATAAAATAAAATTTAAATATAAAATAAAAAATAAAATAAAAAATAAAAAAAATATAAAATAAAAAATATAAAAATTTAAAATATAAAATTTTAAATATAAAATAAAAAATAAAAAATAAAAAATATATAAAATAAAAAATACAAAAAAATACAAAATATAAAATATAAAATAAAAAATAAAAAAAATAGATACCACCTAAAAACATCCTAACTCCCTTTTTTTAAGATGTCCTCATCTTTTTTTTTTTTTTTTTTTTTTTTTTTTTTTTTTTTTTTTACTGGATTATAAATATTTCTTATATTAAAAAAATGAAACTTTCCAAAATGAAATTTTTCGAAATGCACCTTTTATTTTAATTTTTTTATTTTATTTTATTTTTATTATATTTTTATTTTATTTTTATATATTAAAATTATTATAAATATTTTATTTTTATATTATATTTTTTTTATAATATTTAACTAAATAATTAATTTTTATTATATTAAAAAAGTTTATAATTAAAGAAAATTATATAGAATACTTTTTCTTTATATTCTATGCAATTCAATGTAATTAAAATTAAAATAGTAAATTTGCCATATATATATTTTTATTAATAAAATTAATTTAAAAATATTATAATATAAATTTTTAAAATTTAGTATTTAATGAAATAAATTTTTAATTATAAAATAATTAATAGATAAATGAATAAATAAAATTCTATATTAATAAATTACCTAAATAAATAAATATAACTTATTTCAATAAGAGATACCAAACCTGAACTTTCTTACTTTATCAATATCTTCTATGTCTTTCTTTATTTTTTTTTTTTTAATTAATTTTATTTATATATATATATATTTTAATTTTTTTTTTTTTTTAGTACCGAGTAAATCAAATAATCATCTTCAATTTTAAATTAGAGTAAATAAAATTAAATAAAATTAGTTTCAAAAGATAACAAAAATAAAATAGTACAATGTAATAAAAATAAATAAATAAATAAATAAATAAAAAAAAAAAAAAAAAAAAAAAAAAAAAAAAAAAAAATTAAGAAATAATTGTGATTATTTTGGTGATAGATGTTGAATAAATTTTTTTTAAAAACTAAATTTAAACCTCTTGGGCTGAACTGATCTAATCTCAGGAATATTAGTATAATAAACCCTTTTCCCAGTAAAACTTTTATATTTCTTCAAGAAGTTTATTATTGTATTTACGTATTAGTATTCTACCTATTATTTATAATTTATTAATAAAATACACGTATTTTTATACTATTTTATTATTTAATATTTATTTATTTAAATATATAAAAATTATATTAAAGATATAGTTTTCTTTTCTTTAATATTAATAATAAATAAATATATATATATATTTTCAATTTTCTTGTTATATTTTTTTTTAAAACGAAGATAAAAAAAAAAAAAGTTGATTAAAATTTTTTTAATTTATTTATTTATTTTATATTTTTTTTATTTTTATTATTTTTATTATTATATTTTTTTTAATTTTTTTATTTTTTTTTTTTATTTGTTATTGTGAAATTATTTAATTTAAAAGAACAAATATTATTCTACATTTTTACTTGTATATTTATTTTTATAACTTTTACAATAAAATTGAAACAAAATTCTATTAAAAATTCTAATTACAAATTTTTTTTTCCTAATTATTATATATATATTTTTAATTATTATTACTATTTGTATTTTTTTTTTTTTTTTTTTTTTTTTTTTTTTTTTGTGTGTGTGTATGTGTGTTATTATAATGGCATTTAATAAAAAAAAAAGAAAATTGATTATTGCTTATTGTTTAAATAGTACAAATAATGAAGGAAACTTGAAAAAAACTAAAACAATTATTCTTATTAATTAAACAAAAGAATAAATAAGAATAAATAAATATGAAAAAAATTTATTTACATGCTCTATGTATAATATGAAAAAAAAAATGAAAAAAAAAAAAATAAAAAAAAAAAAAAAAATAAATAGGTATATTATGAAAATTATTTAACAATGCAAATTATAATTAATTATTTGATGAAATAAAATGAAATGAAATAAAATAAAATAAAATAAAATAAAATAAAATAAAATACAAAAAAATAAAAAAAAAAGAAAAAATTGTATATGTAATTTTTTTTTTTTTTGGTTAATTCTATGTGTTAAAATTTTTGATTATATGATTTAAAAATATTTCTATTACGAAATTATTAATGAAATAAATAATTTTGATTTGGAATGTAATGCGATGTTTTTTTTTTTTCTTTTTTAGAAATATTACATTGAATATTTAATAAAAAAAAAATACTGATATTTTTTTTTTTGGTAAACTGTTTAAAAAATATGTAAAAATTTTTGGATGATTTAATGAATTTTTTTTTTTTTTTTTAAAAATATGTAAAAATTTTTGGATGATTTAATGAATTTTTTTTTTTTTTTTTTTTGATTTCCTTAGTTTAATATCATTTTTAAACTTAAGAACCTTGTGATAGAATGAATTATTTGTTAATAATTGGATAAGATATGATATGATATTAGTAAATAAAATTGGATTAATAGGTTTTTTCTTATTTTTTTTTTTTATTTTTATCTATTTTATTTTATGAATTTAATTGATTTAGAAATGGAAAATTGCAGTAATAAAAAGTAAAATAAAGAAGGTAAAAATGGATGGTTTCAATAGAGGATAGGCAGCACTGACATTACATTTCGATGGATTTTCATCATCCTCCACACAATCGACATAACCAAATTGTTCAATGTTACAGATCTTCATATCATTTGTTTCCTTATCAACAACAACATAGTTATTAATACAAACGAGATCAAAATTGGTTTTCGTTTCCTCAACATCGTAAGTACAGTTAGTGAAGATACCACTAACAACTTCAAGATCATTCCTTCTACGACGTTTGACGATAGCTGTCGAGTTGTTATTCTTCTGAATATTATTGATGGCTTGTTTAACGTTATATGGGAATTCTTCAGTGAGAGCAAGTGGGAAGTTCATAATGACATAACCGTTGTAGTAACAGTAACGAGAAGCGACTGGGACGAGAATACCACTATTGATATCACAACGGTAGTAGTTATCATTAATGTAATAGTATTCTCCGGAGACACAGTTCTTTCGGATACATTCGGTAGGTTCTAATCCTTCAGAATCATAGATACAATAGAAGATTTCTCCACTATTCGTGAAGTAGTAGCCCGTCTCCTCGATTGGATAACATTCTCCATATTTTCGATCACAGTGATACATCTCATTATCAACAGTATAGTAGTAACCGTAGTTGGCTTTACCTTGAATGGTGATTTCATCACCCTTCTTTGTAAACCTGTAAATGTAGGTTTTGGATGGATCCATGGCAATGTAGGCATAGCCAGAATGCTTTGGTGGGCTCCAAACTCCATTTTTGTATTTCAAAATGTTCTTGGCTTGAGCATCGTAGTAGTAGGTATCTTCCTCTGGTTCGTAGAGACGACAATTAGTTTGAGTACAACCATACATAACAATATTGATCTTCTTTCTTGTGAAGTCCTTAGCAGAGACGGTGGTGTTAGTGATGCGACTAATAATATAGAATCCAGTTTGATGAACGATTTTTGCGGCGAACATGTTCATTTTGTAGAGATTTTTAGAGTAACCGTAGATATTTGAATTGATGTTACGGGCACGATAACATTCTCCAGTTTCACGGTTCTTAATATTCGTGGAAGCAAGAACAATTTCACCTTTGTAAGTGATACAGAATTCTCTGTTATTCAAATCCGCATTTGGTGTACATTTACCGTCGGCGAAGATACAACGTATTTCCTTTTCATAGGCGAATGAATAGACATCATTAACGATATCATACCTAAGAATACGCTTGTTCACATCAGCAAAGTATGTGACTGAATTTTGTTTATCCACGATATGACATTTATTACCATCACAGCGGTAGAGTTTTACATTTTCATCATTGTATTCATTAATATCTTTGCTTTTAACGATGGTGTTCGTCGCTACATTAATGAAGTAGTAACCGGTTTCCGCAAATTGGAGGACACTACCTTGACTGAGTGTGTAAATGGTAGAACCAACGGTGAAAAACATATCATTATAGGAATCATTAACTTCAACACAGTTAGTGTTGGTGGTTGTGTAAACATAAGTGGAGATTACACCAGAAATGACATCTGGCTTAACGACAATGGTATCCGTAGCGAAGTAGAAGACGGAACGATTATTATTTGTACAAATGTTACCAGCAGTAAGTGTCGTTGTAGCCAATTTTTTCTTGGCATAATCTAAGGTGATGTAACACTTGTTGTGATTAAATTCACAAACTGGAATGGCACTTAATTCATTAGCAGTGAGTGCGGAACATTTTCCGGAACGACAACGAATTATACCATAGGCTTCCTCGGCATTGCCTCTGTCATTCAAGTTGAGCATTTTTCCATCTTCATCCTTTTCTACTAAATCCTTCTTAGCATTTTCATCTTTGACGATGTCTTCCAAATCGACCATTTTTTCAATCTCCTTTTCATCATTATCTTTTTCAATAACCATTTTTTCATTTTCATTTTCATTTTCATTTTCACTTTCATTTTCATTTTCATTTTCTTTTTTCTTTTTTTCTAGATTATCATTATTATCATTTAAATCTTCATCTACTTCTGCATCACCATCTACATTTTTATTGACATCACCATCTTCAAAGTCATGTTCTTGAATATTTTGAACATTTTCAGAACGTTTTTCAGGGGCTGTGAGATCTTCAATGGCACCTTTAAAGATACCATCCTGGACGATGACCGTTTCACACGATTCATCCTCCCTACAACGAATCAAAACATTCGATTCAACTGTTGTATAGAAACCAATTTTGCTGGATTCAGCGGAACAAGTCACCGTAGTGCTGGCTTGGATACAGTTAATAATAGTACTGGTACTATCAGAGGTGTCCGCGTTTGGATAGAAGTTGACATTTGGAGTAATTTCGGAACAAGAAGTCGAACTTTGACAATAAATCAAACGAGTACTCGTATAAGTGAGGTAGTATCCTTTATTGGCCCTGGCAACCTTACATTTACCTTCCTTACAATCAATGATACCATTGTTTACCTTATCATATCCAGCGTTGAGATACTTGACTTTACCATTCACCTGATTATACACACAACTCTTCTCCGTGACACATCGAATAACACCATTTTTGGCGGCATCATTATGAGCCACATAATAACCCACTTCGGATGTCACCGTGACACAATCGTTACCACTGCATCGAATTAAAGTGTTGGTGTTGGCATCATAGCCACTATTAAGATAATAAGAAGCAATCTTTGGTTTGAAACTGGTACAGTTTTTACCATTTTCACAATAGATAAGGTAGGAATGCTTGTTGCCACTCTCGAAACGATTACCATCGACGACATATCCGGTGAATTGAGTATATTCTAAGATTCCATCATTACAGAAGAGGGCCCTTGAGTTTTCAGAGTCAAACATGTAGGTGTTGGAAGTACATCCAGGACGTTCCGTACAGACCTTAGTTTTTTCATTACAGTCATAGATGTGGATATCTGACATATCACCACCCAAACTATCCACTAATTTACCATTTTTATCTATCAAGATCACACCACCTTGGTAGAAACGAGTGATGAAGTAACGCGAGATCTTGAAGAGCGATCCCATTTCTCTCTTAATACCTGGGAATCCATATTCTGGAATGGTAGCAAAGGCATAGATGTAATCCGATTTACTAACGGCAATAGCAGTAGTATTACTAGCAGTGAAGAACTTCAATTGATTGTCTTCGTAACAATAGTTACCCGCTTTGACTTTAGATGAATCTGGACATTCTTTGGCTTCCTCCTCTTTACATTCACTTTTTTCTTCTTCACACTTGATGACCGGCTTCTTTGGATTACCAGCGTTGACATAGTATCCGAGATCTACCTTCACGGTTCTACATCCTTCGGTGAAATCACATTGAATCGTTTGATTCATGGACTTGTTGTAACCACTATTCAAATAGTATCCTTCTGAGTTAAAGGCAGGCTTCAAAGTACATTTACTTGTCGCCGTTTCATCAGCACTTCTTTTTTTACTTTCTGTTTCTTTCTTATTTTCTTTAGTATCAGGATTACCCTCTTTTGGTTCTTCTTCTACTGATTTTGGTCCTACACATTCAATTAAACCATCTGGATTACCACTATCCTTACCAACAAAGAACATGTTGGTATTTTCTGGAGTTTGCTTTTCACACTTCTTACTGGAACAATAAATGATAGCATTATTCAAATCCGTACTTTCGGCATTGACATAATATCCCATACCACTTTCTGAGATTGAAATAGCCTTACATCCATTTTCTGAGGAACATTGAATTAACTGATTCCTATCACCCGATTCGGAATAGTTGGAGTTCATGTAGATACCAACGCCAATCTTATCTTTTGAAAGACGTTCACAGATCACTTTAATAGATTCTCTTTTGGAAAGGATGGCTTCACTCTCCGAAATCTCAATACTTCGACTGTTATTGCCACCATCATCTTCATTGTCGATGGAGCATTTAATAATATTATGCTCGTAAGAAACGTCTTCACCTGCTTTTCCGGAATCGATATAATATTCATCATTAGTTTCGGAGGCACCACTGGCAACAGAGGAACAGTTATTCTTGGTACATTTAATAATTTGTTTGTCGGTTTCATTTTCATTACTGTTGATAAAGATTTCATTTGCTTCGGCCTCAACAACCTCACAGGCACTATCAGAGGCTACACATTCAATGATGGCTTTGGATAACTTATTCTTAGCCTTATTACCTGAATTAACATAGTAGTGAGGAAGGCTTTCCTCATCAACTTTAACATTAATACATCCTGTTTCGTAACACTTAATTAACGGGTAGGTTTTATCGTTTTCGTAATTACTATTGATATACACTTCACCAAATTTACCATTAATGATGGAGCATTTAATACCAGCATCATTGGCCTTACATTCAATTAAATCTCCAGTAAATGGACGTTTATCGGTGGCACGAGCCGTAAAAGTATCTTTAGCAGGGGTGGGTTGTTCAGTATTTTCGTCATTTTCGTCATTTTCATCTTCGGCTTCTGCAGAATCGCTGATGGCTTCCTCTTCATTCATCTCTTCATCATTTGTTTTTCTGGCTTCTTTTTTATCTTCGGCAACTTCTGTTCCAAAATCAAGATCATCACCATTCACATAATATTCCGGTTGATCGACAACAGCAGCGGAATCCTTTAATTGACATCCTGTGTCAGTAAGACAGAAAATTAATTGAGAGGAATTAAAAGAATTAATATACACCTTTTCATTGTCCCCATTAAACATTTCACAAGTTTTAGTGGTAGAATCTTCGGAGAGGGAACACTTGATCATATCTTCCTTGAGATCTTTATCGGTGTCAATAGAATTTATATAGAATTCATTGTTATCACGGGAGGCATCCGTCACTTTAGCAATGCATCCCTTCGTGGCATAACAGAGAATTAATTGATTATCATTGGCATTAATATAAACATTTTCAGCATCGGCAGGCTTAATCACACAGGCCTCTGACGCACTAGTACATTCAATTAAGGTATCAAGAAGTTTATCGGTTTCTACACTACCTGCATTGACATAATAAATCTTGCTCGATGAACTTCCTGATTCCCTTGATGCTTTTGTTCCTTCATTTTCTCCATTTTCTCCACTTTCTCCACTATCTTCTGTAGGGAAAGCTGGAGCTTCATAACATCCTTTATCCGAAGTACATTTAATAATTTGCATACTATTCTGGTCAAAGTTGGCATTTATGAAAATATCATTTGCTTTGGTGGTCTGACTTGAGGTACTACAGGAAGTGGCAGATTCATTCACTTCACATTTAATGATATCGGTTTTCAATACATCATTATATAATTTATTTGAGTCATCTCGATCACTATTAACATAGAATTCAGGTTTTCCAGAAGCCGCCTTACTACTAGCTAATAAACAACTTATACCAATTACTTCAGACTCTCTTTTGGCACCATTATTGTTAGAGGAGGATGAGGAGGATGGAGAACATTTAATAAGTGGGTTTTCTTCATCTACTCCAACCATATAATTGGCATTAAGGAATACCTTATAATCAGTTTGTACTTCATCCTTTGGTAGTTCAGTAACTATGGTACAAGTATTACTTGTACATTTAATGAGATTCTTACTCTCTCCCCCATCATTAATATAATAACTTGAATTTTTGCTACTGGCATCACTATCGGCAACTTCACATCCACTGCTGAGACAACGAATAATTTGCTTTTTATTACCGGCATTAATATAGATATTTAAGTTTTTACCTTCCTTCTTTTTACAGTTGACTGTAACCGCTGTACCTTTTTCACCTTCACTACGTTTTCTTTTTCTAGCAGTGCCATCCCCTTCTTCAGCGGTACATTGAATTAACGCCTCAGACAATGCAGACGTTACGGCAGAATTAACAAAGACATCACCATCCATAACAGTCTCCTTCATACTACAGGCAGTGACATCGGTACACTCAATGACCCTTGCATCATCCTTTACGGCATTAAGATAATGAGCGTTAGCGACTCCAGCTTTTTCTTCACATTTCGAATCGCCACATATAATTAAAGGTTTGGTACTTTTATTCAAACCGGCATTTAAATAGTACCCGATAGTGGCAGTCTGTATCGCGGAACAATTGATCTCCACCTCAGTAGTGGAACCATCATTACCTCTTCTTCTAGCATTTGTTTCCTCTTTGGTACAAAGAATAATAGCATTAGTGAGGGAGCCTAAGGCATCCGAATTCAAATAGACATCTCCCTCTGCGGCCGCTTTATTCTCACAAGCCGAAGGGGAGGAGCATTCAATGACTTTACCGGTTACTCCGGCATTAATATAATACGCATTAGCGACCCCGACTTTTTCTTTACAACCGTCCTTCTCAGTACATATAATTAAAGGTTTAGTTTTCTTATTGACACCTGCATTTAAATAGTATCCGGTAGTGGCAGTTGCTATGGTGGAGCATTTGATCTCCACCTCAGCAGTGGAACCATCATTACTTCTTCTATCTTTTGTTTCCTCTTTGGTACATTGAATAATTGCATCTGCTAATTTTCCTGTCACGCCAGAATTCAAATAGACATCGGCCTCCTCGACCTCTTTATTCGAACAGGCCGTGGGAGAGGTACATTCAATGACCTTTCCTTCCTCACTCTCATTGGCATTAAGATAATGAGCACCGGTGGAGGCAGCCTGTTCCTTACAACCTCCATCCGAGTTACATGTAATTAAAGGTTTATTCTTTTTATTGATACCTGCATTCAAATAGTACTTTTTATCGCTTGCAGTTTTCGCTGTACAAGTGATTTCCTCCTGAGAAGTGGTACCACTATTACTTCTTCTAGCCCCTGCTACTCCTTTGGAACATTGAATAATTGCATTGTTTAATACTCCTGTTGTTACTGCAGAATTCAAATAGATATCCGTCTCAGTGACATCCTTATTCGAACAGGAGGTATTGGAGGTACATTCAATGACTTTAGTAACCTCCTTCCCTTCAGTATTAGCATTAATATAATGAGCTCCGGTGACTCCAGCTTTTTCTTCACATTTGGTGTCGGTACATATGATTAAAGGTTTATTTTTTTTATTGACACCAGCATTTAAATAGTATCCAATAGTGGCTTTTGTTGCCGGAGTACAAGTGATCGCAGAAGCAGTCTCTCCACTTCTTCTATTACCATTACCACCAGTTGTTGGTGCTGAACATTGAATAATCGCTTCAGGCAATCCACTTGTCACCTCATTATTTAAAAAGACATCCCCCTCGGCAACGTCTTTATTGGAACAGGAGGAAGAGGAAGTACATTCAATGACTTTAGTAACGTCATCCCCCTTAGTATTGGCATTAATATAATGAGAACCAGATTCTCCTGCTTTTTCTTCACAACCTTCATCTGTACATACAATTAAAGGTTTATTCTTCTTATTCATACCAGAATTTAAAAAGTATCCCGTGATCTCGGAGGCTGCTGAGGAACAAGTGATTTCTTCACTTCTTCTCTTTCGACCACCACCATCATTTGCTTGTGTTTTTTCAGCACATTGAATAATACTTTTCTTTGTGGCTGTCGCTGAATTTAAATAAACTTCTCCCATGTCTACGTCTTTTTTAGAACAGGAAGAGGAAGAGGTACATTCAATAACCTCGCCAATTCTTTCGGTGGAGGCATTAAGATAATACGTTCCGGTAACACCTGGCTGTTCCTTACATCCATCAGAGGCAGTGGAACCACAAATAATTAATGGTTGACTTCTTTTATTGACACCAGCATTTAAATAATAGCCACCAGTATTGCCATCTAATTTATCACACTTGACAGTATTCGATTCTGCTTTACATAAAATGAGAGCTCCCGTTGTTTCTGAAGTCACCACGGAATTAACAAAGATATCTCCATGGATGGCATCTTTATTTCCACAGGAGGAAGAAGAGGTACATTCAATGACCTTACCTTCCTCAACGGCATTAAGATAATGAGCACCGGCAACGCCAGACTGTTCTTCACATTTTGAATTGGCACATACAATCAATGGTTTGCTTTTTTTATTCATACCAGCATTTATATAGTAGTTACCATCAATGCCAACCGCAGAGCTACACGTTGTTGTGGCACGTTTTTTCATTTCTCTAATTTTTGGTGTGCTAGTTGGTGCTTCACATTTAATTATTGCACCCTCTAAACTGGTTACTGTGTCTGCCGAATTTACAAAGATATCATTGACTACGGTCACTTTATTGACACAGGAAGAGGAGGAGGTACATTCAATGACTTTACCTACTTCATTAGCATTAAGATAATATGTTCCAGAGGTACCAGCCTTTTCTTCACATTTGTCAGCGCCACATACAATTAATGGTGAGCTTCGTTTAGTCATACCTGTATTTAAATAGTATCCTGAAGAGCTAGCAACCTCAGAACAAGTGATTGCCGCAGTTTGATCATATTTTTTACATTGAATAATACCGTTGGTCGCTGAATTCAAAAAGATATCTCCCTCTGAGACAACTTTTTTTTGACAGATGGTGTCGGTCGAACATTCAATAACTTCACCTGACACGGCAGCATTAAGGTAATATTTTCCCGAGGTACCTTTTTTAGCTGTACAACTACTATCAGAACAAATAATTAATGGATTAGTGGAATGGTCAGGTCCTGAATTCAAATAATAACTACCATTGGCGCCAGTTGTTAGTTCACAGGTAACGGTAGCACGTTTTCTTTGTTCAGAAGGTAACTTACAGGAAATGAGTGCATCATTAATGGAGGTCCCCGCAGCATTAACAAAGATTTGACCATTGGTACCGTCTTTGGCCTGGCAAGTTACCTTGTTTGATTTGTTTGTACATTCAATGATCTTACTACTATTAGAATCAAAATAGAGTGAATTATGATCGACATTTTTAATTGGCACAACTCCATCTGTCCCGGATTTCACTTCAATTAAAGGGGATTCATTTTCAGAGGATTTCGAGACGTCATTGATATAGTAACCAGGGGTAGATTGTAGAGTACAGATACCAGTGGAGGCACAAGTTATTAATTTGTTATCTTTTAAGTAGGTGAAATCCGTTTTTTGAGAGAGTGCGCCATTGGCGTTCGTGGAATAGATCAATAATAGCGATTCAGAGCTGATGGTCTCACTTGCTTCAATTTTTGAATATTTACCAGTGCTATCTTCTTTAAATATATAATAGGTATTTAGCTCTAAACTGATTTCAGTACAACTACTGTCCTTACTTGTATATAATGCTTTAGAGGAGGTGATACACACAGTAGCTCCTAATTCCGATGAACCATTTTTACATACAGTACTTTCATTTTCAGGAACAGTACAGGTTGGAAGACCTTTATAATAAAAAAAAAAATAAGTTTAAAAAAAGAAATTAATATTTAAAAACAGTAAAAATATAATGTATTATATTAATATAAATATTTAATAAAATAGAAAAATATATATATAGATATAATGAAATAAAGATTTTAAATAAATAAAAAATAAATATAAAAATTATAATTAAAAAATAAAAATATATAATATTAAAATAAAGAATAAAAATTTAAAAAATATGTATATATAATTAATGATAAATTAAATATTATTAAAATTATACAAAATCTATATTACTATTATAAATATAATATAGTATTAATTCATTATATTTTGATTTAACATATCATTAATTATATATAATTTATATAATATTTATTTATTTTAATTAAAAGAAGAATAAAATATATTTATTTATTTATTGTTTATATTGTATATAATATTTCAACTATTATAATTTATTTATATTTATTATCTTTTTATATTTATTTTATATTTATTTTATATTTAATTTATATTTAATTTATATCTATTTATATATTTATTTTATATTTAATTTATATTTATTTTATATTTAATTTATATTTATTTTATATTTATTTTATATTTATATTTAATATTCAAATTTATTTAGTACTATATTTCAATCTCTATTTATTATCTATTTAATACTATTTTCAATTTATTTATTCAAAAAATTATATAAATTAATTTTATTAAAAATTAATTATTTATTCATATACATTCAATATTTATATTTTAATAATTATAATAATATTTATTCTTTTGATTGATTGATCATTTGTTTGATTGATTTATAAAATACTCTTTAACTATTATTTATTACTTCTTTATTTTATTTATTAAACATCTCTTATAGAAAAAAAGGAAAGATTATTTGTATCTCTCTAATATAACATAAAAAAGTGATTTTCAATGTCTAATTTTTTTATTTAAATTTATATATATTTTTTTTCTTATTTTTTTTTTTTTTATTTTTATATTTACTTGTAACACTGGCTGCCTTAGCTTTAAACGTATGAAGGAGGAGGAATAACCCTAAAATTCTATTAATTTATAATAATTATTTATTATTAGTATTAAATGGGAAATTGATTAAACGAAAGATTGTAGAAGAAAAATAAAAAACGAATTTAAATTAAAAAAAAAAAAAAAATAAAGAAAAAGAAAAAATTTCAAATCTTATTAAATATAACAATAAAATATAATTCATATAATTATAAACTTTTTGATGAAATAAAATATAAAATATAAAATATATTTAATAGTTTCGCTCAAATAAACCTCTATTTTTTTTTCAATTTTAAAATAAAAATCTATTATACTTGTTCCTTTTTTTTTAAAAAAAAAAAATATTATTCAATATTTATAACTATTCCTCTTATTTATTATTTTAATTATTCATCTAATTATTTATTTTATCATTTATTACTTTTATTATTAATTAATATTACTTTATTTTTTTTTAAATAAAATCTTTTATAATATATAATATCACTCATATTTCTAGTTTTCATTTCTAATAAACTTTATATTACTTTTTTTTTTTTTTCTCTATTATTATTTTTTCAATTTTTAATACTAAGCTTATTATAATTTAATATTTTTTTTTTTTTATTTTTATATTCCTTTCTTACTACAAAATACTACTCATATAATTTTTTTTTCCTAATTTTAAATACTATTTCTTTTTGATTTATTTCCATCATAAATTTTTTCTAAATATTGTATACTATGTATTTTACTTTTTATTTTTCTTTTTTATGATTTTCCTTTCTTTTTTTTTTTTTTTTTTTTTTTTTATTTTCCCTTTTTTTTTTGTATTATTCCTTTTTTTTTTTTTTTTTTTTTTTTTTTATTCTTTAAATATTAATTATTTATGATATTTCATTTCATTATTGTATTAATAATTATTTAATTCCAATATCCAAAAGTGATATTAAACTATTTTTTTATTTAATTAGTAATTATTAGTATTTTAAAATATAATTTAAATAAAAAAAAAAAAAAAAATCCTTTCATTCTATTTGATGTTATTTTGAATATATTATATACGTAAATTATTTATTTTTTTTATTTTTATTATCCAGTGTAATTTTAATTCCTATTATTCCTGTTTAAATTTTCCACGTATATATGTTTTTATTCTTTATTTAACGGATAAAAAAAAGTACCTTGAAAAATTTAGGGTAAACATATTGAAAAGGAATCCTCTTCTTACAACAAAAATAAAAAATAAAATAAAATAAATTTGGAATTAAAATAATATTAATAAAACTAAAATTTATTAGTAATTATATAAAAATTTTTTTTCCTTATTATTTTATTATTTTATTATGTTTATTATTTTTTTATTATTTTTTTTTTCTTTTTATTTTATAATTAGTTACGATTTAATTATGAAAAAAAAAATGAAATAAAATAAAAAATAAAATAAAATATATATTATTTCATCTTCGTAACATATTATTTGTTTTGAAATAATTATAATAAAATAAAAATAATATCAATTCTTGTTTATATAAAGTTAAAATTTTTGTAAAAAAAAAAAAAAATTTTCTTTATTTTATTTTATTTTTTTTTTAAAAAAAAAAAAAAAACTATAAAAATTAAAAAATAATAATTATAAAATAATATGAAATAATATAAAATAATTATAAAATAATTATAAAATAATATAAATTTTTTTTTTACAAAAATTTTAAAATTTAAAATTTAAAAAAATTTTTTTTTTGATTTTTTGATTTTTTATAGGCTGAACTTAACTAAAACTAAAATAAAAATAAAAATAAAAATAAAATAAGCGAATAATTGAATAATTGATAAATAAAATAAATTAAATTAAATGAATAAATAATTAATTAATAAATAAATAAATTTTATAATATAAATTTTTTTTTAATATTTTATATTTTATATTTATATTCTATATATATTTTTATATTTTATCTACTCTTTTATTCTTTAAATTATTATTTTATATGTTTTTTTTTTTTATATTACCTAAATAATGAAAAAATATCTATTTTTTATTTAAATATTAATTAAATCTCCTTTCCATTCATTCACAAATATTCAAAAATGGATCATCCAACCTAGAGAAAAAAATAAATAAAATAGAAAAAAATAAAAAAATTTTTTTTTATGATTCAAATTCAATAAATACAAAATTTTAAAGTTAAATTTTAAAAGTTTATTTTATAGGATAATATTTATTATATTTATTATATTTATTATATTTATTATATTTATTATATTATATTTATTATATTTATTATATTTATTATATTTATTATATTTATTATATTTATTATATTTATTATATTATATTTATTATATTTATTATATTTATTATATTTATTATATTTATTATATTTATTATATTTATTATATGTAATCTTATTATACTTTACTATTATACATTATTATTATTATTATTATTATTATTATTATTATTATTATTATTATTATTATTATTATTATTATTATTATTATTATTATACTATAGTTATTTAAATAAAAAAAATTTTTTATTTATTTTATTTTTTAAATCTATTAAAATATTATTATAATTTTTTTTTTATTTTTTAACTTTTTTATGTTTTATGATTTGAAATTTGGCTAAATTAATATTATTTTCCTTTTTTTTATTTTTTTTTCCTTTTATTTAAATGTTATTTGAAATAATAAAATTTAAAATTATCCTTTTTTTTTTCTTTTTGATGTTGTTGTTTCTTCTTCTAATTAATTTTATTTTGGTTTTTTTATTCTTTCTTTTTTTTTTTTATATTTATATGTCATTAATTAATTGAATAATAAAAGTATAAAAAATTGAATAAATAAATGTGTAAATATTAAATTGATTAAAAGACATAAATTTAATGTATCATAAATAGTTATAATAAAAATTGAATTAAAAATATTTATACAAATATCAAAATATAAAACATATTAAATAAATATAAAATAAATAAATAAATAATGAATAATATATTAAATAAATAAATATAAAATAAATAAATAAATAATAAATAATATATTAAATAAATAAATATAAAATAAATAAATAAATAATAAATAATATATAAAATAAATAAATATAAAATAAATATATAAAATATTAAATAAATAAAATAATATAAATAAATAAATAATAAATAAATATTAAATAAATACTAAATACATTTTAATATATTAAATAAAATAATAATATATAAATAAATAAATAAAAAATATATAACATATTATATAAATAACTAATGAATATATAAAAATATATTAAATAAATAAAAAAAACATATATAAATAAATAAATATTATATAAATAAATAATTAGTAAATAAATAAATATATATATATAAATAAATAATTAACAAATATATATATAAATAAAAAATATATAAAACAAATAATTCTATATATTATTAATAATAAATAAATAATATAATAAATATATAAAATATAAATAAATAATAAATAAATAAAAAATATATACACAGAAAAATAAATATATAATTAAATAATATAATAAATAATTAATTTATTAATTTATAATATATAATATAAATGAATAATAAATATATAAAAAATATATTTAATAAATAAAATAATAAATATAAATAATGAATATGTAATGTATTAAATAAATAAAAATACTATAAATAATTAATAAATAAATAAAAATATATATAATATATTAAATAAATAATTACATATAATATAAATAAATAAAATAATAAATATATACATAACAACATATTAAGCAAATAAATAAATAGTATTAAAAATAAAAAATAAAATAAATAAAATAAATAAATAATATAAAATAATAAATAATAATATGTACATATAATATATTTATAATATAATTTTAATATATTAAATAAATAAATAATATATAAATATATAAATTATATGTTAAATAAAATAATATATATAAATAAATACAAATATATATTATAAAAATAAATAAATAATAAAAATAATAAAAATTAATAAATAAGTAATATATATATAAATAATCCATAAACAAATTATATATATTATAATAAATATATAAATAACATATTAAATAAATGTTAATTAAATAATATATAAATAAATTAATAATAAATAATAAATATATAAATAATATATTATGTAAATAAAATATTATAAATAAATGAAAAAATAATATAATATATTAAATAAATAAATATAATATAAAAAATAATTAATTTCATATATAATATATGAAATAAATTAAATAATATCATTAAATATATAATAAATATATACATAATATCTAAAACAAATAATTATATATATTATAAATAAATAGTAAATAAATTAATATAATATTAAATAAATTAATATATAATAAATAAATAATATATATAATATATTTAATAAATATATAAATAATAAATATTTAAATAATATATTATATAAATAAATAAATATAAATAAATAGTAAATAAATATATAATAAATCAAATAAACAAATAAACATTATATCAAATAAATAATTATTTTATACTTAACATATTATATAATATTTTATTATTATATATAACTTAAATATTCTTATTTATCTTAAAGTTTATATTAATATGAAAAATTCTTTTATATATTATAATATGAAATAATTATAATTACTTATTATAATTATATGTATAGTTGATATTATTAATTATATCATTATATATTATTACTTTATTTATTTAACTATAATTTTTATATGTAAATATTCCTATTAATAACCAGCATTCATGTAAATTATTAGACGGAGTGTTGATTTGGTTGTTTTCTAGAATGAAAAAATATTAATATTAATAAAAAAATAATTAAGCTAGTAAAAATTAATAGCACATAAAAATCCCCCATATCAATAAAAGAATATTGTTGAAAATATAGATTAAATAATTATTATTTTTCTGGCTTATTACTAATTAATATATCTTATAAAAATACATTTTATAATTTTTTTTTTAATACGTTACATAAAATAATGATAAAATATTAAGACAATTGTAATATAAAAAAATATATGTAGCAACTTACTGGTATATTTGAATATTAATATATTCAGAAATTAAATTATATCTTAACATTATTTATATTATTATATATTTTATATTATTAGATATATTTTGTATATATAATATTATATTTATTATATATATTTATTATGTATTAAATTATAATTTTTATTTTAAATTATTACATATTATATATTTAATATATATATTCATTATATACATTTTATTTTAAATTATTAAAGTTTATATAATTAATATAATAGTTTATATTATTTATATAATAGTTTATATTATTAATATATTATTCATATTAAAATAAATATCATAATATTATATTTATTATTATATTTATTTATAATAACTATATATTATTAATACTTTATAATATAATTAATTTCATAGTTGTTTTTCTTTCGGAGAAATGTTTATTATTATTAATGCCATGTTGGTCCAGTCGGTTAGGACGATACAGGTCACTGTAGAGGGCGGGGTTCGAATCCTCGGCATGGCACCAAATAATCGGATGAGGTTTCTATCCTGGGATATCATGAGACCACACGTGATGTCCATAAGGCTTTCCCTCAGATGATTATTTCACCCAACCCTGATACTACGCTTTGAATTGAAGCATAGACCTTGATGATTGTAAAATTTCCAATCGCCAATGATTACACCCACTAGGGAGGAGTTAATGGTTCCGTTCTGATGCTCGTGGTCATTAGAGATATATGTAGGAACGTTAGGAATGCATCTCCGGGCAGTGTGTAACGACGATTGAGAGCGGCGAAGCTGATACAGTATGCCAATAACTCATCACCTTACAGTTAATTATTAACTGTATGGCCATATGGGAGATGGGTACCCATATGTGCAAGTCTATGTTTTTTTTTTTTTTTTTTTTTTATTATTATTATAAAACAATAAAATATTAAAAAAATTTATTAATAACTAAAAAACATTTATTAAACCAGCTACAACGTAAAGAATAACACATTAAAAATTGGTGCGAAGTATGAGGTTATAGTCAAAATAGGTTTATTAGAATATTGTTATTAATAAAAATTAATATTTATTATTTAATTAGTTCGGAGAAATAACATGTTAAGGTTAAAAGGTCGTTTCTCAACATTTTAATTGAATTTTAGTACTTAGAGTTATTTTAATCAAATATGAAGTAGGAGATTGGGAAATCGAACCAGAATATAGAACAATTAACCTATCTTCATATACTACAATATTATAAATAAATTTCATATTTAGAAATTAATAAATAAATTTTTTTTTTTTTTTCGTTGAATATAGAATTTGGTGTTAATAAAATTTTTTATTAATTTAGAAATAATTAGTTTAATAATAATGTAATTTTTTTAAATTAGTAAATAATTTATTTTATAATAAATCTTAGTAGATAGTTATTAATGATAGCTTAGAATTGGAATAATAATAATAATGTAATAAAAAAAAAAAATACATATAAATAAACTTAATAATAGAAAATAAATTCAAACAGAGATGAAAAATATTATTGGTGGAAATAATAAAAATATGAAAGCTTGGTACTTTCGTATGAAAATTTGGTTAGAAATGGAAAAGGTTACTAATGACGATGAAAGATTTCAGTTCATCCTCATTGAAAGGTATCATTTAAACGACGACGAACGATTTCGGTAATTAAAAACTTTACTAATAATGCTAAATGAAGGTATCCCGAGAATTTAACCATAGGTATTTGGATTGATACTGTCAACTATCTATCAAGAATAAAACAAAAATTATCAGCCTACGATTACGAGAATTCCATACCTATTCGAACTGAAATTTATGAAAAGATATCCTATACTACGGAAGCTACCTGTAAAAAATTGCGGAAAAAAGTTTAAAGAATAAAACTTAGAAGTCGTCCAATACAAAAAAGGGTGGAAAATTTTAATAATAATAATAATAATAATAATAATAATATTCAAAATAATTATCCTTTTTGTCGGTGGATATACACCCAACCAAAACTTTAGTCAATTAAAATATTAATTATAATTCTTTCTTTTCTAAATACCAATTTACAAAAAAAAAAAAAAAAAAAAAATAGAAATTTAAATAATGAATTAACGAGGAGTAATAATTAAAAAAGGTTTTTGATGATGCTATTGGGGTTTCTTCTTCTAATTTGGAACCTTCTAAATTACACCCTCATCATTATTATTTTAGAAGTAAAAATAACTACGTCAATTAAAAGAAAATACGTTAAAAAAAAAAATTACTTATGATTAACTCAATCCTTTAAAAGAATGAACTTTTGTAAATTACTGGAGAAAAAAGTTAATTGAACCTTCGCATTCTCCATGGGCTTCTTCTCTTATTTTAGGTCTAAAGAAAAAAAAAATGTTAAATGGCGTCTTTGTGTTATTTCTGATTCTCAAAACTATAGTTTTTAATTATTAAGGAATTATTTAATTAGCACTAATATTCTATGTTACCCTAAATTTAATATTCCTTTTATTATTTGTTCTTATTCGTGTGGTTACCGTATTGGTGGTGTTCTTTTACAACTTAATGATAATAATATTTTACATTCTATTTATTTTATTATTAGAAGATTAAAAAAATCTAAGAAAAATTATACTACAACTGAACTTGAAGGTTAAACTACATATTATTCCTTAGTCCAATTTGAACATTATATTTTAGGTAATCCTTAATAATTCATAGGTTGATGGTTCTTTTCTCAACAGGGAGGAGAACAAAAAAATTTATTTCTGAATTTATATACCAGTTATTATCAATCATAAAATTTGATAATAACTTATATTTTAGGGAAGGGGAAAGGTAACGAAAAATTATTAATGATATCTAAAAAAAAAATTAAATAAATTACTAAAGAGCACAGAATAAGACGTGAAGATATTCAGAAAAAAAGTAGGAGAGAATAAAAAAAAAAAAGCTATTATCGGAAAGATTTAATGTTGGATATTAAAAAAAATATATTTCCTTATGCAAGTATTGTAAGCTTAATCGTTCTGAACCATTATCAACTCCTACTAATAAAAATTAGAACTCCTGATGAGGCTCCTTTTATTTGACTTGGCTTAGATATTATTTGGATCATTAAAGAAAACAAATAGAGGTTAACAAAAATATTATTGTATGTTTGGATTGCTTCACCACATGGGTAGAATCAAAACCACTTTGTGCAACTACTTCTCGATCGAGATGTAATTAATTTCTTAGTTTTAAGTTTTCAGTAGACATGGTATACTCCAAGTTATTGTAACTGATAATGGAATGCAATTTCCGTCAGATTGTTGAAAAATATTTTTAGATCTTTATGGTGTATATATCCATTTTGTTGGTATACGTCATCTTCAATCTAATAGTTTGGTAAAGAACAGAAATAGAGAAATTGGAAAACAATTAAGAAATTTCTCTTACCACAATAAAAATTTGGGTTATTTTACTACCTCTAGCTTTATGGGCACGAAGGACAAGAAACACTATTGTTTCTAGTTACTCTAGTTTTGAATTACTGAACGGAAGAAAAGAATTACTACTGATCAATTTTTATTTATGAAATTTAATATTAGAAGATAATGACCCATCGAAAGAAGAAATGGTAATGGAAAGATTTATTGAGCATACCAAATAGGGTAAAACATGCTACAAAAAAAATTCTTGGAACCATAAGTTATTGCCAAAGACAGGCTCAACAAAGTGTATAAAATAAAGCAAATTTTAAAATTGGTGATTTAGTAAAAATTAGAAATCACCAACAGACTAGACTTGAAATGTATTTCCTTGATTTGTATATAATTAAGGACATATCCTGGAATACAATTCAACTATAAAATGATTTGGATGGTACAAAATTGGAAAGAAACGTCCATATTAAAAATATATTACCTTTTAATAAATAAAATTTCAATTTGAAAGTTCAAGATCTTAAAATTATTTTTTTTTATATTATATATATAGAAAAAAAATTTTATTAAAATGTTTTCATTTTTTGTTATCAATAAATTTAAAATAAATTATTATTCTAAGAATTTAATAATTTAAATTATTATTAATTTAATTTCACTAATTTCTTGTGATATTAAATTCAATTTTAGCAGGGAAGTTTTTGATATAAAATAAATATATGAAATAACTGATAAACTCTTCAGGTTCGAAGAATTATATTTTTTATTTATGTATTTATTTAGTATAATTGTATTTATTTATTTTATTTATTTTTATATATATTTCTTAATTTTATTTTAAAATTTAAATTTATTTAATAGAAAATTTTATTATTTCATATTGTAATATTATTTGTAATAATATTACAATATTCCATTATTTATAATAGTTATAACATCTAAAAATATATAAAAATATGATAAAATAAAATCATTAAGATAAAATAAAAACTTAATTTATAAATTATTCACGTAACATAAAATTTATGTTATAAATTTTATGTTTACATTAATTTTATGTGTTTTATAGAATTTATGATATTACATAAATTTATTATATATCACGTTATTTTAAATCATACTATTAATCAAGTGATAATTAATCAAGTGATAATTTAATACTTATTAATTTATTGAGTGTGTCATTTAGCACAATTTTAATAAATAAATAAATAATAAAATAAATAATAAAATAAATAAATAAATAAATAATAAAAAAATAAAAAATAAAAATGTAAAATAAAAAATATAAAATAAAAAATATAATATAAAAAAAAAAAAATAAAAAAAATAGAAAATATAAAATATAAAATAAAATAAAAAAAAGATAAAATATAAAAAAAATAAAAAATAAAAAATAAAAAATAAAAATATAAAATAAAAAATAAAAAATAAAAAATAAAAAATAAAAAATAAAAAATAAAAAATAAAAATAAAAAAATAAAAAATATAAAATAAAAAAAAATAAAATAAAAAATATAAAAATATAAAATATAAAATATAAAATAAAAAATAAAAATATAAAATAAAAAATAAAAAAAAATAAAATAAAAAATAAAAAAAAATATAAAATAAAAAATATAAAATATAAAATATAAAATATAAAATAAAAAAAATAGATACCATCTAAAATCATCCTAACTTTGTGCTACTTTTAACTCCCTTTTTTATGATGACCTCATCTTTTTTTTTTTTTTTTTTTTTTTTTTAACTGAATTATTTATAAATATTTCTTTTATTAAAAAAATTTATTAGTAATTTAAGATTTTTTAAAATACTGCGCAAGGACTTAAAGGGTGTAAAATGATCAATTAAATTATTTATATACTATTTTTTAATCTTTTTAATAATGTAACGAAATCTTCAGTTAGTAAAATTAGAACCTTGGTTCAATGGTTAGTTACATTGACCATGACCAATACTTCATGGGTTCGACTCACACCTCAACCCATTTTGCATAAATAATTATTTTATTAATTATTTTATTAAATATTAATAATATCTTCTTGAATATTCTTTCTGTATAAAATTATAGAAAGTTAAAGATTCTTTCGGTTCGTAATTCAACCGAAATGAATTTAGAAATTCTTATTATATAAATTATTTTATTCTTTTTTGATAAGATTCATTTTCATCAATTAAAATCTATATTCTAGAAACCTTACATTATTAATTATTACAAACATGTTTCTAAATATTTCTTTAAAATTATTTTTACATGTTAAAACTGTTTTTCCGTTAAAAGTATAAATAGTGCGAACTTCACGAATGAAAATATTTTTCTTCGTGTTTTTATTAATTATTGAATTAATTAATAAGTAATTCGAAATATTACAATAATTAATCTTTATAATTAATATTTTTAAATTTCTTAATTAATAAAACTATATTTTAAAAAACCAAATTACTTATTAATCAAAAAGTGCTTACCTATTGTGTTACACTCTTTAAAACACGGATATTCCAATATTCGTTACAAATAATTATTTTTTAATTATTTTTAATAGTTATATTTTAAATTATTATCTTTATACATCTTTTAAATTATTAATACTTATTTATATATATATATAAAATTATTATTAATTATTTATTATAGAACATTTAAAATGTATGATAATATATTTTATTTTTTTTAAAGTTTTAATTCTAATGAATATTTATTATTATATAATGTATATTTATTATATATATGTATATAAATATTTTTCTTTTTTTTAAAAAATTTAATTTTAAATTTATTTATTTAATATTATAGTTTTATTTATTTATTTTTATTTATTTAGTTATTTATTTAAATTATATATATTATTTATTTGTTTTATTATTAATTTATTTATTTATTAACTTTAAAAAAATTTTTGCGAAATGAAACTTTCTGTGTAAATTTTCCGAAATGTACCTCTCCTGATATTACATAAATTTATTAAATATCACGTTATTTTAAATCATACTATAAATCAAGTGATAATTAATCAAGTGATAATTTAATGCTTATTAATTTATTTTTATGTAATTATTAACAAAAAATTTATTAATAATTAAAGTTTTTATTTTCATTTTATATTACAACATATTGAACATTAACATATTTAGATATTAAATTTATATCTTATTATAATAATTTATATTATATAATTTATATTATTATTTGTATTTTATTTATATTATATTATATTTATGATATATATATTCTTATTATTCAATTATAATTATTATTTAAAATTATTAATGTTTATATAATTAATATATAAGTTTATATTATTCATATTTTATTCATATTAAAATATATACTATTAAATATTTAAATTAATAAAATATAATAATTAATAAAAAATAAATATAGAGTATTGATATGAAATAGAAATAAAAACTCTAATTAATAATATATATTTATGTTTATTAAGAAATGTAGTAGAAGCAAAAATTTATGTATTAATCTAGTTTTTATTGTATTTATATTAGAAATTAATTTATTATTTAATTTAACCATTAATGAAAGTAAATTAATATTTATACTTTACTATAGGAAAACTTTATTATAGTAAATAATTATAAAAAGAGAAAAATACTTATAAATAGTTTAGTTCTCTATCCAAGAATAATAAATAGTAGATTATAGTAATTCTTGAGATCAAAATATGAAAATAAATATTAATGTTACGAATAAATGTTAGTTTACATTTTAAATAATGATACGTAAATAATGTAATTCTTTTAAATAAATTAAATCTAAATAAAATAATTTTTATAAGACATATAAATTATATCCCCCATTTAAAAGACCAAACCTGAACTTCGTACTTCATCAATTCGTGGAAATATCGGTTTCTTTTAAGGGGGGTTAAGATACTATAAATTTTACCAAATTTTTATTATAAAATTTTAATTAAATATATTAATTTTCATAAGTTATCTACTAGTTTTAGTAGATCTTTTCCTTACTTTCTACTTGATTAAGTAGAAATTTAATTATAATTATTCACAATATAACTTAATTCATAGTAATAATAGTAAAATGGATGAACAAGAAGCTATAAGCCAATATTTTGGATTTCCTGGTGTTATAATTAATTATTTTGAAAAGACTAAGAATTGATGATAATGTAAAAATTGCCGAATTTACTTCTATATACAGAAAAATGTATGATGGTCTACCGACGGAATATTCAGAGCAGATCACTATCAAGGACTACCTTAATTCTTTGGAAATATTAAGAGAAATTACAGAAAATGATGGGTTGGGAAAATTCAGAAATGTCTATTAGGAAAACGTTGGAAAGTATGAAAGTATTTGTAACATCTTTTACCGATATGATTATCAATATCAAAAATCTATATGAAGGAACGGAATTCGATCCTACTAGGCCCTTTAACGAAGAAATTGAACTAATTGACTCAAAAATATGTAGTAAAGAAATGAACAAGGATAACAAAAAAGAATAGAAACAACTCAGAAATAAATGAATTAGAAGAAAATAATTCCACTAAACGAAAAATTGATGAAGAAGAAATAAGTAGACCCTATAAGAAGATTGGAACTAATACTACATGGAAAAAGTTAAAGATTAATAAGAAGCCCAGAACTATTAGAAAACGCAAAATAAATGATAGTTATAAAAATAATAAAGATAATCAAGATAAAGGAATTATTAAATGGAAGTATATCATTGCGGAGTATGAAAAATATAATTCTTGTGACTGACAATCAATTCAAATCGGTGATTCAAATTAATTTTTAAACATTAATTTTTCTATTTTCATTTGAATTGTTGCATTAAAATTTTTTAATATAATTTTATACTTATTTTTTAATTACAATTTTATAATATATATTCTTCTTAAAATTATATTAATGTAACAATTATTTAGATTAAAACTTAAAATTTAATTATCAAATGAATTTTAACAAATATAAAAAATATTAATGTTTTATTATTTTAATATTTTTATATTAATACAATGATTAAGAATAGTAATTTTTATAATATTAATTATATTAAATATATCCCATAATAAATTTAATAAATTTTAATAAATATTTATTATTTTATTTAATAAAGATTAATAATTATTTTTTATTTTAATAAAAATTAACTTTTATTCTTTACATAACGGTGGGACAACAGAGGTAATTATTAAAATTTATTATAGTAAAAATATATTTGATTATGTTTATTTATCTTTATTAAGTAATTTTTATTTTTGAAAGAGAGAGTTTTTAATTATTTTATTTGCATAATTTCTTAAATATTTAATATTCTATCAATTTGATTTGTTAGTACTAAAAATTTTTAATTTAATTGATTTCAAATTTATATATAAAAATATTATAAATCATTAATATAAATTATTATAAAATATAAATATAAATTATTACAAGATTTTAATATAAAACTATTATAGAATATTAATATAAAACTATTATAAAATATTAATATAAAACTATAATAAAATATTGATATAAGATTATTATAAAATATTAATATAAATTATTATAAAGTATTGTTTACAAATATTATAGTCTTTTTAGTATATAACTGAATATTTAATTATTATTCATTTTTTTCATTGTCACGTAACATGTAAAAGGTAAGTTTATTATTAACTAAAATAACGAATAATAACTAATTTTAAAGGCTAAGATAATTCAACACCTCTCTATTTAAGTTGTTCATAATAAACACTAAAATTAATTATAATTATTTATCTCTAATACTCTAGAATATAGCGCATCACTTTATAACTCTATTTGTTATTAGTTACTGGGCTTACACAGAGTAAATTTATTTATTTAATAATTAAATTTTTATTTATTAATATTAATATTTATTTTAACAATTTACGTTAATAGTAACGCTAGTGCGTTACAGTTACAAGTCGAGTTATTTTTTATACATGTTAATAATATTATGATTGGTAAATAATTTAATTTAACTTAGTTTACTAATCAAATAAAAATATATTTAACTAAATATTTAACTATAACAATAAACTATAGAATAATAAAATTTAATGTACGAAATTTAAGAAAAGATTTTATTTGATTAGCTGAAATTGCTAACTGTTTAAAGATACGTTACGTACCAAAAAACTATCATTGGATAGGCTTGAAGTTACCATGTATCTGTTACATAACAACAGATCAAAGAAATGAATGATATATCATAGTGACTAATATTTATAATTTATAGGTAATTTCGCAAGTTTAAATCCTAACATTTAAATTAAAAAATTTATTGTTTTTATTAATTTATTAATTTTAAAATATTTTAATATAAAATTTATTTGATTGGTTTAAATTATAAAAATTTATTTCATAAAAATTTAATTAATTAATTGAAAAAATGTATAAATATCTCAAAAATTTCATATATATTTTAGAAATATAAAGTTTTATAATTAGATTAATTTAAGGAGTAATGTTATATATTTTAATATTTCTGTGTAAGATATATGATAGGTAATAATAATAAGCCGTATATTATGTCAACTATAAATACCACAAAAAGGTATAATTTTATAAATTGACATCATTCTAATTTTTAACATAATAAAGATATTTTTATTTCTAAAATAAACAATAATAATAATAATATCAATAATAAAATTATTATTAAACACTAAAAAATATTAATAAAATTAGATATATTTTTATTATAATATATTATATATAATATTTAATATTTAATTTTATTTATCTTTATTTTCATGGTTATAAAAGTATATGGGTTATTTATTAAAGTTATATTTAATTTCTTTTTTATATATAATTTAAATATAACAATATTCTGATTGGGTAAATTTTATTTGTTAAAAATAATGATTGGTCATATTATAAATAAATGAAAATAAAAATATAAATTAAAATAAATGTTAGAATATAAAAAATAAATATTTAATTACTTTAATATAATTTACCCAATCAGAATATTATTATATTTAAATAAAATATATAAAAGAAATAAAATGTAACTTTGATAAATAACACACATACTTTTATAATTACAAAAAATGTTAAAAATATAAATATAAAATTTTATAATTATATTAATTTAAGGAGAAATAACATATATTTTAATATATTCATGTAAAATAATAATAATAAGTTACATATTATGCTAACTATAAATAACATAAAAATGTACATTATTACTTTTAACACGATTCTAATATTTTCATATAATGAAGGAGATTCTTATTTCTAAAAGATTAAGAGTCTCAGTCTTACCAGATTGAGCAAAATATGAAAGTTAAGTATCCAATATAATAAAATTAAATATAAAAATATAACTATCTAATTTTAAATTATTTTACATTATTATAAAATTAATTATTTCAATAAAACATTTTTTTTACTACAATCAAATCTAAAATAAATATATTAAAATTACAAATTATAATTTATATAAGCTTGAAAATATAATTTATTATAGAAGTATTTATTAATAATATATATATATCGAGCTAAAAACATTAGTCAACCGATATGAAAAATAATATATATATTTTAAAAATAATATACATATCGAGTTGAAAAGATATTATAGTTAGCCGATATTATAAAAAAATAAAAATAAAAATAAATAAAAATAACAATAAAATAAAATTAATATCATCAAGATGAAAAATTATTAGTCAACTGATAATATTAATATTAAATAAAATAAAATTAATGTCATCAAGATGAAAAATTATTAGTCAACTGATAATATTAATATTAAATAAAATAAAATTAATGTCATCAAGATGAAAAATTAATAGTCAACTGATGATATTAAAGTAAATTTGAAATTAAAAAATTAATATTAATATAAAAAGTAAAATTTAATTAAAAAATAATACTAAAAAAAATTAATAACTAGTATTTTTTTATTAAATAAAATTATAAATAAATAATGTTATACATATTTTATTAAATACATTAAGACGAAATTATGGTGTCAAATAATATAAAATTAATGTAAATTAAAATAAGTTATTCTACCAATAATATTTAAATAAGCACTTATATAAAGTAAAAATTGTATAACAAAATAAAAACCATCTTAAATTATTAATAATAAAATATTTTAATGTGTTGTTCTCATTTATTGTGTTTAATAGATTAAGAGTCTCATTGACTTTTTTAATAAAGAATTAAATAAGAATTAAATAAATATATATACATCTTTTAATAAGTGAAACTAATAACATTAAAAGATAGTGCTGAATATTGTTAAATACATAAATAAATATTTTAATTTCATTATACATGGTGCTAAATAAATTGGCAATTCATAGATTCACTGAACTAATTTAAATAAACAACATAGTAATATGTAAGAATTATAAATTAACCAATATTTTAATTATATTATAAATTATATTGAATGAAATGGCAATACATGGATTCATGGAACTAATTTGAATAAACAATAAATTAATACGTAAGAATATAAATTATCCAATAAAAATATTAAACTTCATTTTTTTTTTATTTCCTCCCCAATCAATATTTATCATTAAAAAAAAAAAAAAAAAAAAAAAAAAATATATATATATATATAATTATTTTGATTGGTTCAAAATAATTATTATATATCAAAAAATAACAATATAATATTGAAATTAATTAAACACAATACTGAAAATAATAACATTATATGTATAACCTTGAATTGCTCAATAATAATTTTTTTTCAGTTCTTCAAATACATCTTAATAATATTCATTATATTTGTAATAAAATTATTTTTCTTTTCAAAAAAAAAAAAAAATCACAACATCTAAGAAGTCAAAACAAAATGAGAAGACGTCAAACATCAAACCAAGCGATCCTTGTTAGTGAAAACGAACAGCCAATTCCAAAAAGAATCAATTTTACTTATTCTGAAAATTTTAACAGGTTAGTTGAATTAACTACAGAAAACTACCCAGATTGGAGAACTAATATTCTTTATCTACTAATGATCAATAACCTCGAAAGTTATGCCTTAACAAGAAAGGTAAAAAACTTAGGAGAAGAGAATATCTAAGATGATCCTGATGATTACTTAACTGACCAATTTGACCCAAGCCTGGTATATGACAAAGAAACAAGCCTCCTGGATATTAAAAGTGACGTTATGGTAAAGTGGATCATCATAAATAGTCTAGGCGAAGAAACAAGAAAAATTATAACAACTCAAGGAAAAACTGCCTTTGAAACATGGAAGACACTAGAAAAATCCTTTACCGTTAGTCACGAGAGAAGACGTATGGAAATCAAAAAGAAATTAAATTCTCTCAAATAAGAACAAGATATAAATATATTCATAGCTACTCTGCAGAACTTGATCGATGAACTCGAAAACATCGATCACGACATGGAACCTAGTACTAAAGCGGGAATACTCGATAATAGAGCACTCCCTGAAAACTTGAGATTCATTAACGTATTCCAATACAAACACGTTTGGAACAAACTCTGCGAATACGTGAAGAATGTTATCCCCGATATCGTCTTTTCCAATTTAAAAGAATCATTAAATCTGAGGAATCCACAAAATAAATATTTTTGACTACCTCAGATTCAAGTACAAATAAAAAACACTTTTCATCCCAATGAAAAAGAACATATAGAAATGGAAAATGTTATCTATGTAATTCGGAGATTATGCCAAGGAGTGTAGGAAATTCGACAAACCCATCAGATTCAATTTAACAAAAAATATGAAATTTAAAATTCAATCAAAAAATAATAACAAATATCACAAACATTCAAAAAATAATTATATTCTTAATATTATTTAGAAGCTAATGTAGAAAAGCGAAGACACAAAAGTCTAAAAGGTCAACCCGGTCCAATATGGACTCCTGCTTTTAGAAAAAGAAAAAAAATATACAAATTACCAATACCAATATTGAACATACACCTACACCTAGGGTTAAGGCTACCAATCCAGTTTAATTCGTCTATTTAACAAATAATACTTAGATAAGTTACCTAATCAAAATGAAACTATAGGAATTAGTTATGGAAAAATTCTTTTGAATACAAAAAATGATGATTATTCTAAAGGAATAATAATTCAAGTTCCTGTTATTATTGAAGCCCTTATGTTTGAAGTTATTTATTATTTAAATTTACATTTTATTTTTTTTATTTATTTTTATTCGAATATAATAATATTCTGATTAGGTAAATTATATTAAAGTCATTATTAAATATTTATTTTTTTTATATTCTATCATTCCTCCTAAAATATTACTATCTTTAAATGTCATACTTTTTATTTATATTATTTTAATTAAAGTATAATTCATCAATTTTTGTTAATAAAGAATTTCTGTATTTATCCATTATTGTTTCGTTTAAATACTATGTAAACCCATCAGCCAGATTATTTTCAGATTTTATATATTTAAGATATATTTTATTTTCTTTGACTATTTCTTTAATGTAATGAACCCTAATATCTACGTGTAAAGATATGATCAATATCTTTAGTACATTAATTAATTTATTTTGTACATTAAATTATTTAATGTAATTCACGTTTACAAAATAATGCTAATGCATTAAATTATGTAAAATATATTAATTTATGAAATTAATTGATTTATGAAAATTAATAATAAATTTATATTTCATATAATATATAAATTTAAAAATATAAAATTAATTTTTAAATAACCTAAAATTTAGTAATAAAATATTTTAATAATTTTAGTTTAGTTTAATTTTAGTTTAGTTTAATAATCATAAAAATTAAATAGTAATATATAATTAATAGTATTAATAATAAAAGAATAATAAATAAATAATAAATAAGAACTTATTCAATTTGAGTCAAAACAAATTGAATAAAAAGCTTATTGAATTAGTTTTAGTTTTTTATAACTTTATTTAATTTTAGATTAGTTTTTGTTTATTTTATATTGAATATATGTTTAAATAAATAGAAATAGTATATTATAATATAATTAAGAAAAAATATAAATACATATAAAATTATTCTATTAAAAAAAATGTAGTTGTTATTAACTATTTTGCAGTTAATAACTAATAAAAAGAATTTTTGTAATAAAGTGATTAATAAAAGAATTTTTTTTAAAAAATCAATTTCATTAGAGTATTGTTATTGATAGTGTTGTTTTGTTTTTTTTTGTTTTTTTCGTAATTGTAATCTGCTCCATAAGGAACATTTTTACAACATGTTTAGTTTTTGGGTTGATAGACAGATTTTTAGCATTATAAGTAACTGCTTTATTATCAACATTTACTTCAATAATTTTAATATTAATATTCAATTCTTCGAATAAATTTAAGCACTATATATATTGCTTACCAATTTCACTAAGACTGTAATGTTCGGACTCGGCTGTTTAAGTCGATATGGATTTTTGTAATTTTAAATACCAGTTGGTGTACTACCAAATGTTAAAAATCCAGTTGTTGAACTTCTAGTTTCCAAGTAACTTCTGTAATTCAAATCGACATATACTTTAATATTTTGATTATTTGTGAAATTTATTCCATATTTTTCAATGCCTTTTAAGTATCTTAATATTCTTATTACCTTATTTCAGTCTTCCATATTTGGTTCTTTTGCTCTTCTAGCTGCTTTTGATACAGGGAAAATAATATCGTGTCTAGTACATATACTGAAATATAATAAATTTCTGATTATACTTCGATATTTTGTTTCATCAACTTTTATCTTCTGTAATACTTTTGATAATTTGTGTTTTTCGTTACTTGAATTTGATATGAAGGTTTCATCTCTATTTCTTTTTCCTTAATATATAGGAGATTCTATGTTGAACAGTTCATTATTCATTAAGTTATTGATATTTTGTTGTTCATTGTTGTTATTTTTATTTTTATTTTAATTATAACTGACTGTATTTTAATTATCTGGATTGTTTTTATTGTTTTCAGTGATCATATTGTTGTTTTAATTAATATTATTATTTGTTTTGTTATTATTACTGTTGATGGTGTGTTGTTATTAGTGTTATTTTTATTATTATTATTATTATTATTATTATTCGTGTTATTGATATTATTATTGTTGTTAATGTTATTATCTTGAGATTACATTTTGTTATTATAATTTTTATTGTAATAATATCAATATTTTTGGTGTTGTTATTATTGTTGTTTCTTCTCTTGTTATATTTTCTATTATTTTTCATTTAATTGTTTTAACTTGTATATGTAAAGATTTAATAAATCATTAATACATTAAATAGCTTAATTTTTCGTACAATTAATTTATTTAATGTAAATGAATTATTTTTTAATATAAAATTTATTGAAATTAAATTTAATTATTTTTTAAATTGAAAATATTTTTTTGATTAGTTAACTTAGTTTAGTTTTAAATAGTTAAATATTAATTTAGGAATAATCTTAAATAGTTAATATTTATAAAAATAGTTTTTCAATATTAAATATATAATTAAAATTATTATAAGTACTAAAATAATAAATAAAATAAAGAGTTTAAAAAATTAATTTGAGTTGTAGTAAATTAATAAATAATAAAATTATTAATTAAAAAATCTTTTGTTTATAAATAAATAGTATTATATATATTATTAAATAACATCATATATTAATAATGTAATTTTTCTCAATTAAATCGATGTATTAATTATTAACTATTTTACAGTTAATAACATAAAAGAAATTTATAATTAATAAAAAGAATTTAATAATAAAAGAATTTACTTATTTGTTTAAATTGAAAAATGTTTTTTATTGTTATAATCTGTTTTAATTGACGGATTCATTACAGTATATCACTTTTATTAATTTGTGTATTATTGTCTAATATATTTGCATATTATTTGAATTATTATTATTATATTGAAAATACGGATTATTATTGTTAATATTATTGAAATCTGTGCAATGGTTTATATCATACATGTCATCATAAAAGTAGGTATTATTCCTTCTGATTATATTATTGGGAATAAATTTTGAGATAACATTATCGTAATTGGATAAATGTGAATTACCTGGTGTAAATTCAAAATATTAAACATTTCGTGTTATTATAATTTTATTATTTGTTAAATCAAGAATTTTGTATGCTGTGGATTATCAACATACCACAAGAATATACCAGTAGATGAATTATTTTGAAGTTTGATACGGAATGATTTTTGAATTAAATAAAGAACTTTACATCTGAAGACACGTATGTTTGAGTAATCAACTTTGTTATTAGTTAGAAGTTCATATGGAATATTATTGTTTATTCCTTTATGAGGGATTCGGTTATTAATGTAGTTGGAAGTGGCTACGGCGTCTTCCCAAAATTGTAAACTTAATTTTTCATCATTTAACATTGATTTTGCAGAATTGATTATAGTACTGTTGAATTGTTCAAACCTACCATTTTGTTGTGGATGGTAGGGAACAGTAAATTGATGTTGTATTCCAAAGTTAATACATAATTGTTTAAAATTTTTATTGTTAAATTCGGTGCCATTATCTGTATGTATATATTGAATTCTTTTATTAAATTGATTTTTTATTTTATTAAACCAATTATGGAAGTGATAAAAAGTTTCTGATTTACTCTTCATAAAGAGGTGATATAGAATGAAACTTTAAATAATAATAAATTAAAATAAATATATTAAAGTTATATAGATTATAAGTATAAAATTATTAAATAGTTAAATAGTAAAAAATTTATATTAATAAAATTATAAAAATAACTTGTAAATGTAATTGTTTAGAAATGTTAAATACTTTAGTAAAAATTATTGTTTATAAAGATTACTTTAATTTAGATAACAAATATAAATAGGAATATAAAATATTTATTTAACAAAATGTTACTAATTAGCCTGTAAAATTAGATAATAATAAAAAGAATGTTTAAAGGTTACTAATTAGCCTGTAAAATTAGATAAGTTTAGTTGAGGTTTACTAATTACCTTAAGAATTAGTATTATAAGTTTTTTTATAATAAATAATTAATAACATAAAAGGTTATAAAATAAATTTATTTCTATTGAATAAATTTAATTATTTTCTTATAAATAATTTTATTTAGTATATTAGATAAAGATGGGAAACAATATATATACCATACTTTATCATTTGGTGGAGAAATCTAAACCCGGCTTCCTAAGCTTTTTCCTAAGGGGGGAAGGATGTATAAAACTTTCTACTCTTCCGAAGTTATAAGTTTTAATCAGCCATTTTCAGCAAATATCAAATCATTTTAGTGATAACATTATAAGGAAGATATTATTCAAATTATAATGTTTCAAACCAAACTTTATAATACAGTATAATAATTACTAAATGCTATAATTTAACCGTGAAATAATTGTTTTATTTAGTTAATGGAATAAAATAATTAAAAGCCATTATAATATAATGTAATTCAAGCAAGATTATGTTATATTAATGTTCTGCTCTTAAGAAGAAAATATTGTAACAATGATACCCTAAAATTAGAAGAAAGTTGTATAGAATTTTGAAGCGAAATAAAGTATAATCAATCTAAGGAATTAATGTATTTAGAAAAATAATAATAAAAAGGAAATAGAAATCCAGAACAATTGAAGTTCAGTAGTATTATTTAAAATTTCCTTCTGTACGTAATTAATTATTCTATTGAATAACTCCAGGATGAAGTTATGTCTAAAGGGCGGAGAAATGATATAGAATGAAACTGTAAAGATTTAATAAAATCTTTAATAATTAATTATTACATAATTAATTAATGTAATAAAATTACATAAATTTATGATTTACGTATATGAAAATTTATTATAAATTTATGTAAACTTTTCATAAAGGAAAAATTATTATTTAAATAATTTTGGATAATAACTTTAATCTAAATAATTTATTTAAGTTAGTTTAGTTAGTTTAAAATACTTTAAAATTAATTTCGGAATAGTTTTAAATAATTAAAATTAGTTTAAATAGTTTATAAAAATAGTTTTGAATTATAAATATATAAACATTAGTATTAATAATATTTATATAATAAATATATAATAAATGAGTTGTTATTGAATTTAATTATTATTGTAAATAAGTTGAAAGTTTATTGAATTAATTATTGTTTAGTTTAGTTAATTATTATTTAATAAAATTATTAATAAATATTTTGTTTATAAATAAATAGTAATATATGTAAATTAGATAGAAATAATATATTATAATGTAATAATGAAAAAATATAAATACATGTAAATTTCTATAATTAAATCGATGTATTAGTTATTGACTATATGATAGTTAATAATAAAAAAGAGATTTAATTTTTTAATTAATAAAGATTATTTTATTTAAAAAAACGAATTTTTTATTACGTGTTCTTTTTTATTTTTGGTGTTAAAATTTGTTATTTGTAATCTGTTTCAGATAGAACTCTTTACAGAAACTTTAAATAATAATAAATTAAAATAAATATATTAAAGTTATATAGATTATAAGTATAAAATTATTAAATAGTTAAATAGTAAAAAATTTATATTAATAAAATTATAAAAATAACTTGTAAATGTAATTGTTTAGAAATGTTAAATACTTTAGTAAAAATTATTGTTTATAAAGATTACTTTAATTTAGATAACAAATATAAATAGGAATATAAAATATTTATTTAACAAAATGTTACTAATTGTCCAGTAAAATTAGATAATAATAAAAAGAATGTTTAAAGGTTACTAATTAGCCTGTAAAATTAGATAAGTTTAGTTGAGGTTTACTAATTACCTTAAGAATTAGTATTATAAGTTTTTTTATAATAAATAATTAATAACATAAAAGGTTATAAAATAAATTTATTTCTATTGAATAAATTTAATTATTTTCTTATAAATAATTTTATTTAGTATATTAGATAAAGATGGGAAACAATATATATACCATACTTTATCAGAGGGTCCACCCAAATATTGAATGGTCATCCAAGATGATTAAAATATATTTGTTGCCGTAAATAGAATTTTGGATTGGACCTATGAGATTCTTCATGATTATATTTTTGTTAATTTCAAACGGGTTATCTCTATTAACACCGATGAATAAAAACCATTCATTAAATTTTATATTTTTCCAATCAAGTTTTATTTTTATCCACAAATTAGAAACGTTATATTATTCAGTAACATTTATCCCATAGAGAGATTCCGAAACAATATATTTACAATATTTCATTAATAACATCTAACCAATGATTGTATCCTTTTAACTTTAATAAATGAATTTCTTTATATTTAGTAAGATGTTCAATCATTTCACTATTTAGAGAACCACAATGTGAAATTAATCTCTTGCAGAATTAACTACGTTAATGTATTACTTATTATTTCTTTTCTTAGTCCAATGCTGGTATTTGAGGAAGTGCACTAATTACACTTTCATTAATATTTTTCTTATTGTTATCTTCATTTATTATATTAATATAATTTTTGGTACTACTACAAGAACTGTTGCTAGTATTGTTATTTTATTATTGCTATCTTTAACATTATTACTGCAGCTAGTTATATGTTCGTTTGTAAAAGAACTAAATAATTTATTTTTTCTTTCTTCATTTCCAGATTCATCATCAGTATTATTTTGGATTTTTTTTTTTTTTTTTTTTAGAAATATAAAGTGAAATACATTTCTTCTAAACTTCCTTTCTAGTCTTTTTTTTTATTATATATAAATATATTTTTACGTGATTCTATAATTTATTTTTTTTTTTTTTTTTTTTTAAATTATTAACTTATTGTTGATTATTTGGATGATTTTGATCTTTATAATTATTGTGATTATAATAGCTGATAATGTAATTGATTATAATATTTGACTTGTTTTGATAGTGAATTTAAATAGATATTATTAATTAAAGTTTGTTAATATAATACACTTATAAAAATTAAAAATAAAATCTTATTGGTTTTATTTTATTTATAAAACTTAAATTAATATTATTTTTATTAATAAATTGATTTAAATATATATATATATATTATATTTTTAATTGGTGAATTCAATATTATTTATTAAAGCTTGATAATATAAGGAAATAGAAATTATTATGAATTAAGGTTTGAAAATGTGATGAAATAATTGGGTCAAAACTATTTATTGTACAAATTTAGATAATTTATATAATTTTATTGTGGTAATTTTTAATTATTTGATATATAATTTAATTAAATTTTTTTTTTTTTTTTTATTCTTATATTTTTTTTTTATTCTTATATTTTTTTTTTATTCTTATATTTTTTTTTTAAATAAATTTTGTTTATATTGTAAATTTTATCATTATTAAATATTAAATTTTAATATAAGTACAATATTATTTTTAAAAAGATAAACGTGATATAAGTGTATAATTTTTGTTTATATTAATTTAATTTAAATATTGATTTTAGAAACAATATAATAATTCATAAATTGTTGGGATAATTAAATTTAATAATATATGTTTTAATATTATTTTCAGGTTAACATTTTATAAACTGACAATTATTATATTTTCAGTTTAATAATATTTTTTTTTGTTATCTGCTTATTAAATTTTTTTTTAATTATTTCAATTGATTTATCTTATTATTTTAAGATCAAATGATTTCTTTATTATTTGCAGATTAACATTTATGTTACCTGACTATTATTGTATTTATTTTCAGCTTAACATGTTAATAATTAACATATTAACTGACAATACTGTCATTTTCAATTTAATTCAATATTAATTGACTATTCTATCATATATTTTTTAGTTTAATATTGAATTAACTTACTATTCTTTCATTTTTTTTTTTTTTTTTTTTTCTTTTTTAATTCAAGATAAAATTTGATTAATTATATTATTTTTCAGTTCAAATTATAATTGACTAAATATATTATTTTTTCAGTTCAAGTTATAATTTGTCTTACTATAATATATATAAATATTTTATTTATAATGAATTATTATATTATTAAATTGTATTAATCCCTTATAAATTTATTTTAAAATATTTCTAATAATATATTTTGATTATATTATTATTAAAATGATAAAATTAATTATAAAGACTATAATTAATTATATTATTTCTTTGTCAATTCGAAGTTAAATATTTTTATTGATAAATATAAAAATAAAAATGATGGTGAATATTGAAAATAGGAATGTGTTAGATTAATTTATTTATAAGATGAATATATTTATATATATAAATTATATAAATTATAACTTAACTTTTGGTTGAGCTCAGTTATAGGCTGAGACTCTTAATCTTTTAGAAATAAAATTATCTTTATTATGTTAAAAAAATTAGAATGACCTCTATTTATAAAAATATACATTTTTGTGGTATTTATAGTTTACATAATATACGGCTTATTATTATTACCTATCATATATCTTACACAGATATATTAAAATATATGACATTACTCCTTAAATTAATCTAATTATAAAACTATATATTTATATTTCTAACAAAAACTAAACTAGACTAACTAAACTAATTAATTAAATTAAAAAAATATATTCAATATAAAAAAAATAATTTAATTTCAATCAATTTTATATTAAAAAAAATTTCATATACATTAAATAAATTAAAATTTCATATACATTAAATAAATTAAAATTTCATATACATTAAATAAATTAAAATTTTATATACATTAAATAAATTAAAATTTCATATACATTAAATAAATTAAAATTTAATATACATTAAATAAATTAAAATTTCATATACATTAAATTAATTGAACGAAAAATTAAAACTATATAATGTATTAAAGATTTATTAAATCTTTACAAAAAATATATCTAATTTTCTTAATATTTTATAGTGTTTAATACATCATTGCTTTTTATTTATTGTTGTCGTTATGTTTATTTATCATAACTAAATTAATATCCAGATTATCTTGACAATGGTAATCCTTGATAAAAGCATCGGCATAGCTTGTATCGTACCTTTCTTTTTCCATTAAGTTTGCATAATTTCTATGTTTATTTTATATTTTCTTTTAAAATTATTTCTTCTACGTTTGAAAATTTTTCTTCAAGTTTGAAGTGATGATTTCAGGCAATACATCCTTATCATATTTACTACATTTATTCCAATCATTTTTAAATTAGAATACATTAATCCTAGGCTGTTAAGGATGCCCACTTTGACACTTAGTTCAATGTTATTATCTATTTTTTCTGGAGTTCATCAATGATATTTTGAAATTCAGCAATAAATATATTAATATCCACTTCTGGGTTGTACTTTAAATTATCAATCTTATTTTTAGGTTCTAATTTACAAGTATTAATGTTTTTAGTTAAAGATCTTTTTAGGATTCTTCACAATTCGAAAGCTGTTTTGTTTGATCCTTGCACAATTCCTTGATTCTTTTCTCCAAGACTGTTTAAGACGATCCATTTTGTTGTAATATAATTATTGATGTCAACCACATTGGTATTTTTATCATACACCAATGTGTCATCAAATTCATCTTCAATATACTCAGAGAGGTCATATTTTATATCTCTTTTCCTTAACTTTTTAACTTTTTCTTTGGTGATATAACCAACTAGGTTGTTAATTGATAATAGATGAACAATTTTGGTTCTCCATTTATTATAATTTTCGGTATTTAATTCAATTATTCTATTATAATTTTCAAAATAGTTAAATTTAATTGTTGTCCTGATGTCGTTAGGTTCCTCGATGGTAATCACTTGATTTCTATTAGTTTTTCTTGTATTGGCCATTGCTGAAAGTTTTGAATAAATTAATTTATTTTATTAATAATTTATTAGTATTTTATATTATGAGAATACTTTAAAATATATTTGAATGTTTATATGTTTATTTAAAAGTATATAATATATTAATAAAAATTTTATTCTATTTTCATTAAATAAATACAAAATAAAATAAACATTGTTTAATATTTCTATGAAAATTAATAATAAACTTTAATAATATATATTTTTGACAATTGATTACGTTATATTTATTGCTTAAAATAAAGGGTTATAAAAATAATATATTTCAGTAATATGATTGGTTTCTATTTTTTTTTTTTGTTTTTAATATAATATTTTTCATTATGTCATTTGATATTAATTTTAATTAAAAATTGATATTATTGACTTTATATGTTTGAAAAAGTATTTATATTTATTAATATTGAAGTTAAATTTATTTTGTTTTTTGAATGATAAGTTTAATTCATTAATTTACTGTATAATACAAAGGTTTATATTTTGATTGTTAATAATTAGCAATAGTATTATGAATAAGACAAAATTAATAATAAAAATGGTAATTAATTTTTTTATCAAATTTTTGTTTTATTTCTTTTATATATTTTATCTAAATATTCTGATTGGGTAAGTTATATTAAAGTCATTATTAAATATTTATTTTTTATACATTCTAACAAATAGAAAAAGATAACAGCCTTAAATGAATAATAATAAATAGTCTAGAGGATAAAGTCTTTAAATTAGTGGAAGGAAATGAAAAAATGGCATATGATATATAAGAAATTTCAAAAGGATTGTTCATAAAAAGGGTTGGAAGAAGAAAATTAGATATTGAAAAAGAAATCAAAGAAATAAAATACAATATTTATGAAAATTTTAGTGTTTCTTTTGAAAATCTACAAAATCTTGTGGATTTTCAAGAAATTTATAATAAAATCTTGTCTAAATATAGAAGAAAAGACGGTTTTGCAATATATACAGTATTTTGATATGAATCTCCTGGACATAAGTCTAATTTTTCTTTTCGTATTATTTTCATAAGAATCTTTTTTGTATTTAAAATTCATCTAAAAAATATAGCATTCGCTTCTTCTGGTATCTTATTTTATATTTTCATATTTTCCAAGTTTGTATTAATAGATTCTAATCATATGCTTTGATCTTCCGATTTAAATATATTTATATAATATAATAATTCATATAGTTCAATTTTTTTATTTCTTACATTACTTTTATTATTATTTGAATTTTTTAATGTTCTTTTCTTCCTTGAGTCATATTAATTTGGATATTATTGCTTATGTCTTAAGTTCTGTGTATTTCAGTTATAATGTTTTTTTACATACACTCAGCTTTTTTTCTAGTTAGATTTATATTTGAAATATTTATGAACTTTACGTTCTCTGGTATAGCCATGTTAAGGATTCTTGTTTTGATGTATCAGGCATGTCTTCTCCTAAGTTTTCAAAGTTCATCAATGTAATTCTAAAATATGGATAAAAAATTATTTATGTCATCATTACCTGAGAATTTTATATTTTCGATTTGTTCCTTTAAATTAATTTTCCTTTATTCTTCTTTTTTTGCAAAAGATCTGAGAAGAATATTCCTTATTTGAAAATATATTTTATTGTTACTTCGAATGTTTTTTTATATTATTTTATTGAGACTATTTGTACAGATCCCTTTTCTTAAAATTGGAAACAATAAAAGCAGAATTCCATTTAATAGTGAAGTCATCATTACAAATTGTATTAAATAACAAAAATGAACATTTTGCACATTCATAATAAATAATTTCTTAACCCAAAAAATTGAATTAAAATGAGTAAATATGTTCGTTTTTTCAGGTACCAACCATTAACATTTCAGCTCTTTTTTTTTTTTTTTTTTTTTTTAAATAAGGTGAAAAATACACTTCTAATGCTTTATTAAATAAGTAATTATTATTTTTATGTATTATATTTTTTAAAAAAATAAATTAAATCATTTAAAGATACAAATAAAATGTATGTTAAAGTTTAAGATACAATTAAAATGTATGTTAAAGTTTAAGATAAAAATAATAAAAATTCAAAAAAAAAAAAATAAATAAAAATTAAATTAATCATAGAAAATTTAATTCAATAAAGAATAAAAATAGGTTCAAAAGTAAAAAAATTTCTCTGTGATGTATACTATGTGTAGTAAAATGATCATCATTTAAACCTAAAATAATAAAGCGAAGAAGTAACAACTTAAATAGATAATGTGGTATCCGCTAAATTTCAATTGAAAATACAGATTGATTTTCATTAGGATAATTACTTCTTATGGATTCTGTGAGCGGAAGTAAACTATTAGTATTTGTGTCTGAAATGTATATAATAGGACTACTAATGGTATTGTTCCTAAGCCATATCAATACGACATTGGCATTTTTGGTATTGAAGGATTTCTTACTAAATCGATCAAAAATTATCACAAGAGAACAACTAATGATAGGTAATGTTTTAGTAAGATAACACAAAAGCCCAACAATATATGGATTAGTACACTCATGTGAATTGCTTAAGAGTAGCTTATTTAAATTTCTCCGTTTCTCAATATTGAATTGTAATTCATCTAAAGTTTAAATTCCATAAAGAAAGAATACGAAAATATATTATGGATAATTCTTTTTCATATTCTAAAATATTAGTTATGTATATATATTATATATATTTTTTTTAGGTGTGTACCGTTCTTGGCTTTATCCACTCCCTTAGAAGCAGTGGGAATATTGGGTAATCACACATTTCCTTTTATAAAGACAGAATTGTTCCTACTGAAAGACATTACTGAGTTTTTAGCTTTGGGGCTCTGACATGTATACTATTGCTGAGAAATTTATTAGTATAATGTCACCTACTTTCTTTGAAGCAAGATCAGTATAACCTAACCCATATGTTTTGTAATAGCTCTCTGGCAACTGCATAAATTATCCGAAAGATTGTAATTTAATAGAATATATTTAAAAATACATATGAAATCATGTACCATACCCTCTAATTTAGTCTATTATCTATTCTAATATATAAAGGGAACATATTTACCTGTGACCCTAACCACCATATTCTGTAAAAACCTCTTTGAGGAAAACTTAAAGCATTATGTATGCTAGCCGCAGACATACAACCAGGATAGATCCTGGTTAAATTTAGATTATGTAGGTAATAAGGAAAAAGTCCTTATTTTATAATTGAATATTCCAAAAAGGTTATTGATGAAATTTAAAGATTCGCATCTACATATTGAAAAGGAAGAATATTGGAATATTCAATAAATTTAATAAATTGACAATGGTTCACCTTCTCCGCAGTATGGGCAGATTTTCGGACAAATTTCGAAACCTTTTCCACATCTGATAGCTGTAGTTGAGTAGTATTTGAAATCAGATCTTAATCTTAAAATCCAGATAAAGCTTTAAATAAATTGGGGATAGTCACGGATATCAATAAGTTAATTCTCAGGGGAAATTAAATTTTAATTCTTTTTGGTTTTAATAGAATGGAGATGGGCCAACGAATATGTAGGCTTATTTAATTTTTTTAAGACATTTCCATCCAAGGTGATAATCCTTTGAAATAAAAAAAATTATTAATTTTCAACAATATTTGATTTATAACGTTTAGAATAAATTGTATTTCTAGTTTCCTTAATCGATTTACATAATTTATAATAATGAGTAAATTGACCAAAAAATTTTATTTATATAACTGTATTCAAGTTCATTTGCTAAAATTGAAAATTAATTAAGTTAATGAATTATTTGTATATTTAGTATTACAAATATGTTTAGACTGTATGAAAGATAGTTTAGGTTTCATAAAACTAATCGAAAGTTCCTTATTACAAGAAAATATAATAGGTTTATGATAAGATATACCAATAAATGAAAAACAAGAAGGTGATAAAGGAATATGATGAACCACAGCTTTATTATAGATTATATGATCAATTAATGTGGATTTAAAACCATTTGGCATAAGTAATATTATTATAAGAGAGCTTAGCAATAGTAAAGTCAGGAACACATTTTTAAATATATTTCTTAAATTATTCAAAGGTCATATATATTGAAGTTCCCAACAAAAATCGCATGAGAACTATTATTTGTATGATAAATCAAATTTAGAGAAAGCTTTTAAACGAGCATAAGTTTATTTATTTTAAAAGAAGTAAATGTTACCAATTGAGCACTTTTGATTCCAAAAAGATGTTATTAACTGATATAATATAACTATAAATTAATTTCTTGGAGAAAGATACATATTATTTTGAATATTGAATTCTTTTAAACAACTGAATCCATTTTGTATTTTCAAGTTTTTTAAAATGAAAATTATCTTTATTATGTTCAACTATGTGAAAGAATATATAAATTCATATTTTATATTTTTATGATATTTATAGTTATTATATTATATGGCTTGTTATTATTATTGGTCATATAACTTACACAAAATATATTAATATACATAACACTACTCCTTAAATTAACATAATTATAATCTCTAATATTTATATTTCTAACATTCCTCCTCAAATCTAACTTGAATAAAAGTTAGAGTTGAACAGAAATATAAAATATAAAAAAATATAACAGTTGTAGATTTTAATATAGATTAATAAATATTTATTAATCTATATATATAAGCTTTAATGAAAAATTTTATATAATAAAAAAATATAAATGTTTGTATTAATATTTAAATAAAATTATTGTTGGATAAGTTACTACGGTGCAACACATATGTTTCTTTCAAAATTTATATTTATATATAACAGTAATATACTTAATTTATTTTATAATTAATTGGTAATTTAGGAAGGTGCTTCAACAACTTCAGTATAATTACAAAAATAAATTCCTTAATTAGATTCATGTACCATTAGTATGAAAAAAAAAAAATTAAATGTATTAATTATATAATGATATATTTAAATGCTTTAAGCTGCTGAACTTTACATATAAATTGTAAATTATAAAGTAAGTTTATTTTTGTTGTAGTTGGAATATAATAATACAATAATTTGTTTTCAATAGAATATTTCATATTTTGATATTTTGACCATTCTAGCTCATATTTGTAAACAGTATTTTCGGGTGTGTCAGATTATTTGAATATTCCTTCCTTATTTCTAAATTTTTAATATTCTTTCTCTTGAATTCCATTGACGGCTTTAATTTAATAAATTAATCATTATATTTCATTAATTATATAAGTTTACATTTTCTTTTTTTTTTTATACATGAATTCTTTGAATCTTGATTACATGCTTTCGATTTATTTATATTTAATAATTTCTTTTTAAAATTTAAATTTGAAATACATTAAATAAAAAAACTTATTTAAACTGAATACTAGAATAATATTGACATTATATTGTAAAATATTAATAACTTAAACAGGGTCTTAGTGATATAAATAGTTTCTTATAGCTTTGAATATTAATTGTCAAAGTGTAAATGTTTTCAGATATTATATTTTGAATTAAAATATTAATAAACCCATAATTTCTTATTTGGTCAATTGTTGTGAAAATTATTTACAGAACTCTTCAATGAAACTTTAAGCCAAATAATGAACTTTTAATGACAGGATTTAATAAAATTCTTTTGAAATATATATTTATGTTAAACTTTTATTAGAGTTGATTTTTTTTTATTCACCTCTTTCATTCTTTTTAATTATACAATACACATCAGGAAGAATAAAATAATTGTGGTACTGCCTGTAGCACCAACAACTGACAAAACAACTCTAAGATCTTTAGCAGAATACCCTAGAGTATAAGGCATAGTAAGGAGTATTCTTTTAATACCATTATGAATTAAATTTGAAAACTCCAAAGATTGAGAATGAAGATCTTGAGTAGAATTAACGTTAGTTGTTGGTGGTATATCAATAGAATAGTAATGATATTCTTTATTATTTTACAATATATTATGCAAATCATTATTCCTTTACTTATGCCAACTTTTGGTTCTTTGGTTGATGGTTTTGAATTTCTAGTTTTAAATTGAATATGATTTTGATTATAATTCTTCATTGTAGAATTAGAAATTGAACTCTTTCTCATTGAATTATTTAAACCAGTATATAGCTGACTTGACTTATTAATGAAATAGAAGTAGAAGAAGTAGTTGGAGATATCACATATTTTAACTTTTAATAAGGTGTATGGGATGTCAATGAATTAGAGTTTTGAATCATGATAGAAAATTATAAATACATTTTTCTTTTTTTATATATATTTAAATTTTTTTATTGTATCCTTAATATATGCCTTCAAATGGATTTTTAGTATTAGAATGAATTGTTTGATTACCAGTAAGATTTGTTCCTACTAATTGAGGAGAAGTCACATGTGATGGAATACTATTAAAATTACTATAACTAGTATTATTTAAAGATGAAATTATTTTTGAAGCTGCTAAAGTTCTATTAGTTATAATTGGAGAATGAGAAGATAATGAAGAAGAATGTACTAGAGATCCTTCTAATACTAATATCTTCATTGGACTAGAAAGTGTTCTAAGTGGATTATTTAAAATTAATGGATTGTTAGGTGCACCTAATGGTGTATTAAATGTTTTACTTATAGTATTTGATAAAAAAGAACTCTTTAATGGTGTAAAATTATTCGAACTTTGGTAATTTGGTAAAGATGCTGAAATAAATGGAGATTGATTATTATTATTACTATAACTACTTTTCCTGTTAAATTTTTTACTAATGGTATTAGTAGCACTAATTAAACTATTCACATTAATTATTGAGTTATTAGAATTTACTCCATTGAGAATATTTCTTGTATTTGAATTCATACCACTAAAAGTATTGGAATGTTTAATACCAGAATTTGTGCCACTGATACGAAAGATTAGAATCTATACTTGTATTTGTTAAAATATTTATATTACCATTAGTATTATTCTTATCATTAAAGTTGGTCGTGGTAGTAGTACTAACGAAGAGATTTGTTAAACTCATCATAGATGGCGATCCAAATGAAGAATTAGTTGATGAATTAATTGGTGAATTAAGACTTCTACTAAAATTAGAAATTGTTGGACTTGTTGGAAAGGTACTACTAAGAACTAAAGATTTATTTACTAAATCATTATTATTACTGTTACTTTTACTGTTACTGGTAGCATTATTATTTAGCAATAGAGAAGAGGAAGATGTCATTATATTATTAATGGACATAGATTTTACATTATTACTATTATTACTGTTGTTAAATGAAGTAAGTGATGCAACATCATTTGAATTTCCATTATATGAAAGAGGTCTTATTATTGATAAAGAGGGACTTGACATTGAACTAGTTACCAATGAATTCATATAAGTAGAACTGGTGGTTGTAAAAAATGTGGTTGACATCCAAATGGAGGTTGAAATTGTAGAACTACTTAGAAGTAATAAATTATTACTCTGAGTAGGAGTACTATTAAACATGCTATTGAATGTAATAGTTGAATTGGTAAAACCCTTTCATAAGTTATTACTATTAATATCTTGATTAAATGGATTAGCATTATTAATAGCATTATTACAAAAACACTATTGTTTTAACAAATATTATTACTTAAATTAAATCCATTGCTAGAACCAAAGGAGTTACCAAAGGAATTAAAGTTAATGTTATTACCACTGAATGAGTTGTTGATAGTATTATTATTAAAAGAATTACTACCAAAATTGGTATTACTATTAAAAGTATTACTTCCTAATGTATTATTATTATTAAAGGAATTATTTCCAAATGTATTATTATTATTATTGAAAGTATTTTTACTGTTACTAAATGAACTATCACCACTCAATAATAAATTTGTATTATTAAAATTATTATTATTGCTATTATAATTATTATAATTATTAATATTACTATTACTGCTATTATTCATATTATTCATTGGAAATGGATTACTAATATTTTAAAACAATATTTATTAGAACTAAAAGCTGGAACCAATGCAGTACTAAAACTAGAATCTTCATCAATTGGATATAATAAGGATGATTATTATTTAAACTAAAATTGTTATTATCAATAATGGTAGAGGTAGAAGATGGAATTTAATTATAATTAAAGGATAATGATGAATATGATATTGGAGTAAATATTATTTAATTTGAATTTTGTGATCCAGAATTAAATGCGTAAGATGTATAATTAGGTTCTGAATTATCAAGAGATTCAAAGAAATTAACCTTACTATTATCTATCTTCTTATTAGGATTTTCTATATATGAATTATTATTAGTTTCTTCAAAAGTCGATGGTACGATCAATTTATAAACCCTTTGCAACGCTAAAAGAAAGATCATTATTTTGAAATGTAATAAGAAGTATTCAAATTCTTTATTGATTGATTTTTTTTGAATTTTGTCTATTTTTTTTTTTTTTTTTTTTTTTTTTTTTTTGAATTTCATTTGCTTTAGTATTTTTTTATTTAATTCTTCAGTAGTATTGTATTTATTTGTTTCATTTGGAATGTATCTATAATGAGTCATACTAAAATTAACTTCTAAAGTACATTCACCGTCACTACCTAAATGAGAGAAGAAACGCTGCTTTTGTAAAACATCTCCAGATATATTTTGAATATATTTACCATTCAAAGTAAAGAATATATTTCCATTGGATATATAGTAACCAATACCAACGACATAATTTCATTAATTACTTGAGCATAGGCAACAACACTTCCATTGGCATAAATTAAACCTGTGGAATGATAAGCAACAGTTCCACTTGTGGTTCCTCATTGGAAATACAGAAATGGTTTACTAAAATAAAATGGAAGTTGCGTTTGAGTTGAAACCTTTTATCCCTTTTTATTTTAAAATTTTAATTGTTGAATATCATTGTTTTGAATATACGAGTATGCAAATACATCATGACCTAATTAACCATTTTTAGTAGAACTTTCTACAACAACAAAATTTCCAGGGACATGCTCTCTTTTTAAATTCTTTATATTACTTCTTTGCAATATCATAGGAATTAGGATCACTGGTATATTGAGACTTGGAACTCTTCTTATTTTTTTATTATTTTCATCTTAACATTATAAGTTGACTATGTATTTTTCAACTTTATAATGTTAGTTGACTTTTTATTTTTAATTGTATTTTATTTTTATTTTATTTTTATTTTATTTTTAATTTATTTTTATTTTATTTTTATTTTATTTTTATTTTATTTTTATTTTATTTTTATTTTATTTTTATTTTATTTTTATTTTATTTTTATTTTATTTTCATTTTATTTTCAGCGTACTTTTGAGTAGCTGACGATTATACTTTTTTTTATTTTAATTATATTATTATTTTTTATTTTTATTCATTATATTTTTTTTATTTTATTTTATTTTCAACTTAACAGTAATGTTAGTTGACTCTTATATTTATTTTTATATTTTCAACTTAATATAAAGGTTAGTTGACTTATTATATTTTCAGATTGTTATTTAACACCTGACAATTCTATTTTACTTTTATTTAATATTTCTTTTAAAAAATTCATTAATTCATTAAATTAAATTTGTTGTGGACCATTATTTTCAACATATCTTTGTTGACTATTATTTTCAACACTTTTTTTGTTATTATTTTGTAATATTTATCCATTATTTTCAACTTAATTTTTTAATTAGTTGACTATTATTACAACTTATTTTATATATATTATTATTATATATTTATTTTTTATTAAAATAATTAATTGACAATTATTTTCAACTTAATTATTTTATTATTGACTATTATTTTAAATTTAATTATTATTTTTATTTTTATTATTATTATTATTTTAATTAAATGAAAATACGAAGACTTCATTTAAATATCGTATAAGAATTTTATATATTTTAATCTCTTTTTTTTTTATTATATATATATATCCCTTTTTTTATTTATTTATTAAAAAGTTTTCCTTATATATATATTTAACATTAAATTGGAATTTTTATTAGTATAAAATATAAAATAATTAATTATTATATTTATTATTATTACTATTAATTTATATGTATTATAAATAATTCTACTTAGCTTTAATATGAAGCTCAACTGGTGAGTTGAGACTCTTAATCTTTTAAAATGAAAAGTATCTTTATTATGTTCAACTATGTGAAAGAATATATAAATTCATATTTTATATTTTTATGATATTTATTGTTATTATATTATATGGCTCGTTATTATTATTGGTCATATAACTTACACAAAATATATTAATATACATAACACTACTCCTTAAATTAACATAATTATAATCTTTAATATTTATATTTCTAACAAAGTTCCAGCTTTTAAAATTTCAATTTCAACAAAGTTTAAATAACAACAAATTAGAGTAGAGATGACATATAAAAAAGTTATTTGACATTGGATGAAGAATGACTTTAGAACTGCGTACTTTAGATATACTAGATAATGATTTGGAATTATCTCTTTTTATTAGTTGAATTTTTCTAAAATTTTCAGTTAACTACAGTAATGGGTTGAAGACATTCATGTAGTAAGGGTAAAAATTCATGAAAATGTAAAATATAATTACAATATACTGAAATAATTAAAAAAGAACCGCAATTTAGTGAGAATTTTCTATCAATATAAAAGAAATTCTTGTCATTATTTATTATATTTTTACTAGATAAGTCTAAAGTTGTCCTATATATAACTCTTTAAAATAATGTTAAGAATATCATAAAAGATTTTTTAAAATTTATAATCATAGTGGCAAATGTCTCGGTGAAATTTTGCTAAATTGCAATATAAGTTTATGTTGAAAAAAGATAATTGAAAGTATTGTACTTTAATTGTAAAATTGTTTTTGGAATAAAAATTTAATAAAATGCAAGGATAGTAATAAGAAAATGCTATATGAATAAAAAATATTTATGTAAAAAGAGAAGAAAAAGAAAAAAAGATAAAAATTTGAAAATACACTAAAAAAGAGTTTTCAAAAAAAAAAAAAAAAAAAAAAAATAGAGAAATAAAGAATAAAAATTAAACACAATACAATATTTATCTGACATGGCCATTACAGTAACTAAATATTAAGAAAAAATAAATATATATATATATAAATTAGAAGTTTAAAAAATAAATATAATAAAATATAAAAATAAAATTTATAGATATAAAACAATATATATATATTTATAATTATATAGAAATTAATTAGAATTATTTTTTAAAATTATATTTAGAATGGACTAATTTTATAGTTAAAAAAAAAAAAAAAAAGATGGAAAAAAAAATCAAGTATTCCGAATAACCAAAAAAACTTTTTACATAATAAGTTATAAATATAAATTTAAAAAATTTCAATGCTATTGAACTATTTTATCATAATAATGTATCAATTTTACCATTATGAGTTAATTCCCCTAGTAGGCGAAATATCCATTTTAATATAAAATAAGGAAAGATCAAGTACTGCTCTACAGGGAGAAATATTTCATTTAATACAAAGATTAAAATATTAAGTATTTAAGAAGGGATTAGCATAGAGAAGACTATTAGAGATACAAATAGTGGATTCGGAATAATACTAGGATCTATTATAAGATAAACTATTAAAAATGAGAATTTTTGAATTAATTTTCTAATTTGTTTTTTACAGGTAGAGGTTTAGTAATTATATAAATAATTCTCATATAATCAATAATATCACTATTTTTACTCTTAAGATGAATTAGTTTTTCATATGAATATATATTCTTTTTAATCATTCCATGAATAATTTCATAATAATTTGATATTTATTTATTTTAGAATTTCTATAGTCTACTTTCGATCATAGATTCAAGGTCATAAATTAAAATTTAAATAATTTTTTTATTGTCAAGACCAAAATATTTCATATTTCTATGTATAGTCGATATTTCAAAATAAAAAATATAAATTATATTAATAAATAAAGAAATTAATAAAAGAGGTAAAAAGTAAAATATAAATTTAAATTTTTTATGTAGTCTTTTCTTTGGAGATTTTTTTTTTATTTATATCTATATAATGTATTTAATTTATTTCATTCGGATTATAAAAATAGTGATTTTATTGATTATATGAGAATTATTTATATAATTACTAAACCTCTACCTGTAAAAAACAAATTAAACAAATTAGTAAATTCATTCAAAAATTCTCACTTTTAGTAGTATTAATTTTCATACAACCTAGTATTATTCTGTATCCACTATTTCAATACTAATAGTCTTCTTTATGCTAATCCCTTCCTAAATACTCAATATTTTAATCTCTGTTTTAGCTGTTATTTCCCCTTATAGAGAAGAGACGTACTTAATCTTTCCTAATTTTATATTATGCTGGAAATTTATGTTACTAGGGAATTAACTCACAATGTAAAAATGAATAATTATTAAGATAAAATAGTTCATTGACATTGAAATTTTTTAAATTTATATTTATAACTTATTATGTAAAAAGTTTTTTTGGTTACTCGGAATACTTGATTTTTTTTTTTTTTTTTTTTTTTTTTTTTTTAACGATAATTTTAGTCCATACTATATATAATTAAAAAAAATAATTCTAATTAATTTCTATATAATTATAAATATATATATATTGTTTTATATTTATAAACTTTATTTTTATATTTTATTTATTTTTTAATCTTCTAATTTATATATATATATTTATTTTTTCTTAATATTTAGTTACTGTAATGGCCATGTCAGATAAGTATTGTATTGTGTTTAATTTTTATTCTTTATTTCTCCATTTTTTTTTTTTTTTTTGAAAATTTTTTTTTTAGTGTATTTCAAATTTTTATTTTTTTTCTTTTTCTTCTCTTTTTACATAAATATTTTTTATTCATATAGCATTTTCTTATTTCTAACCCTGAATTTTATTAAATTTTTATTCCAACAACAGTTATACAATTAAACTACAATAATTCATTTTCAACAAAAACTTGTATTGCAATTTAGAAAAATTTCACATAGGCCTTTTCCACTATGATTATAAATTTTAAAAAATCTTTTATGATCTTCTTAATATTATTTTAAAGAGTTACATATAAGACAACTTTAGACTTATCTAGTAAAAATATAATAAATAATGACAAGAATTTCTTTTATATTGATAGAAAATTTTCACTAAATTGTGGTTCTTATTTAATTATTTCAGTATGTTGTAATTATATTTTACATTTTCATGAATTTTTACCATTACTACATGAATGTCTTCAACCATTATTGTAGTTAACTGAAAATTTTAGAAAAATTCAACTAATAAAAGAGATAATTTCAACTTAATCATATTATTATTGGAGAAGAGATAAATTTATTAATAAATTCAAATTTTTTTTTAAAAATATTTTTGCATTAGATATTAAATATCAAAAGTATATTAAAAATATTTAAAAAAGTACATGAGTTAGAATGAATCAATTCTTATAGGAATATAAAAAAGTATTATATTATATAATCATCTAAAAAAATTAAAAAAATACATTATAAATTTATTATTAGAGCACTATTATTAAATAATTCATACATATTAAAATTGTAAATAGATAAAAAAAATTAAAATATAAAAAAAGGAAAAAATATATGGAATTAAAATGATAATATGTTAATTTGATAAATAATATCCATTTTAAATAATTGCAATAATCCATTTAACCATAGCCATTTATTACATAATTTTTGGAATTTTTATAATCATAGTTGATAACGCTAGAATTAAGATCGTTTTCTCTCATTGAACCTTATAGAAGGTGATACGTCCTGAAGGAGAATATTTAATAAATAATTAAATATTTCATTTTTTAATTTGAAAATTAAAAATATTCTTATATTTGCTCTAAAATATAATATTTTAGTTTTATGCTTATTCATTGTTAAGATTAAAAAAAAAATGTATTAATATTAATTTAATATGTATTAATACTTAAGTATATATATTAAAATTGATCATTTATAATAAATAGTTAAAAAAAATTAACCAAATAAGAAGGTCATTAATTTTTTTATATTTTAAACAATTATAAAGTTTAAAAAAATATTTTATTTATATTAATAATTCATTATTAAAATTAATTATAATAAAGATATATATAAATAATTATAATAATAATAATAAAAAAATATTAAAAATAAAAATAAAAATAAAAATAAAAATAATAATAAAAATAAAAATAAAAATAAAAATAATAATAAAAATAAAAATAAAGAAAATATTAAAAATAAAAATAAAAAAATAAAAATAAAAATAAAAATAAAGAAATAAAAATAAAAATAAAAAAATAAAAATAAAAATAAAAAAATAAAAATAAAAATAAAAATAAAATAATTATTAAAAATACAAATAAAAATAAAAAATAAAAATAAAAATAAAAAATAAAAATAAAAATAAAAATAAAAAAAAAATAAAAAAAAAAAATTATTAAAAATAAAAATAAAAATAAAAAAAAAATAAAAAAAAATTATTAAAAGTAAAAATAAAAAAAAAAATTTTAAAAATAAAAATAAAAAAAAATTTTAAAAATAAAAATAAAAAAAAATAAAAAAAATTATTAAAATAAAAATAATAATAAATAAAAAAATAATAATAATAAAAAATAAAAATAAATAAAAAAATAATAATGAAAATAAAAATTAAAAAAAATAATTAAAAAAAAAATTAAAAAAAAAAAAATAAATAAAAATAAAAATAAAAAAATAATTAAAAAAAAAATTAAAAATAAAAAAATAAAATAAATAAAAAATAAATAATAATAATAACAATAATAAAATATATAATAAAAATAATAATAATAATAACATTAAAAATAAAAATAAAAAAATATAAATAAAATAATTATAAAATATATAATAATAATAATAATAATAATATTAAAAATAAAAATAAAAGATAAAAATAAAATAATTATTAAAAATAAAAAAATAAAAATAAAAAAATTATTAAAAATAAAAATAATAAAAAAAAATTAAAAAAAAAAATAAAAATAAAAAATTTATTAAAAATAAAAATAATAAAAAAAATAATAATACAAAATAAAAAAAATAAATAAATAAAAAAATAATAATACAATATAAAAAATAAAAAAAAAATTAAAAAAAAAATATTAAAAATAAAAAATTAATAAAAAAAATAAAAAATAAAAAATTAATAAAAAAAATAAAAAATAAAAATAAGAATAAGAATAAATAAAAAAATAATAATAATAAAAAATAAAAATAAATAAAAAAATAATAATTATAAAAAATAAAAATAAAAAAAAAATATTAAAAATAAAAAATAAAAATAAGAATAAGAATAAATAAAAAAATAATAATAATAAAAAATAAAAATAAATAAAAAAATAATAATTATAAAAAATAAAAATAAAAAAAAAATATTAAAAATAAAAATAAAAATAAGAATAAAAAAAAATAATAAATCAAAATAAAAATAAAAAAAAATAAAAAAAAATATATTAAAAATAAAAATAAGGATTAATAAAAAAAAGTGATATTACAAAATGAAAAAAATAAAAAAATTAAAATAAAATAAAAATAAAAATAAAAATAAACCAAGGGAAATAAACTAAAGGAAATTATAATAATAATAAATAATAATAATAAAAAATAAAAATAAAAATAAAAATAACACAAAATAAAAATAAAATAAAAAAAATATTAAAAGTAAAAATAAAAATAAAAATAAACCAAAGGAAATAAACTAAAGGAAATTATAATAATAATAAATAATAAAAATAAAAAAATATTAAAAATAAAAATAAAAATAAAAATAAATCAAAAGAAATAAAAATAAACCAAAGAAATAAAAATAAATAAAAATAAAAATAAATAAAAATAAAAATAAATAAAAATAAAAATAAATAAAAATAAAAATAAATAAAAATAAAAATAAATAAAAATTAGTAATAAAAAAAAATTAATAAAAATAAAAAAAATTTTAAAAATAAAAATAAAATTATTATAATTAAAAAAAAATTATTTTAATTAAAAAAATTTTAAAAATAAAAATAAAATTATTATAATTAAAAAAAAATTATTTTAATTAAAAAAATTAATTCTTTTTTAAAATATATGATTTATTATTTTTATTTATTATAAAAATGTATAATAATAATAATAATAATAATAACTAAATATATGAATAAATTATTTGATTTTTATAATTATTATTATGTTTTTATTAATAATATATTTAATAGTATTTATTTTATTTATTTTATTGTTGATTAATGGTTTAAATTTTAATAACATAAATATTAATTTAAAATAAATAATTATAAAAAATAATTAACATATGTAAAGATTATTAAATTTCTTAATATATTTTTTTTTTTAAAAAGAATAATTGTTTAAATATTATAATTTTTATTTTTTTGTTTAATATAATTAAATTATTTACTTTTTATTTATTTATATATTTACTTTTTAATTCATAAAGCCATTTTCTATTATACGCCACTTTTTGAAAATTGAAACCAAAAAAAGACATAATTAAATTTAATTAAAAAGTTAATTTTAACCAAAAAGAGTTATAATGAAATATAAAGTATATTTTTTAATTAAAATATAAATTAAATCAAAATAAAAAGTGGAATTATAAACAAAAAACAGACATAATTAAATTAAATTAAAATTTAAAATTTAAAAATAGATATAATTAAATATAAATTAAATTGATTAATTATAAAATAAATTAAATCAAAATAAAAAGTGGAATTAAAACCAAAAAACAAACATAATTATATTAAATTAAAAAATAAATTTTAGCTAAAAATAGAATTGTAAACAAAAAAAGACATAATTAAACTAAATTAAAAAGTAAATTTTAACCAAAAATATATATAATTAAGTATAAATTAAATTCATTAATTATAAAATAAATTAAATTAAACTAAAAAGGAGAATTGTAAACAAAAAACAGACATAATTATATTAAATTAAAAAGTAAATTTTAGCTAAAAATAGAATTGTAAACAAAAAATAGACATAATTAAATTTAATTAAAATTTATATTTTAACTAAAAATAGATATAATTAAATATAAATTAAATTCATTAATTATAAATTAAATTAAATCAAAATAAAAAGTGGAATTAAAACCAAAAAACAGACATAATAATATTAAATTAAAAAATAAATTTTAGCTAAAAATAGAATTGAATAAAAAACGGATATAACTAAATTAAATTAAAAAGTAAATTTTAACCAAAAATAGATATAATTAAATATTAAGTAAATTTTTTAATTATAAAATAAATTAAATCAAAATAAAAAGTGGAATTAAAACCAAAAAACAGACATAATTAAATTAAACTAAAAAGTAAATTTTAACCAAAAATAGATATAATTAAGTATAAAATAAATTCATTAATTATAAAATAAATTAAATCAAAATTAAAATTGAAATTATAACCAAAAAAAAACAGACATAATTAGATAAAATTAATATTTAAATTTTAGCTAAAAATAGAATTGTAAATATAAAACAGACATAATTAAATTAAATTAAAATCTAAATTTTAATCAAAAATAGACATAATTCAATATAAAGTAAATTGTTTAATTATAAAATAAATTAAAACAAAATAAAAAAAGGAATTATAACCAAAAAATAGACATAATTAAATTAAAATAAAAAGTAAATTTTAACTAAAAATAGAAAGGTAAATAAAAAACAGCCATAATTAAATTAAATTAAAAGGTTAATTTTAACCAAATATAGATATAATTAAATATTAAGTAAATTTATTAATTATAAAATAAATTAAACCAAAATAAAAAGTGGAATTAAAACCAAAAAACAGACATAATATTATTTTTACTTTATTTATTTATTTATTTTATTTTTATGAATTTTTATTTTATTTATATAAAAAACAAATAAATTTTGTCGAAATAAATAAATTTTAAAATTATGTTCATTTGATTTGTAAAATTTTCTTTATATTATTTTTATATTGTAAATATTTTATTTATTTAAAACAATTTTTTATCCATTAAGCTAACAATTATATTTATTTATTAATTTATTTTAAATATATATATAGTATACTTTCTATTTTCTTTATAAATAATCAAATAATTAATATTTATTATAATTAAAAAATATTCCCATCAACATAATAATAACCATAAACAATATTATTATTTTATTTAATTTGTGCTACAAATTTATTAATTTATGATTTAAATTTTTTTTTTATTTTTTTTTTTATTTTTATTTATATTGGCAATTAGTAGTATTGATTTACTACTATTTAAATAGTATTATAATGCAAAAAAAAAATGTATAATGTAAAAAAATTTTTAATGCTCTGTAAAAAATAATTAAATATGATATTGCAAATTGTAATTTTGCTACATGATAATTAGTATATTAATTATTAATGATTAATATATGTTAAATTTGAATTATAATTCAAAAATATATTTAATAGTATAAATACCTAAATAATTTAATGTTTCGCTTTTACTAAAACTAAAAAAAAATATATAATGCTATTATATATTTACAATGAATAAATAATGAATAATTAATGATTAAATGTAGAATAAAATAATTTTAATGGTATTAAAATTTAAAATAATATTGCATTGCTTTGTTAATTTGCTAAAAAAAATAAATAAATTGTTCGATATTACAATTTAAATATTTTTAAATAATCTTATTAATAAACTTATTTATATATATAATGAAAAATATTAATGGTATAAAAGTATAACTTTAAATAATTATGATACAACAAAATATGAAATTAATAAATTAATTTTGGTATTGTGTAATTTTGCGTTGATAATTGCAGTATCAATCATATTTCCTCAAATAATTATATTGCAGAAATATAATGTTTTATAGATTACTCTATAGAGCTTTAATTAAAATTTCTTGATACTTTTAAGTATAAATAATATTATAATCTTTATCAAAAAAAAGATTACTAATATTTCTAATATTCAATTTATGAATTTATTAAATATTACATATATGTAATTTTATTTATTACTTTATTTTTATTATTCAATTTATATTGACGATATTTGTTTGTAATTCATGGAATTGAATTCTAATGATATATAATAGTTTTTAATTAAAAAATTTGTACTGAAAAATACTGTAATAGATGTACTGAAAACAATTGCATTGCTATTTTTATTACATTTTGAAATTGGATAATGAATTATTAATATTACTAATTAACTATAATTAGATAAATTTGGGTATTTTAATTATAATAATGGTATTTTTTAAAATATCATGACTATTTTATGTGATTTTACTACTTATATTTTATTGATTATTTGTATTTTTTTTTTTTGGTTTTTAAATGAATTTTTATTGCAGATTAATAAATCTATAATTTTATTCAAAATTGCTTTGTACATATATATCTATTTTATAGAAATAAAATAAATAATTTAAAAGGATTTAAAATATTTAGAAATGTAAAATTGCAGTGACAAAAAGTAAGACAAAGAATGTGAAGATAGATGGTTTTATTATAGTGAAAGCAGCACTGACACTACATTTTTCTGGATTATCTTCATCTTCAATACATTCGACATAGCCGAGTTGATCGACGTTACAGATCTTTACTTCATCGGTTTCATCATCCACTCTGACATAGTTATTGACACAAACAAGATCGAAGGTAGATTTAGTTTCTTCGACATTGTAAGTACAGTTGGTGAAGATACCACTGACTGCTTCAAGGTAGTTCTTTCCACGACGAGTGACCACGGCGGTGGAGTTGTTATTCTTTTGAATGTCATTGACGGCTTGCTTAATCTTATCTGGGAATTCTTCTGTGAGGGCCAATGGGAAGTTGACGACGACGTTATCATCGTAGGAACAGTAACGAGAAACGACTGGAACGAGAAGAGAGCTGACTTCACAGCGGTAGTAGGCTTCATCAATATAGTAGTATTGTCCACTGACACAGTTTTGCTTGACACATTCTGTGGCTTCCAATCCTTCGGAATCATGGACACAAGAGAAGACTTCTCCGGCATTGGTGAAGTAGTAGCCAGTTTCATCAATTGGTTTACATTCACCATCCTCTTGATCACAGTGATACATTTCATTATCAACGGTGTAGTAGTAACCATAGTTGGCCTTTCCTTGAATGATGATTTCATCACCCTTCTTGGCAAACTTGTAGACATAGGTGTTGGTTGGATCAATGGCGATGTAGGCATATCCGGAAGTGCTTGGAGAAGACCAGACTCCATCTTTGTATCTTAAGATGTTTCTGGCTTGAGCATCGTAGTAGTAGGTGTCTTCATCGGGTTCGTAGACACGACAGGAAGAAAGGTTACATCCATAGACAACAATACTGTTATTCTTGTTCTTGTAGTTCTTACTGACGACGGTGGTGTTGGTGGAGAGACTGATGATGTAGAATCCGGTTTGATCGACCATTTCAGCAGCAAATTGGTTCATGTGGTAGAGGTGCTGAGAGTAGCCGTAGATGTAGTTATTGATGTTTCCGGCACGGTAACATTCTCCAGTTTCACGGTTCTTAATGTCAGTGGTGGCAAGAACAATTTCACCCTTGTAGGTGATACAGAATTCTTGGTTCTTCAAATCTGCATTTGGTGTACATTTATTGTTGGCAAAGATACAGATGATGTCCTTTTCATAGGCAAAGGTGAAGACATCGTTATTAACATTGTACTTTAAGATTCTCTTGTTGACATCAGCATAGTAAGTATTGGCATCTGGTTTATCGATGATACTACAGCTACTTCCATTACAGCGGTAGAGTTTGACATTTTCATCGTTGTAGGCATCAATTTCGTTGCCACCAACAAGCGTGTTCTTGGCGACATTGAGGAAGTAGTAACCTGTTTCGTAGAATTGAAGGACACTACCTTGATCAAGAGTGTAAATGTTGGATCCGACAGTGAAGTACATATCATTGTAGGAATCATTCACTTCAAGACAGTTGGAGTTGGTGGTGGTGTAGACATAGGTAGAGGTGACACCAGAAATGACATTTGGCTTGACAACAACGGTATCTGTGGCGAAGTAGAAGACGGAACGATCACTGTTAGTACAGATGTTTCCAGCAGCAATAGAAGTAGTAGCCGATTTAGTCATAGCATATTCAAGGGTGATGTAACACTTGTTGTTGTTAAATTCACACATTGGAATGGCAGCTAATTCACTGGCAGAGAGAGCAGCACACTTTCCGGCAACACAACGAATAATACCATAGGCATCATCGGAGTTATCTCTTAAATTGACCATCTTTCCATCTTCTTCCAAGTCATCATCATCACGTCCATGGACATTTTGAACATTTTGAGCGTTATCGGAACGTTTATTGGAAGTGAGACCCTTGAGAGCACCTCTAAAGATACCATTCTTGACGGTAATGGTCTTACACTTGTGACCAGCCTTACAACGAATTAAGACATTGGAAATGCTAGACATATAGAAACCATTGTTGGTGGCTTCAGAAGAACAGGTGACTACATTACTGTTTTGGACACAGTTGATAATGGTGTTGCTGCTTTCAGAGGAATCGGCGTTGTCATAGTAGTTGACAGTTGGAGTAAATTCAGCACAAGAAGTTGGACTGGTACATTGAATCAAAAGAGTACTGGTATGAGTGAGGTAATATCCGGATTTAGCCTTGGCAACACTACATTTACCACCCTTACATTCAATGATGGCATTATTTCTCTTATCGAATCCAGCATTGACATACTTGACCTTATTCTTGACTTGACTGTAGGAACAGCTAGTAGCGGTGGTGCATTTAATGACTCCATTATTATCAGTATGACCATGAGCGACGTAGTAACCAACTTCGGCAGCTACCGTCATACAGTTACTATTGTTACATTGAATTAAACTGTTAGTAGTGGAGTCATAGCCACTGTTTTCATAATAGGTAGAACTCTTTGGTTTGAGGCTGACACATTTCTCTCCATTTTCACATTGAATAATGTATGGATGCTTTGTGCCACTGGTGACACGGTTACCATCAACAACATAACCGGTGAATGAAGCGTATTCCAAGTTGCCATCGTTACAGAAGACAGCCTTGCGATTTTCAGAATCAAACATGTAGGTGTTGGAAGTACATCCTGGACGTTCAGTACAGACCTTGGTGGAATCATTACAATCATAGAGAGAGATATCAGAGGTATCACCACCTAATGAATCGACTAATTTACCATTCTTATCGATCATGACAACACCACTTTGGTAGAAGCGGTTAATGAAGTAACGAGAAATCTTGAATAAGGAACCAATTTCAGACTTAATACCTGGGAATCCGTTACTTGGAATGGTAGCGAAGGCATAGGTATCATCTGATTTAGAGGCAGTAATAGCAGTGCTGTTATTAGCAGTAAAGAATTTCAATTGACCATCTTCATAACAGTAGTTACCTGGAACCGCTTTTTCGGCTGATGGACATGATTTGGTGTCTTCTTCTTCACATTCGTTTCCTTCCTTTTCACACTTGATAATCTTCTTTTCTTCATTACCGGCATTGACGTAGAAACCGAGATCAACCTTAACGGTACTACAACCTTCAGTGGAATCACAAATGATGGTTTGATTGGTTGATTTGTTGTAGCCGCTATTCAAGTAGTATCCTTCGGAAGTGAAGGCTGAAGTTAAGGTACATCTTTCTTCATCATCTCTCTTTCTACGTCTTTCAGCTGGTGGAGTGGATTTCACACATTTAATTAAACCATTGACATTGTCACCATCCTTACCAATGTAGTACATTGGAACAGCAGCTGGAGTTTGCTTTTCACATTTCTTGTTGGAACAGAAAATGATAGCGTTGTTCAAATCAGTGCTTTCAGCATTGACGTAATATTCGACACCCTTTTCGACGGTGGCCACACCAACACATCCGTTGTCAGAGGAACATTGAATTAATTGTTTATTGTCACCGGATTCAGAGTAGTTGGAATTGACGTAGACACCTTCGTTGGTATCTGCTTCTGCCTTACAGGTACATTTCACAGTATCGTCTTCAAGGGCACATTCAATGATATCGTAATTCAATGGAGTTTCATCGATATCACCAGCATTGATGTAGTATTCCTTACTTGTTTCGGTGGCAGCACTGGCGGTCTTACTACAGGCATTCTTGGCACACTTGATCAATGGAACATTGGCGTTATCAATTTCATTGCTGTTAACATAGACTTGGTATTGGGCGGCCTTGTAGAGATCACAGGTGACGGCATTGTCATCTCCGCTGGCACATTGAATAAGGGCATATTCAAATTTATCTTTTCCTTCATTACCTGAATTAAGGTAATAGTTTGGTGCGGGTGAGGATTGTTCGCCAGCAGCTGCTTCATCATCTACTGCATATGTTGTATCTGGTGTAGGCTCTGCTTCTCTTCTTACTGGAGTTGCAGTTTCCATTTCGGATGTAGCTTGGCTTTCAACACCAAGGGTAACGGGAGTACCTACACATCCCTCTTCTTCTGAACAAATAATCAATTGATTTTCAGTGTCGTCACTGTTACCATTGAGGTAGACATCTCCAACCTTACCGCTTGTAATATCACAAGAAATGGATCCTTCGCCATCAGATTTACCACTACTCTTTTTGAGGGTACATTTAATCAAGTCTAACTTGAGTGGCTCACCATCTGGAATATCACCACCATTAACAAAGAATTGAGGTTTGTTTTCTTCAGCGGTTGAGTTAGTAGCACTACATCCTTCCTCAGTTACACATGAAATAACGGTAGATGGATCAAATGAATTGATATAAACCATATTTTCTTCTCCTTTTGCAGGTTCACAAATTCTAGTGTTATTGCTTACGGAACATTTAATGAGATCATTTTCAAAAACTTCTTGACCTTCTGATTTTAAGTCACTTGAGTTCAAGAAGTATTGATATTTCTCAGCCGTTGCAGTACTTGGAACGGCCTTACAACCAGTGGAGGCATCCTTACAAATAATAAGTTGCTGGTCAAGAGCGTTGATATAGATATCCTTTTCTTCAGCCTCGACTACTTCACATGCTTCGTCACTGTCGGCACATTCAATTAAGGTATCTGTTAATTTTTCGGAACTGGAGGCACCGGCGTTAACATAGTAAGCAGGTGCATCCCCAATAGTAGCAGCTTCCTCCACACAGTCAGTACTGGTACATTTAATAAGATGCAATGGAGTGGTGTCGGTTGTATTGAAATTGGCATTGACAAAGACATCATTTTCTTTAGTGGTTAAATTGGTATCACAAACAACTCCATCATCAGCCACTGCACATCTTATAATTTCAGTTTTAGTGGCACCATCATAGTCGGATCCATCGCTCTTGGTATCAGCATTGACATAGAATTCGGTAACGTTGGCACTAGCACTACTTGCTGCTAAAGCACATGCTCCTTCTGTATCACACTTAATAAGTTGATTTTCGGTATCTGCATTTTCACCACCAAAGTTTGCATTCAAAAATACCTTCTTTCCGGCTACAGCAGTTAAATTTGCTACTGGTACGATATCACAACCACTGTCACTGTAACATTTGATAAGATCGGTTTTACTGATGTAGAATGCTGAAGTAGTTCTGGTGGCATCATTAGGAGTAGAGGCACAACCGATTTCTTCGAAACAACGAATAATATTATTGACATCAGATGAATCAATGTAGACATCCAAGTCCGCTATTGTATCAGGAAGTGTGCATGGTGTTTCGGTATTTGAAAAAAGACATTCTATCACTGCCTTGGATAACTTATCATCAGTATCTGGTTCACCATGAATATAATGGTACTTCACACCATTAACTGGAGTAGCAGGATTCTTGTAAGTGGCACAGCTTTCAGAAGTATATCTGATAAGGTAGTTTTCGGTATCCTTAGGGGCAGCCGTACCATAATTAGCATTAACAAAGTAGAGTTCCGAGGCGTCTCCAAGATCCACCGATATGGAATCACAAGTCGAGGCATCACTACATCTAATTAATGGGGCTGTGGAATTACCGGCATTGACATAATATTTGAATCCTGTATCAGAAGCACCACTTTCAATAGTTTGACAACCATTTGTTGCATCGGAACATTGGATCAAAATTTTAGAGGATTCATTTTCAACAGCATTGAGATAAATAGAATTTGGTTCGACAGAAGGTACCACTCTACATCCTACGGTCGTTCCAGTACATTCAATCAAAGCATTGGTAAGTTTTGCTCCGTCGGTGACGGCAATACCATTAATGTAAAAACCAGCGGTGGCTGGTGAACTTGTACAAGCAGCAGATGTACTTACACAATAAATCAAATTGGTGTAGTATTGTTCTTCTCCTCTTTTGGCTTCTTCAGGAGTACCGACATCAACAAAATATAACTTTTCAGCTGAAGGTGGTCCGGCTACACAGCCACTTTCGTTACAGGTAATAAGTTGTTTTGCAGGAGTAGCAGTATCTCCCTTATTGATATAGACACCAGCCACAGGGCTTGGGACAGCGCCACATGATAAAATATCACCAGCCACTTCACATTGAATAATTGAATTGGGTAAACCGGACGCCACAGCGGAATTTGGATAGAAACCAGCATCATCGGTGGTGTTCGCCTTTGCAAATGCAGAGTCATATTTAATGATACTTTTATAACTTTCTCCGTTCTTTTCAGCCTCATTCAAGAAGCAGTTACCAGCCTCACCAGCGACTGCGGCAACAGCACCAGTAGTATCGGTAACATTTAATACGGTTGGGGTAGTATCATCTGGAAGGTAGTAATATCCAACAGTGGTAACCTTTTCAACGGCATCAGAACTTACATTAATTAAAGTGTCAGCCTCTAAATTTGAATTACCTGCAGTAAGATAATAATAACCTGAGGTTGTGACGGGAGCTATAGCATCAGCGCTGGCACTAATTAAAGTATTGTTTAATAAATTGGAATCGGTGTTATTAAGGTAGTAATATTTTGTTGCTGTTAAGGTTGCTCTATCAAGAGCCGCTACTGCTAAGGTATCATCTGCACCAGTAACCGTTACTAATTCGGCACCTGTTTCGACATTTGAATTTGTACTATTAAGATAATATATTTTAGCTGGAGCTTTACTTGCAACTCCAGCAGTAACACTAATCAATGATATGGCATTCAAATTAATTCCATTGGCGGCATAATAGTAATACTTTGGATCGGAGTCGCCTCCTGTTTCGGCAGTGACGGCTAATTCATCATCAACCGTGACTAATTTCTCGGAACCAGCAGCTAAATTGGAGTTGGTACTATCAAGATAGTAGGCAAGAGCAGGAGCTTGAGTGGCTGCACCTTCCGTAGTGACACTGATCAGTTGGGTGGTAGGACTGACGAGAATGGGGGAATCCGTTGGTGTAAGGTAATAATATTTTGTATCCTCCGTCGGGGATTCTTTGGTGACGGCACCAGCCGAACTGACACTGATTAAATAGTTTGTATTAGCGTCTAAATTTGAATTAGTTCCACCAATAAGATAGTAATATCCAGTAGTGGCTTTGCTAGCGACACCAGCGGAAGTGACCTTAATCAAGGTGATTGCAGATAAATTTATTCCATTGGCTTCATAATAGTAGTACTTATCGACCGATGCATCTCCTGCGACGACGGAAACGGTCAAGCTATTATCAATCGTGACTAATTTCGCACTCGCACCAACGTTGGAATTGTCATTATCGAGGTAGTAGGCGAGCTCTGTTTCGATCTTGCTCGCCACACCAGCTGAGACGCTAATCAAGGCAGCAGCATCTAAGTTAATTGCAGTAGCTTCATAATAGTAATACTTTGGACTTTCGGCCGTACCTCCGGTTTCAGCGGTGACGGCTAATTCCTCATCAACCGTGACTAATTTCTCGGAATCAGCAGCTAAATTGGAGTTGGTACTATAAAGGTAGTAGGCAAGAGCAGTGGCTTTGCTAGCGACACCAGCGGAAGTGACTTTAATCAAGGCTTCAACATTACCTAAATTGGTTGCATCTGAGGCATAGTAGTAATACTTATCAGCATCTTGTCCTCCTGTTTCGGCTGTAACTGCTAAGTCAGCACCACTTCCGGTAACAGTTACTAATTTCTCGGAACCAGCAGCCAAATTTGAATTGGTACTATCAAGGAAATAGGCGAGCTCTGTTGCTTGACTGGCTGCACCGGAAGTATCGACACTGATCAATTGGACCGCGTCACCAGTTAAAAGTGGGGAATCTGTCGCCGTAAGATAGAAATACTTTGTGTCGGTGGTAGCTGTCTGCTTAGTCCCTGCCCCAGCATCTCCGGAAACAAGGTATAATGAAGCCGTCGTTTCATTGGAATTGTCGGTGGTCAAGTAGTAGTACTTGCCGTTCGCCCCGGGGGTGGCCGTATCACCAGAAACGGTGACAATGGTATCCGTATTTTCGGCCTCATTAGAATTCGTAGAGGAAAGATGATACGTCTTGTCGGCAGCGACGGAACAACTGCCATTAGCGTCACAACTGTATAATTTACTACCAGTTGAGTCGTAGTATAATTTGTCGGTATATTGAGTTAAAGTCGATCCATTATAACCATAGATAAGAAAACTTGTATCGCTACTTGTAGCTTCAGTACTTGTATTTGCATCAGTATATTTGATTTTCATAAATGTAGCGGATTGAGCGGTTAATTTTTCTACACAAGTTCCTGCAACTACAGGGTCTACAGTACTATCGCCTGGTGTGGAAAGATAGATAATATTTGCCGTAGCATCGGCACATAGTGTCGTTGTTGTTAATTCCGATCCTCCAGTAGCTGCTGTAAGACATGCTCCACTTGTATTTGTCACACATGTTGGCAAAGCTATTTATATCATTAATAAAACACAATTATTATATGTAATAAAATTTATGTATTAATACAACTGTTTTTCAAATCAAAAAAACATAAAACCTTTGTTTACTCTTTTCTTTTTTAACAAAAAAAAAAAAAAAAATTGTAAACAAAGAAATTTCATAAAATAAAATTCTATATATAAATTTAAATAAAAAAAAAAGGTTTATTTACTTTGTGGATCCGCTGAAACTCTAGTAGCTAAGCTACCTAAGAAAATCAAGCCAATAAGTCTATCACAACATTCAATTATAAAAGGTTCGTTTTGTTTATGTTTTGTTTATGTTTTATTTTTAGTAATATTTTGACAAAAAGAAAAATATAAAATAAGAAATAATAATAATAATAATAATAATAATAATAATAATAATAATAATAATAATAAATAAAAATAATAATAATAATAATAATAATAATAATTATAAAAATAAAAAAATAATAAAAATAAATAATAATAAAAAGTATTATAATAAATAAATGAATAAATTAAATATAAATTAAATAAATAATTTTGAAAAAAAATTTTTCAATTCAGGGGTTTCAGGGGTTAGAGGGTAATTTTTTAACCAATAAGAAAATGGTTTCGTGATCAAGTAATAACCAATAGACATGATTTGATTAAATGAAAAAAAATTTTTTTGTTAGTAATACATTACATATATTATTAATAAATTTATCAATATATTAAATTTTGTATAAAATCTAATTTGAACCAATTAAATTCATTTTTATTTAAATTAAATTTTATCCCTATTTTTTTATTTCTTTTTATATATATCTATGTCCAGTATTTATGTCCATTAATTATTTTTTTCTTAACTCCTATCATTTTTAAAAAAAAATTTTTTTTACTCAAGAATAATTGGTTCCTTTTTCTCTCCTTAATTTAATTCAGCCATTTTTTATTACTAATTCTAATTCGATGATTTTATTATTAATAAATTCAACAATTTCTTATTATTTCTAATTTTTTATTATTTTTTATTAATTTTTTATTATTTTTTATTAATTTTTTATTATTTCTATTTTATTATTTCTTTTAATTTCTATTTCTATTTTTTTTATTATTTATTATTATTTCTTTTAATTTTATCTTTCTTCTTTACTATCTCTTTCTAAATCTCTTCCTATCACTGTCTGTCTTTCTTCCTTACTTTCGTATTCATTTTATATTTATATTTATATAATATTTCTTTTTATTCTTTTCTATCTAATTCAACTATTTCTATTTCTTTTTTTTTTTTCTTTTTTACCTTGAGATATTTAGGGTATACATATTGGCTTGAATCCCCTTCGATTTCACTTTCAAAAAGTAAATAATTTTATTTTTTTTTAAAAGATAAAAAAAATAAAAAACTATTAAAAGGTATTAAAATAGAATGGAAAAAATTAATTTTTTTTTCTTTATAAACTCTTCAATTTTTTTTTTTTTATTTTTTTGTAGAGTTTTTTTTATTATTAATGAATTTATTTTTTTTATGTTTTTTCTCTACAACTTATCTTTAATAGAATTTTTTTTTTTAGTTATTTTAAAAAAAAAAAAAAATTGAAGATAAGAAGAAAAATAATTATAAAAAAATTATTTTATAAGAAATGAAAGAAATAATAATAAAATAATAAATTTTTTGTAATTTTTATTTTTTTGTTATTCTTTCATTTCTATTTTATAGAAAAACAAAAATTTTAAATTTTTTCATTTTTTTTTGATAGTCTTTGAAAGGATTTGAGAAAATGAATAAAGAAAAAAAAAATTTAATAATAATTTAATAATGAATAATAATAATTTAATAATGAATAATAATAATAAAAATTATTTTTGATATTATTTTTGATAGTATTTAATTATTTAATTATTAAATTTTTAGTTAACCTTCTAAAATTGAAACTAAAAATAAAAAATTTTTATTTATTTTATTTTCTATTAATTAATTTATTTTATTATTAGCAATAGAAAAAAAAATTATTTTATTTTATTTTATTTTATTTTTTTTTTACTATTTGATAGAATTAAAAATTAGAATAAAAAGATTATATATAATACTTTATTTATTATTTATTATTATTAATTATATATTAATAAATACTCTTTTTATTATTTATTTATTATTTATTATATATTATTAATTATTATTATATATTATTATATATATTAATATATTAAATATATTATATATTATATATTATATATATTATTATTATATATTATATATTATTATATATTATTATATATTATTATATATTATTATATATATTATTCATTCATTATTATATATATTATTCATTCATTATTACTATTTATTATTATTATTTACTATTATTTATTATTATTATTATTACTTTATATTATTATTTGTTTTTGTATTTAACTAGTTGATGTTTTATTATTCATATAATAATATTAATAATCATTTTATTACTATTATTTTTTTTTTTTTACCTATTACTATTAATTCATTATTATTATTATTATTATTATTATTATTATTATTTTTGTTTTCGTATTTTACTAACTGATATTTTATTTTATTTATTATTCTTAATAGGTTTATTACTATTATTTTTATTATCACTTCTATTAACTTCTTTTAATATTTTAATTCATAGAAATAACTAAAAGAGCATCAAACTCTTTTTCTCTCTAAAATTTGGATAAATATGAAAAAGGATAATAAAAAAAAAAAGCACTATTTTTTTATTAATATTAATTACTATACCAATAATATCAAGTAATGCGTTTCCAAGAAGAAAAAAAACTTTTTTTCTTTACCTCTACAAAAGTGTAATAGGATTAGTATTAAATAAGAAAATATATATATTTATTTTTATTTCTAATAATACTTTTTATTTCATATATACTTTTTTCATAAAGTTCTAATTCTAATTTTTTTTTTCTTTTCATTATTTCAAATAATATTTATTAAAAGCTTTTGATTCGAAAACAATAAAGCTGAAGGCATTTAAAAAAAAATAAAAACTTATTATTTTAAATGGATATAAACTATTAAATATTGACTGGTGTTATATCTTTCTTACCTATTTCAATGAAAAATGGATTTACCTCCCCATATTTCACTCTTTTTTTTGGTTTTTGAAATAGAGTATAATATAAAAATGATTTTTTTATTACATTTAATTATCATTAATATTATTTAATATTATTTTAAACTAATTTTTTTTCTTTTATTAATATTTTTATTATTTAATAAATCTATATATATAAAATAGAATCAATTGAATATGCTACGATTATCTTATTTTCTATATAATACGAACAATAATTCAATTTATTTATAATTATAGAATTAATACTCCAATATCTTCAATATTTATTATGGTAATGAATTAATTAGTAAATAAGTTTTATAATTTAATTATAGAATTAAGGTACTAATATCATCAATAATTAATTAATAATTCATAGTTTTATAATTTAATTATAGGATTTAATGCTCCAATATCTTCTATATTTATTATGGTAATGAATTAATTAGTAAATAAGTTTTACAATTTAATTATAGAATTAAGGTACTAATATCATCAATAATTAATTAATAATTCATAGTTTTATAATTTAATTATAGGATTTAATTCTTGAATGCATTCTATATTTATTATGGTAATGAATTTAGTTCATAATAGTTTTATAATTTAATTATAGAATTAAGGTATTAATATCTTTTTATTTTTATTTGATGTTGAATTAATAATTAACGTTTTTATTAATTATAGAATTAAGGTACTAATATCATCTATAATTAATTAATTATTAATAGTTTTATTATTTAATTATAGGATTTAATGCTCCAATGCCTTCTTTTGTTTTTCTACTCAGAAAGTAAAAATATATTTTTACTTCTTTCTCCCGAAAACAGTAATAATAGAAATAATGAAAATAATAATAGTAAAAATAATAAAAAGTAAAATAATAATAATTAAATAATAATAATTAAAATAATAAAATTAAAATAATACAAATAAAATTTAAAATAAAAATAAACGATACAATTTCCCTTCATAGCATTAACCTTTTTATTTTTTTTATTTTTATTTTTTTTTTTACTCTTTTTATGATAAAAATAGATTTTTAGAATCATTATGAAAAATAAAAAAAAAAATAATAGAAATTAGAATTCATTTCGTTACTTTAATCCTGAACTATCGAAAATCAATGAAATTAGAATTCATTATTGAGTTAGTAAATGAAGCATTGAAATCATAGAAATTAGAATTCATTATCGAGTTAGTAAATGAACCATTGAAATAATATAGATTAGAATTTATTCATTACTTTAATTAGTAGAAAGAAAATTAAAATTAGTTATTATTAAAAAAAAAAAATAATAAAGAATTTTATATTTAGTAATATCTCATATACTAAAAAAAAAAAAAAAAAAAAAAATTTAAAATATATTCTCATTAATAAAAATTATAATTTAACTATTATTAAAAATATAGATTACAAAGTAGAAAATCTATCCGTTCTCTCCTCCCCCAAGAAAAACTTTTTTTTATAAAAATATACCAAAATATCTATAAAAAAAAGGTGATTATTATATAAATAGAATTATATAGATATATAAAAAGGATGAATATTATAAAGGTATAATTATATAGATATGTAAAAAGGTGAATATTATAAAAGTATAATTATATAGATATAAAAAGGGTGATAATATAAAAATATAAATATATGAATATATGAATATATAAAAAATATAAATAAATTAGAAGGTTGATATTATTTTAAATGTAAAATAAAATATAGTAATGTACTATAATGAAATTTAAAAAAAAAAAAAAAATATTATAGTTGAGATTAAAAAAAAAATTATAATAAATACAATTTATTAAAAAAAAAAGTATAGATATAAAAATTAAAAATTAACAAAAAAAGATTTTACATACGTACGAAGCCGTGGAGATTAATTTCCAATCCCATTTTAGAATAGAAAGTAGATCCCTTTTTTTTTCTCATAAAAAATAAGTAATAATTAGTAGTCATTAAAGTTAGATCCAATAGTTTATAATAAATAATATAGTTTATAATAAAATAAATATTTAAATTCATAATTTATTGATCATAATTATACTACATTATGATTAATAAATAATTAATATTATAATTCATAATTAATTAATAATATTACATTATAATTTAAAAAATTAATATAATATTATAATTCATAATACATATTTAATATTAATTATATTTATATTTTTATTATATTACAAATCATAATTCATAATTAATATTAATTTTTTTTTATTTTTATATTATAATTCATAATTCATCATTTATAATTCGTAATTAATTATATATTTTTTTTTATATAAAAAAAAAAACAGTTACTTTCATCAGTTTTTTTCATCCTTATTCTAGAGTAATATTATCTTAATTCTGAAATGATCATTTATAAAAAATAATCACTAACATTTTAAAATCTTTCAAAAATTTACGCAAGGTAAAAAATTTAAAATAATAAAATTGAAAATATTATACTATATATTTTCATAATATAGAATTTTTTTTTTATTAAATTTTTTTTTTAATTTTATTAATTTTTTTTTATTTTTTTTTATATTATTATTTAATTGCATTAAATACTAATAAAGGTATCCTTTAAGTTATATACAATAGTATATAATAATTATTTATGTGTCTTTTTTCTTTTTATTTTTACTTCCATGAATGGTAAATAAATAAAAAAAAAATATTAATTGTAATTTAATGTAAGTACAAATATAGTTGTTTTCTTAAAATGCATATATGAAAATAAGAAAAAAAAATTTATATTATTAAATTATTAAAAAAAATATATATATATATAAAAAAATATAATAGCTATGTAATAAAAAAAATAATTGCATTATCACTATTTATAGGATAAGTTTTTTAAATAATTGAGAAAAAAAATTAAATATATAATAATTTTTTTTAGTTATAAAAAAAAACATGATTTATAATAACAAAAAAAAAAAAAAATGTTTAATTGCTCATTGATTTACTATTGAAATTAAATAAAATAAATAAAAAAAAAAATTGAATGATGATTGATTTGTAATTTATAAAAAAAAAAAAAAAATAATAATTGATTTTTTTTTTGTTGTTGTTTAATAGATAGGAATGAAATTTACTTTAGTATATATTGGAATTACTTTTACTAACAACTATTTTTCATTTTATATGTATAATTATTTTTTTTTTTTTAATATAGAGTGCCAAAAAAAAATAATAATGAATACATAAAAAATATATATTAAAAAAAAAATGAAATAGGTAATTTCAAATTTTTTTTTTTTTTAATTTTGGTTGTAGTTAAGTAAAAATAATAAAATAAATTAATTAATTAAGAAAAAGTGTTGCCTCCTATAAATTTATAAATTTATAAGCGTTGAATTGTAATTTTCTTTGTTTGAATGGATTAAATAGTTGCTTTTTTTTTTTTTTTTTGTTTTTGAAAATAAATTGTTGTTTTTTTTTTTTTTTGTGAGCTTTTAAAAAATAAAAAAAAAAAAAATTTAAATTTTTTTTTTTTTTTTTAATTTCATTATTGATTGATTTGTTTATAGAAATATTGATAAAATTGAATGGCTTCTTTCCATGAAGGAGAACTTTTTTTACTCATCTAATATATAATATATTATATATAATAATAATTTTTTTATTTTTTTTTTTTAATATTTTTTTAAATAGATTTTCTTTACATGAAGGATTTTCTCATCCCTTTCCTTCCTTCATTTGATGTCTGGATATTATTTGGTAAAAAATCTCCTCTTTTTCATTTTTTTTATTGAAAATGGTAATGGTACAATAATTCTATTTTGAATTTTTTTTTTTTTCTATAATAGAATAATTTTTATTAATTATTATTTTATGAATAAATATATAATGTTTTTTGAGTATATATTGATAAAATAAGCATTTAGTATTGAATGACACATCCCCAATGAGAAAATATATTTTCTGATAAAAGTGTTTTGGATATCTCTTATTGTAATTTATCATTTAATAAATGATAAACTGAATTATAAAAAAGGAAAAAGGTAATGAAAATAAAAATAGGTAATGATAATTTTTTCTTAAAAAGAAAAATAAAAATTAAATTTAAAAAAAATTTATAAATTCTTTCTTTTTAAGTTTTTTTTTTTTTTTTTTTTTAATAATAAATAAAAAAGTTGTTTTCTTTTTTATGTTATATATATATATTATTAGTTCTTATTATAATAAGAATTTATTGTTGTATGTAAATATGAATTATATTTAATTATTTTCTAATTTTTTTTTTTTTTTTTGGTATGCTAATTAGATTTATTTGGTATAGTACATGAGGTAGTCTTTTCTACATGAAAGATCCTACGTCACGTCTCCACTTTCTTAGAAGTCATTCATGACAAGAGTGAAGAGGAGAAGGACGGCAGTGAGAAGTACCGATGGCTTCCAGACACGGAAGGCTCCACTGACACTACACTTCTCTGGATTATCCTCATCTTCAATACATTCGACATAGCCGAGTTGATCAACGTTACAGATCTTCACTTCATCAGTTTCATCATCCACTCTGACATAGTTATTGACACAGACAAGATCGAAGGTGGACTTGGTCTCTTCAACATTGTAGGTACAGTTGGTGAAGACACCACTGACGGCTTCAAGGTAGTTCTTACCGCGACGAGTGACCACGGCAGTGGAGTTGTTATTCTTTTGAATGTCATCGACGGCTTGCTTAATCTTATCTGGGAATTCTTCTGTGAGGGCCAATGGGAAGTTGACGACGACGTTATCATCGTAGGAACAGTAACGAGAAACGACTGGAACGAGAAGAGAGCTGACTTCACAGCGGTAGTAGGCTTCATCAATGTAGTAGTATTGTCCACTGACACAGTTTTGCTTGACACATTCCGTGGCTTCCAATCCTTCGGAATCATGGACACAAGAGAAGACTTCTCCGGCATTGGTGAAGTAGTAGCCAGTTTCATCAATTGGTTTACATTCACCATCCTCTTGATCACAGTGATACATCTCATTATCAACGGTGTAGTAGTAACCATAGTTAGCCTTTCCTTGAATGATGATTTCATCACCCTTCTTGGCAAACTTGTAGACATAGGTATTGGTTGGATCAATGGCAATGTAGGCATATCCAGAAGTGCTTGGAGAAGACCAGACACCATCTTTGTATCTTAAGATGTTTCTGGCTTGAGCATCGTAGTAGTAGGTGTCTTCATCGGGTTCGTAGACACGACAGGAGGAAAGGTTACATCCATAGACAACAATACTGTTATTCTTATTCTTGTAGTTCTTACTGACGACGGTGGTGTTGGTGGAGAGACTGATGATGTAGAATCCGGTTTGATCGACCATTTCGGCAGCAAATTGGTTCATGTGGTAGAGGTGTTGAGAGTAGCCGTAGATGTAGTTATTAATGTTTCCGGCACGGTAACATTCTCCAGTTTCACGGTTCTTAATATCAGTGGTTGCAAGAACAATTTCACCCTTGTAGGTGATACAGAATTCTTGGTTCTTCAAATCGGCATTTGGTGTACATTTATTGTTGGCAAAGATACAGATGATATCCTTTTCATAGGCAAAGGTGAAGACATCGTTATTCACATTGTACTTCAAGATCCTCTTGTTGACATCAGCATAGTAAGTATTGGCATCTGGCTTATCGATGATGCTACAGCTACTTCCGTTACAGCGGTAGAGTTTGACATTTTCATCGTTGTAGGCATCAATTTCGTTGCCACCAACAAGCGTGTTCTTGGCGACATTGAGGAAGTAGTAACCGGTTTCGTAGAATTGAAGGACACTACCTTGATCAAGAGTGTAAATGTTAGATCCGACAGTGAAGTACATATCATTGTAAGAATCATTGACTTCAAGACAGTTGGAGTTGGTGGTAGTGTAGACATAGGTAGAGGTGACACCAGAAATGACATTTGGTTTGACAACGACAGTATCAGTAGCAAAGTAGAAGACGGAACGATCACTGTTAGTACAGATGTTTCCAGCAGCAATAGAAGTAGTAGCCGATTTCGTCATAGCATATTCGAGGGTGATGTAACACTTGTTGTTGTTAAATTCACACATTGGAATAGCAGCTAATTCACTGGCAGAGAGGGCAGCACACTTTCCGGCAACACAACGAATAATACCATAGGCATCATCGGAGTTATCTCTTAAATTGACCATCTTTCCATCTTCTTCCAAGTCATCATCATCACGTCCATGGACATTTTGAACATTTTGAGCATTATCGGAACGTTTATTGGAAGTGAGACCCTTGAGAGCACCTCTGAAGATACCATTCTTGACGGTAATGGTCTTACACTTGTGACCAGCCTTACAACGAATTAAGACATTAGAAAGGCTAGACATATAGAAACCATTGTTGGTGGCTTCAGAAGAACAGGTGACCACATTACTGTTTTGGACACAGTTGATAATAGTGTTACTGCTTTCAGAGGAATCGGCATTATCATAGTAGTTGACAGTTGGAGTAAATTCAGCACAAGAAGTTGGACTGGTACATTGAATTAAAAGAGTACTAGTATGAGTGAGGTAATATCCGGATTTAGCCTTGGCAACACTACATTTACCACCCTTACATTCAATGATGGCATTATTTCTCTTATCGAATCCAGCATTGACATACTTGACCTTATTCTTGACTTGACTGTAGGAACAGCTAGTAGCGGTGGTACATTTAATGACACCATTGTTATCAGTATGACCATGAGCGACGTAGTAACCCACTTCAGCAGCTACCGTCATACAGTTACTATTGTTACATTGAATTAAACTGTTAGTAGTGGAGTCATAGCCACTGTTTTCATAATAGGTGGAACTCTTTGGTTTGAGGCTGACACATTTCTCTCCATTTTCACATTGAATGATGTATGGATGCTTTGTGCCACTGGTGACACGGTTACCATCAACAACATAACCGGTGAATGAAGCGTATTCCAAGTTGCCGTCGTTACAGAAGACAGCCTTACGATTTTCAGAATCAAACATGTAGGTGTTGGAAGTACATCCTGGACGTTCAGTACAGACCTTGGTGGAATCATTACAATCATAAAGGGAGATATCAGAGGTATCACCACTTAATGAATCGACTAATTTACCATTCTTATCAATCATGACGACTCCGCTTTGGTAGAAGCGGTTAATGAAGTAACGAGAAATCTTGAATAAGGAACCAATTTCAGACTTAATACCTGGGAATCCGTTACTTGGAATGGTAGCGAAGGCATAGGTATCATCTGATTTAGAGGCAGTAATAGCAGTGCTGTTATTAGCAGTGAAGAATTTCAATTGACCATCTTCATAACAGTAGTTTCCTGGAACTGCTTTTTCAGCTGATGGACAGGATTTGGTGTCTTCTTCTTCACATTCATTTCCTTCCTTTTCACACTTGATGATCTTCTTTTCATCATTACCGGCATTGACATAGTAACCGAGATCAACCTTAACGGTACTACAACCTTCAGTGGAATCACAAATGATGGTTTGATTGGTTGATTTGTTGTAGCCGCTATTCAAGTAGTATCCTTCGGAAGTGAAGGCTGAAGTTAAGGTACATTTTTCTTCATCATCTCTCTTTCTACGTCTTTCAGCTGGTGCAGTGGATTTCACACATTTAATTAAACCATTGACATTGTCTCCATCCTTACCAATGTAATACATTGGTACAGCAGCAGGAGTTTGCTTTTCACATTTCTTGTTGGAACAGAAAATGATAGCGTTGTTCAAATCGACGCTTTCAGCATTGACGTAGTATTCGACACCCTTTTCGACGGTGGCCACACCAACACATCCATTGTCAGAGGAACATTGAATTAATTGTTTATTGTCACCGGATTCAGAGTAGTTGGAATTGACGTATACACCTTCGGTAGTATCTGCTTCGGCCTTACAGGTACATTTCACAGTATCGTCTTCAAGGGCACATTCAATAATATCATAATTCAATGGAGTTTCATCAATATCACCAGCGTTGATATAGTATTCCTTACTTTTTTCGGTGGCAGCACTGGCAGTCTTACTACAGGCATTCTTGGCACACTTGATCAATGGAACATTGGCGTTATCGATATCATTGCTATTGACATAGACTTGGTATTGGGCGGCCTTGTAGAGATCACAGGTGACGGCATCGTCATCTCCGCTAGCACATTGAATAAGGGCGTATTCAAATTTATCTTTTCCTTCATTACCTGAATTAAGGTAATAGTTTGGTGCGGGTGAGGATGAGGATTGTTCTTCAGCTGGTGTTTCATTAGCTGGTGGATCTGCTGGTGTATCTGGTATCACATCTGCTTCTCTTATTTCTTGATTTACATTTTCCATTTCGGATGTAGCTTGGCTTTCAACACCAAGGGTAACGGGAGTAGCTACACAACCATCTGTTTCTGAACAAATAATCAATTGGTTATCAGCGTCGTCAGTGTTACCGTTGAGGTAGACATCTCCAACCTTACCGTTAGTAATATCACAAGAGATAGATCCTTCGCCATCAGATTTACCACTACTCTTTTTGAGGGTACATTTAATCAAGTCTAACTTGAGTGGATCACCATCTGGAATATCACCACCATTAACAAAGAATTGAGGTTTGTTTTCTTCAGCAGTTGAGTCTTTAGCGCTACATCCTACGTCAGATACACATGAAATAACAGTAGATGAATTAAATGAGTTGATATAAATCATTTCACCTACTCCAGGCACAGGTTCACAGATATTATTACCTTCTTCATTTGGAGAACATTTAATGAGATCATCATCAAGAGCTGTTTGACCCTCTGATTTTAAATCACTTGAGTTCAAGAAGTATTGATATTTCTCGGCCGTTGCAGTACTTGGAACAGCCTTACAACCAGTGGAGGCATCCTTACAAATAATAAGTTGTTGATCAAGAGCATTAATGTAGATATCCTTTTCTTCAGCTACGACTACTACACATGCACTCTCCGAACTTTCACATTTAATTAAGGTATCCGTTAATTTTTCGGAACTGGAGGCACCTGCATTAACATAATAGACAGGTGTTGTTTCCTCGCCTTCAATGGCAGCTGCTTCCACACAATCATCACTGGTACATTTAATAAGTTGTTTTTTGTCAGTGTCTGCTGTGTCGAAATTTGAATTAATAAAGACATCATTTTCCTTGGTAGTTAAACCAGTATCACAAGCTATTGTACCTTCAGCATTAGCGACACATCTAATGATTTCAGTTTTAGTAGCACCATCATAATCAGTTCCATCGCTCTTGGTATCGGCATTAACATAAAATTCTGGTGCCTCGGCTGTAGCGCCACTCACTACTAATTCACAAGTTCCTGCAGCAATACATTTAATAAGTTGATTTGTTGTATCAGCACCTTCGCGATAGTTTGCATTCAAAAATACCTTCTTACCACCCTTTAAATCATCTGTAGCGACTATAGCACAACCAGTATCATTGTAACATTTGATAAGACTCTTTTCTGTTGCATTATTAATATAATATGCTGAAGTAGTAGATGTAGAATCATTAAGGGAAGAGGAACAACCGGTAGCAGTGAAGCAACGAATAATATTCTTGACATTAAAGGAATCAATATAGACATCTTTATCCGCTATTGAGGTAGGAAGTGTACATGGTGTAGCTTGTGACATATCACATTCAATTACTGCATTTGTTAATTTATTAGTTGTATCTGGTTCTCCGTGTACATAATGTTCCTTCACACCCTCAACAGGAGTAGGATTCTTGTAAACGGCACAATTCTCAGCAGTACATTTGATAAGGTAATTTTCGGCATCCTTATCTGTAGCATAATTACCATTAACGAAGAAGTACTCTGTAGCAGTGCCGGCAAGCGTAACACTTTGAGCAGTACAAGTAGTGGTGTCGGTACATTTAATTAAGTTGTAACTGGCATTCGTACTATCGGTATAAGTTCCAGCATTGACGTAATATACATTACTTCCGGAAGCATCAAAAGTAGTACAAGCCTTACTGGCGCCAGCACATATAATTATAGGTTTACTATCCGTTTCACTATAACCATTGAGATAGACGTCATTTTCGTTAATTTCCTCCACTGGAGTACAAGCCGTGTCACTACATTGAATTATTTTCTTGGCGTAGTCGGTAGTAACAGAGGCAACGGCAGCATTTCTGTAGAAGGCTGGCACGTCAGCATTTTCAGTTCCTGCATAGGCTTCACATTTTGTACTTGTACATTGAATTAATAATCCAGTGGAAGCATTAATATAGATGTCATTAGCGACAACTCCAGTAGCAACAATTTCAGGGGTAGCTACTAAAGTGGCAACAGCATCATCACGTCTTCTTCGTGTTGGAGCTGCAAATGTGACTTTGATTAAGGAGTCGGTTAATGCAGTTCCAGCCCCATTCACGTAGTATTCGACATCATCCGCTGTTTGACCTGTCTTTCCAAAGGCGACACATCCATTCTCAGTGGTACATTTGATGAGATAGTTCACGGTATCCGTTCCATAGTTTTTATTAATGAAGATTAATTCAGTAACTGGATCAGTAATAGTTTGAGCTGTAGCTGCACAAGAGCCATTACATACAATCAATGTATCAGTCAATTTTTGAGTTCCAGCTGCATTAACATAATATTCAATTGCTGATGTTGTTCCAGCGCTTGGTTTTGCTTCACATTTTTTGTTACTACATATGATTAAATGGTTAGTAGTATCACCGGTACCGCTAGCAACGAAATTAGCATTAATGTAGACGTCATTTTCACTGGTATCAGCAGTGGCGCAATCTGTAGTGGAGGTACATCTAATCAACAACTTTTCATAGTCGTCATCTGTATCTACGGCAGCATTAACATAATAAGCTGGGGCATTAGTGGTACCTGTACTCTCAGCACCATTGCAACCATCAGTAGAAGTTTTACATTGAATTAACTTTTTATCAGAGGCATTATTGAGGTAGACGGAATTGGCAGCAACTTCAGCTAAAATGGAACAAGAAACAGTACTGGTACCGGTACATTTAATGATAGCATTCTTTAATTTTTCCGATGTGTCAGGAACAGCATTAATATAGAAACCCTCAGTAACACCAGTAGCAGGAGCGCAAGTAACATTAGTACCATCGGATTCACATAAAATTAATCCAGAATAGGAAGATGGCGTGGCTTCAGTTCTTTTTTTAGTGGCTGATGGTACAATGATCTTACTGGAATCAACATAATAACCAGCGGTTAACGAAGCAGGATTTTCACAAGTAATAGGGCTACCTGAAGTACATATAATGATATTGGTGTAGGTGGCAGCTGTTCTTGTACCAGTTTTTGTTCCTGCGTCTAAGAAAACACCGGTGGAAGCCGTATCTACACCACAACTTTCACTAGTACATTTTATTAGCTTTTCAGTGTTGCTATCACCATCAATTAAATAGTAATCGTTTTCGAGAGCATTTTCAGCGGTACAGCCATCGTCATTACATTTAATCATAGCCTTTGTTAAACTGGTGGAAGCGGAATTGAGGCAGATTTTACCACTAGTACCAGCGGCAGTAGTACAACCACTACTTGTACAAGAAATAAGATCGTCTTGTGAGGCAGTTGTGACGGCAGCATTTAAATAGGTAGTATCTGCCTCAGCCGTTTTCGCCGTACATTGGCTGCCGTCACACAGGATAAGGGCATTATCTAAACTGTTAGCCTCGGCAGCACCATTGATGTAGACGGCATCAGCCGCTGGAGCTGATGAAGTCCATGCAGAGTCGACTTGAGCAATGACATTGGTGTAGGTAATGACGATTTGTCCCTCGACGGTAGTGGATGTTTTGGTGCCAGCATCTAAAAAGACACCTGATGCATCCGATTCTTCAGCACAACCAGTACCAGAACATTTATATACTTTATTAGTACCGGATACTTCAATTAAAAAGTAATCGTTCTCGGCCGCATCGACAGTGGTACAGCTGTTGTTATTACATTTAATCATGGCCTTTGTGAGAGCGGAGGCCCCGGAATTAATGTAGATACTATTAGGAGTACCAGCAGTGGCAGAACATTTACTACTCTCACAAGTAATAAGAGCATTTTCTATTGTGGTTTGAGCGGCATTGACATAGGTAACATCCGTAGTATCAGCATCACTAGAAGTACATGTAATGGTTTCACCACTATTAGTACATTTAATTAATTTTGAATACTTTGTGGCTTCGTTCGTATCTTGAGAACTGGCGTCCAAGTAAACCCCTTCAGCTACGTTAGTAGCCGGAGTAGCACCAGTGCTATCAACCTTGAATAAGGGGGCCGTAGTAGAGGCGATATTAGATCCCGTATTTACGTAGTATCCTTCTGTTTCTACTTTAGTACAGGTACCACTGGTACATGTAAGAAGCAGCTTTTTATCCTCCTTCAAAAATAACGTGAGAGTACCTTCCGTTAGTTTACTTTCGCCTGTATGTTGATAGAGATGTAGTGTCTCACCATTACCTAATGTAGTAGTGAAATCATATACTAAACATGCATTGCTAGTATCGCATTTATAAACATAGTAGCCGTTTGCGGTTAAATTTTGTACTTTAGTACATCCTGAAGTCTGACTGTCATATAATATTTTATCATTACCTTCTGTAACAAGACATAAACCTGTTACAAAAGCAGATTGTTGAGAGTCCTTACATTGTGCAGACGAATTACTAGTATCTAGTGCGCATTCCTGTATACCTATAGAAAGAAGTAATTATCATTATTATCATAATTTTTTTTATATTTAGTAAAGATCGAAAATTTTTGATGGTTAATATAATTAGGTAAATCATTTAATATTTTTATTTATTACGAAAAAAATAAAAATATTTAATTATTTATTTAATAAGTCCTATTCTATTATTAAGTCCTGTACCTGTTGCTGATACTCTATTAGCAATGAAAACTAATCCTAGAAGGCTAAAATAATTATTAGTGAAGTAAAAAATAATTTTTTAAAATTTAAATTAGTGATGGTTAGTAAATAATAATAATTTTTTTTTTTTTTTGATTATTTTCTTTACAAAAAAAAAAAAAATTTCTTTAATTTCAATTCTTTAAATCCAATTCACCCATAAAATAATTATTCTATTCTGTAATCATATGACTATATTTGTGGCTTATTTAATTTAGTTTATTATAATAATATTAGTAAAAATAATTTATTATAACTTATTTGTGGCTATTTTTTTATTATAAATTTATTTATGATCATCTTTTTATATCCATTGAGTCCATTATTATTTATTTATATAAATATATTTATTCATTTATTTTATATTAATTATATTTATTAAACTAATAATAATCATTCATTTATTTATTTTTTAAATTTTTTTATAATTTTTTATTAAAGTAAAATATATAATTATATATTATAATATATATTAAAATAAATTTTAATATATTTTAATTATAAAATAATATATTATAATTTATTTTAATATATTATATCATATATTACTCCATAATTTAATTTATATACTATATTTTACTCCATATAAATGTATTTTATATTTTCTATAATTTATAATATATTATATTAATTTATTTATTTTAATGCATATTATAATATATTTTAATTTATAGTTCATATATTAATTTAAATTTAATTTATTATAAAATTAATTCCATTGGATGATGTCTGAATAAAGTTTTTTTAGATTTCTAAATATTTATTTAAATTTTATATATTCATTGACTGCAACTATAAATTTATTTATATTATTATTAATCTATTCATTCATATTCTTAAAATTTTAAATATAAAATCAAATAAATAGAAATAAATTTTTTTTTCTTTTTCATTTTTTAATAATTCCAATTCAATAAATAAAAATAAATAAATAAATATTATATAATTAAATAAATATAAATAAATAAATAAATAAATTTTTTTTGATTTACCTCAAATATTTCCAACCCAACATTTTAAAAAAATTTTAATTTTTTATGGCTGGGTTGAATGGGAGAAATAAAAAAAAAAATTTTTTTTTGATATATAAAATAAAAATTTAAGAATTTATTTTTTATATTTACTTTTTATTATTATTATTAAATATTTTCTTCTATTTTCTATTTTAAACTATTTTATTTGTGAATAAAAAAAGAAAAAAACTTCTTCTTTCTTATTTTATTTTATTTTCTTCTCTCTAAAAAAAAAAAAAAAATAAATAAAATAAAAAATTTTGGGTATCTTCTAAGAATAAAAATAAAAATAAAAGAAAAAAAAGGTAAATAAATAAAAGTCTTTAAATATATTTTTATTTTATTATAGAATAAAATAAAACAAAAAAAGAAAACAACTGTAGAGAGAATAAATAAAAATAAAAAATAAAAAAAAAATTATTTCAATAAATATTTATATTTTTTTCAAATTTTTATAAACAAAATAAAAAGAAGAAAAAGAAGAAAAAAAAGTTTACAAGAGTATAAAAAAAGAAAAGAGAAGATTAGATTTAACGAAAAAAAAATAGAAAGTTTGATAGAAAAAACAAAAAAAAAAAAATTTTTAAACCTTTAACACCTCATTAATAAAAAAATAAATTTTTTTAAATAATAAATAAATATTAATTACAAAATAATACTAATATATTAAATAGACTATTGTTAAACAAAAAAAAATAAAAATAAAATAAAAGTTCAATTACTAAATGGAGTCATTGCAAATAAAAGGTAATTATTTATTTATTTTTTTTATTAAATATTTAAAGTAAAATAATAAAATAAAATAAAGGTAAGTGTTTTAATAAATTTTTATAATAAAGATATAAATTTTTGTTTTATGTATTCCTGTATTTTAGAATTAAGCCATTCAATTGGCATATCATACATCCCATCTCATATAAATTTCTCTTATTTTTTTAGATTTAAAAAAAAAATAAAGGGATGGCTTAAAAAAAGCAATTAATAATGAACCAATAGTTTATTTCAATGAAAAATTAAATCATTGGTTGAATAAATATTAATATTTTTATTAATTAAAAATAAAAATAAAATAAAAAGACAACATCATATTAAAATTAACAAATTTCAAAATTTCTTTTTTTTTTTTTAAACAACATTAACTTTATAAAATAATAATAAAAATTTTCATTAGAAGGAACTCTTGAATTTCTTTATTTCAATATAAATGAAGAAATAAAAATATAGAAATTTAATTAATACGAAAAATTTGATATAATAAAGGTAGTATAGTATTTTTTTTTTTTTTTTTTTCAAAAATTAAAATCAGTAGAGGTTAGGATTCTTAAAAATAAAATGATCAATAAGATAAGTAAATAAATAAAATTAAAAAAAATAATAATAATAATGATATTAATTAATTACATTTCCTATAGGGACAGTTTTAAAATTGTATTTGAATAATCGAACAAATGGTTTATTAATAAATAATATTCATTTGCACTTCCAGTATTATTGTTAAAGAATTTAACGGAAGAGCAATTCGTTTCTTCTCATTGTTCATATTTTTTTAAAATAATAAAAATAAAAGAAACAAAATCTATTATAAAAATATTTTATTTAGTAAAAAATAAAAAATAAATTAAAAAATATAAACTAATAATAATGTTTAATAATAAAATAAAAAAGTATTTTTATAATTATAAAATATAAATATAAATGCTTTAACGGAGAAAAATAATTTAAAATTAAATTAATAAGAACTAACAACCAAAAAAAAGGTATTTTTTTTTTCTTTTTCTTTTTTTTTATTCTTAAGAATATTTGTATAAATAATTAAAATTAATTTTAAATAATAACACAATAACAAAAAAATTATTAATAAAACTTAATGACTAAATTCAAACAAAATTAAACTTTAAAAATAAAATAAGAATAAAACTAAATGACTAAATTAAAAATATTTTAAAAATATATTTATATTTATCAGAATAAATAAAATAAAATAAGATAAAAAGAAATAAAATTATTTAAAAAAAATAAATATACAAAATATTTAAAAGGAAAAGAAATGGTATTGAAATTAAAATTATTTTAATAAATAAATCTTTAAAGATAAAGTAGAAAAAAAAATACACTAAAAAAGTGGACTTTTTTTTTTTTTTTAAAGGTAAATTTTTTTATTTATTTATTTTTTTTTATTAGTATAAATTATTTATTTATAAGCCCTTTTTTTAAAACGATTTTTTCTTTTTTTTATTTTAATTTATTTTTCCTCATTGGTTTTATTATTATTAATATTTCTTGTATCATTAATTTTTATTTAATGAAAATTTTTATTCTATAGATATTATTATTAAAAAAGAATTTTTTTTTATTGCAATATTATTTTACATTCGTAATTTTTTTTTTTTTTTTAATTATATATATATTTTATATTTTTTTTTTTTACAAAATTATTAATCATTTTTTATTTTTATTTTATTATTAATTATAAATTATAAAGCATTTTGAAGTTTATTATTTACCATTAAATACTCTTATTGTTATTTATTTATTATTTATTATTAAATAATACTATTATTTTTTATTTATTATTTCTTTTATTTTTTATTAATAATAGTCTATTATTTATTATTTATTATTCAATTATTTATTATTTATTATGTCCATTTTTGTTAATTTATTGTTTATAATTATTTTATTTTCAATAAAAATATTTATGGATATTCCACCAAATGATTTGTACAACTCTTCATTTTTATTAATTAATTAAAAATTACATCCAATTTTTTTTTTAGCTTAAATTTATATAAAATAAACTTCTGACCTAAATTAAATTTTTAATTTAAAATTAAAAATTTAATCTAATTAATTTTTATTTGTAGTTTTTCATCTTTGTTGAACTTTATTTATTAATTTTTTAAAAAATGTCTTTTCTTGTGGCTTGATTTTATTTGAAATAACTAAAAATTAATAAATCATTAAATCATTGAATAATTAGAAAGGGTTAGAAAAAAGTAAAAAAATAAATAGTATATATAATTAATAAATAAAAGATTTTTTTTATTATTATAATTCATTATTTAATTTTATTACCATTGACCTGCTTTTTTTTTTTTATTATTATTTAATTTGATTTATT
>JACVTC010000166.1:0-72500 GCA_016946835.1 Neocallimastix lanati (nom. inval.) | reverse complement strand
TATTTTTATTTTTATTTTTATTTTTATTTTTATTTTTATTTTTATTTTATTTTTATTTTTATTTTTATTTTTATTTTTATTTTTATTTTTATTTTTATTTTTATTTTTATTTTTATTTTTATTTTTATTTTTATTTTTATTTTTATTTTTATTTTTGTTTTTATTTTTATTTTTATTTTTATTTTTATTTTTATTTTTATTTTTATTTTTATTTTTATTTTTATTTTTATTTTTATTTTTATTTTTATTTTTATTTTTATTTTTATTTTTATTTTTATTTTTATTTTTATTTTTATTTTTATTTTTACTTTTATTTTTATTTTTATTTTTATATCCTCTACTTTATTTTTATTTCTTTTAATTTATTTTATTTTTATTTTTATTTTTATTTTTTTTCCTTTGTTTTATTTTTATTTTTATTTTTATTTTTATTTCTTATTTCCTTTGATTTATTTTTATTTTTATTTCCTTTGGTTTGTTTTCATTTTCATTTTTATTTCCTATGTTTTTTTTTATTTTTTATTTCCTTTGAATTATTTTTATTTTTATTTTTTATTTTTATTTTTTATTTTTATTTTTTATTTTTATTTCTTATTTCCTTTGAATTATTGTTATTTCTTTTTCTTTATTTCCTTTGATTTATTTTTATTTCCTTTGATATATTTTTATTTCCTTTGGTTTATTTTTATTTTTATTTTTATTTTTATTTTTATTTCCTTTGGTTTATTTTTATTTTTATTTTTATTTTTATTTTTATTTTTATTTTTATTTTTATTTTTATTTTTATTTTTATTTTTATTTTTATTTTTATTTTTATTTTTATTTTTATTTTTATTTTTATTTTTATTTTTATTTTTATTTTTATTTTTATTTTTATTTTATTTTTATTTTTATTTTTATTTTTATTTTTATTTTTATTTTTATTTTTATTTTTATTTTTATTTTTATTTTTATTTTTATTTTATTTTTATTTTTATTTTATTTATCCTTATTTCTTTTGGTTTATTTTTATTACTTTTGGTATTTTTTTATTTTTATTTCTATTTTTATTATTATTATAAAACTTTTTATTTTTATTTCTATTTTTATTATAATTATAAAACTTTTTATTTTTATTTTTATTCTTATTTTTATTTTTATTTTTATTTTTATTTTTATTTTTATTTTTATTTTTATTTTTATTTTTATTTTTATTTTTATTTTTATTTTTATTTTTATTTTTATTTTTATTTTTATCCTTATTTCTTTTGGTTTATTTTTATTACTTTTGATATTTTTTTATTTTTATTTTTATTTTTATTTTTATTTTTATTTTTATTTTTATTTTTATTTTTATTTTTATTTTTATTTTTATTTTTATTTTTATTTTTATTTTTATTTTTATTTTTATTTTTATTTTTATCCTTATTTCTTTTGGTTTATTTTTATTACTTTTGGTATTTTTTTATTTTTATTTTTATTTTTATTTTTATTTTTATTTTTATTTTTATTTTTATTTTTATTTTTATCCTTATTTCTTTTGGTTTATTTTTATTACTTTTGGTATTTTTTTATTTTTATTTCTATTTTTATTATTATTATAAAACTTTTTATTTTTATTTCTATTTTTATTATAATTATAAAACTTTTTATTTTTATTTTTATTCTTATTTTTATTTTTATTTTTATTTTTATTTTTATTTTTATTTTTATTTTTATTTTTATTTTTATTTTTATTTTTATTTTTATTTTTATTTTTATCCTTATTTCTTTTGGTTTATTTTTATTACTTTTGATATTTTTTTATTTTTATTTTTATTTTTATTTTTATTTTTATTTTTATTTTTATTTTTATTTTTATTTTTATTTTTATTTTTATTTTTATTTTTATTTTTATTTTTATTTTTATTTTTATTTTTATTTTTATCCTTATTTCTTTTGGTTTATTTTTATTACTTTTGGTATTTTTTTATTTTTATTTCTATTTTTATTATTATTATAAAACTTTTTATTTTTATTTCTATTTTTATTATAATTATAAAACTTTTTATTTTTATTTTTATTCTTATTTTTATTTTTATTTTTATTTTTATTTTTATTTTTATTTTTATTTTTATTTTTATTTTTATTTTTATTTTTATTTTTATCCTTATTTCTTTTGGTTTATTTTTATTACTTTTGATATTTTTTTATTTTTATTTTTATTTTTATTTCTTATTTCCTTTGATTTATTTTTATTTTTATTTCCTTTGGTTTGTTTTCATTTTCATTTTTATTTCCTATGTTTTTTTTTATTTTTTATTTCCTTTGAATTATTTTTATTTTTATTTTTTATTTTTATTTTTATTTTTATTTTTATTTTTATCCTTATTTCTTTTGGTTTATTTTTATTACTTTTGGTATTTTTTTATTTTTATTTTTATTTTTATTTTTATTTTTATTTTTATTTTTATTTTTATCCTTATTTCTTTTGGTTTATTTTTATTACTTTTGGTATTTTTTTATTTTTATTTCTATTTTTATTATTATTATAAAACTTTTTATTTTTATTTCTATTTTTATTATAATTATAAAACTTTTTATTTTTATTTTTATTCTTATTTTTATTTTTATTTTTATTTTTATTTTTATTTTTATTTTTATTTTTATTTTTATTTTTATTTTTATTTTTATTTTTATTTTTATTTTTATTTTTATCCTTATTTCTTTTGGTTTATTTTTATTACTTTTGGTATTTTTTTATTTTTATTTCTATTTTTATTATTATTATAAAACTTTTTATTTTTATTTCTATTTTTATTATAATTATAAAACTTTTTATTTTTATTTTTATTCTTATTTTTATTTTTATTTTTATTTTTATTTTTATTTTTATTTTTATTTTTATTTTTATTTTTATTTTTATTTTTATTTTTATTTTTATTTTTATTTTTATTTTTATTTTTATTTTTATCCTTATTTCTTTTGGTTTATTTTTATTACTTTTGATATTTTTTTATTTTTATTTTTATTTTTATTTTTATTTTTATTTTTATTTTTATTTTTATTTTTATTTTTATTTTTATTTTTATTTTTATTTTTATTTTTATTTTTATCCTTATTTCTTTTGGTTTATTTTTATTACTTTTGATATTTTTTTATTTTTATTTTTATTTTTATTTTTATTTTTATTTTTATTTTTATTTTTATTTTTATTTTTATTTTTATTTTTATTTTTATTTTTATTTTTATTTTTATCCTTATTTCTTTTGGTTTATTTTTATTACTTTTGGTATTTTTTTATTTTTATTTTTATTTTTATTTTTATTTTTATTTTTATTTTTATTTTTATTTTTATCCTTATTTCTTTTGGTTTATTTTTATTACTTTTGGTATTTTTTTATTTTTATTTCTATTTTTATTATTATTATAAAACTTTTTATTTTTATTTCTATTTTTATTATAATTATAAAACTTTTTATTTTTATTTTTATTCTTATTTTTATTATTATTTTTATTTTTATTTTTATTTTTATTTTTATTTTTATTTTTATTTTTATTTTTATTTTTATTTTTATTTTTATTTTTATTTTTATTTTTATCCTTATTTCTTTTGGTTTATTTTTATTACTTTTGATATTTTTTATTTTTATTTTTATTTTTATTTTTATTTTTATTATTATTTTTATTTTTATTTTAATTTTTATTTTTATTTTTATTATAATTATAAAACATTTTATTTTTATTTTTATTATAATTATAAAACATTTTATTTTTATTTTTATTTTTATTATAATTATAAAACATTTTATTTTTATTATTATTTTTATTATAATTATAAAACATTTTATTTTTATTTTTATTATAATTATAAAACTTTTTATTTTTATTTTTATTATAATTATAAAACTTTTTATTTTTATTTTTATTATAATTATAAAATTTTTTATTTTTATTTTTATTTCAAATTATAAAACTTTTTATTTTTATTTCTAATTATAAAAATCTTTATTTTAATTTTTATTTTTATTTTGTTTATTTCTTATTTCCTTTGGTTTATTTTTATTTTTATTTTTTTTATTTTTATTTTTATTTTTATTTTTATTATAATTATAAAACTTTTTATTTTTATTTTTATTTTTATTTTTATTTCTTTTGTTTTATTTTTTTTAATTATTAGTAATATATTTTAATAAAAATAACAAAATAAAAAATCAAATAAAAAAACTATAATTAATAGTATTAAAACTAATAAAAAAATTAAGATTAAATATTGGTGAAAAAAAAAAAAAGAATTAAAAATAAAAATTTTGAAATAAAGATATAAGTGGAGATAAGTCTGACAATAAACAGAATTTACCTTAAATAAAAAATATAAATATAAAAATGACATAAAAAAATAAATAAAAAAAAAGAAACTTTCAATATTGATATTTAAAAATCAAAAATAATGACATAAAATATAATGTAATTTGAAAAAGAAATAAGAACACTTATTAAAAATGTTTTTATAAAATTAAAATTATGTTGAAGAAATAAAACACAAAAATAAAAATAATTGCTCTCTATATAAAATTATAATTGGAAAAAGTTAAAATAGAAAATGAATTAAAAATAAAAATAATATTTTTTTTTTTTTTTTTTTTTTTTTTTGTTTTTTTACATATTACATTTTTTTTAAATTTATTATTAAATATTTAATCATTATTATATTAATATTGTTTTTTTTTAAAAAAAATATAAAATAATATTATTATAATTATTTATTATTAATATTTATTTATTTTTTTAAATTATTATTTATGATTACTTATAAGTTTTAACATTAATGTACAAAATAAAAATAAAATATTTTATTAAGTTGTCGTTTTTAATTAATTATTTATTTCTTAAAATAAAAGTTATAATAAAATGGAAAAAAGCAAAAGGAAAAAATAACATAAATAACAATAAAAAGAAAAAATAAAATAAAATAATATTAAAAATAAAAATAAAAATAAAAATAATAATAAATAAAACAATCATAAAAAATAATAATAAAAATAAAAATAATAATAATAAAACAGTCATAAATAATAATAATAATAATAATACAGAAAAAAAAAATAGTAAAATAGAGATAAAAAAAATATCAATAATAATATAAATATTCCTAAGAAGATAATAATAAAAATAAAAATAAACCAAAGAAAATAAAAATAAAAATAAATTAAAAGAAATTAAAATAAAAGTAACTTAAAAAAATAAATAGAAACTAAAAAGAATACAAATTCAAATATAAATAAAAATAAACCAAAAGGAAATAAAAATAGAAATAAAAATATAAAATAATAAATCAAAGAAAATATTATTAAGAATTGAAATAAGTAATAATAATAATAATAATAATAAAAATTATAATAATTATAAAAATAAATGAAAATAAAAAAAAATAATAAAAGAAAATAAAAATAAACCAAAAGAAATAATAATAATAATAATAAATAAATAAAAATTAAAACTAAAATAATAATAAAAATTAAAAATTAAAATATACCAAAGAATATAATAATATTGTAATATAAATAAAAACTAAAATAATAATACTAATAAAAACTAAATAAAAAATAAATAAAAAATAAATAAAAAATAAAAAAAAAAAAAAAATAAAAAGTAGTTAAAGAAAATAAAACATACTAACAACTGAAATATAAATAGAAATAGAAGTAGAAATTGAAATAAAATATTTATAAAAACTAAAATATTTATAAAAACCAAAAATTAAAAAAAAAAAAAATTATACTAAAGAAAATAATAATAGTAATAATAATAATAAAAACTAAATAATAAATAAAATATATAATAAAAATAAAATTAAAATAATAAATTAAAGAAAATATTATTAAAAATAGAGATATAAGTAATAAAAATAAAAATAATTATATAAATAAAAACTAAAATAAAAATAAAATATTAAAATTAAAAATAAAAATAAAAATAAAAAAAGTAATTCAAAAGAAATAATAGTATTAATAAAAATTAAAAAAAAAATAAACTAATGGTATTAAAAAAAATAAAAGCAAAATAAATAAGAATAAAAATAAAAATAAAAAGTATAAATATACAAATAATAATAAAAATAAAAATAAAAATAAAATCAAATATAAAATGAAAAAAATAATAATAATAATACAAATGGAACATAAATAGAAATAAAAATTGAAAAATGAAAAATAAAAATAAATTAAAAGAAATAAAAATAAACCAAAAAGAATAAAAAAACCAAAGAGAATAAAAATAAAAATAAATAAAAAAATAAAAGTAGAATAAAAAATGAAAAATAAAAAATAGAAATACTTATAAAAATAGAAATTTTAAAAAATAAGAATAAGAATAAAAGTTATTTATTATATTATATTTGTCCCTGTATTTCATATTTAATTATTGATCAATACCTTTCTTATAAATTAATGCTTTAATTATTTTTAGTATTATTTATATTTATTTAGTTATTACTTAATAATATCTAAACTACAAATAAAAAATCCACAAAAAAGACTTTTAAAAAAAAATATTGTTAAATAGAGTTTGACAAAGATCAGTGAAGTTTAATAATAAAGTTAAAAGAAAAACGGATGTAAATTTTAATTAATTAAAAAAAAAAAAAAAAATTAGAGTTGTAAAGTGAAGCATTCATGAAAAAATTTTAATTTAAAAAAAATAAACAATTTTTAATAAACAATAAAAAAATGGACATAATAAATAATAAAAAAGAAATAATAAACAATAAGAATAATTATTATTAATAATTAATAAATAACTAATTATAAATAGTAAATAAAAAAATAAAAAAATATAATTATAATAAACAATAAATAATAATAAGAGTATTAATAAATAATAATTAATAATATACTAAAAAATAAAAATAAGAAATAAGAAATAATAATAAAAATATCAATAAAAGTAAAAATATAAATATAAATATTCAATTAATGAAAATAAATAATAAATACTAAAAAATAAATCAAAGGAAATAATTATAAAAATATAAGAAAAGAAGTAAAATAAAATATTATAAAAATAAAAATAAAAATAAAAATAAAAAATAAAAATAAAAATAAAAATAATAAATAAATAAAAATGAAAAAAAAAAATAAAAATAAAAATAAAAAATAAAAATAAAAATAAAAATAAAAATAAAAATAAAAATAAAAATAAAAATAAAAATAAAAATAAAAATAAACCAAAGGAAATAATAATAAACCAAAAAAAATAAAAATAAACCAAAGGAAATAATAATAAACCAAAAGAAATAAAAATAAAAATACAACAAAAGAAATAAAAGTTAAAGTAAAAATAAAAGTAAAAATAAACCAAATGAAATAAAAATAAAAATAAACCAAATAAAATAAAATAAAAATAAAAATAAAAATAAAGATAAAGATAAAAAAAATAAACCAAAAGAAATAATAATAATAAATAATAAATAAATAAATATAAAAACAAAAATAATAATAAAAAATAAAACATAAACCTAAAAATAAAAATAAAATAAACAAAAAAAGAATTAAAAATATACCAAAGTAAATAAAAATTAACCAAATAAAATTAAATAAAAATAAAAATAAAAATATAAAATATTAAATATAAAGTACAGATTGAATAAAATAAAATAAAATAAAATAAATAGTAGAATATTAAATATAAAGTACAGATTGAATAAAATAAAATAAAATAAAATAAATAGTAGAAATATAAATATAAAGTACAGATTGAATAAAATAAAATAAAATAAAATAAATAGTAGAAATATAAATATAAAGTACAGATTGAATAAAATAAAATAAAATAAAATAAATAGTAGAAATATAAATATAAAGTACAGATTGAATAAAATAAAATAAAATAAAATAAATAGTAGAAATATTAAATATAAGTACAGATTGAATAAAATAAAATAAAATAAAAAGTTGAAATATTAAATATAAAATACAGATTGAATAAAATAAAATAAAATAAAATAAAATAAAATAAAATAAAATAAAAAGTTGAAATATTAAATATAAAGTACAGATTGAATAAAATAAAATAAAATAAATAATAATGAAGTAATAATAAAATAATAAAAAGATAGAATTTAATAAATTGAAAAGCTAAATATTTTTTATTTTATTATTATTATTATTTTATTTTTATTTAATATTTATTTAGTTATTATTATAATTTTTTTTATTTTTTATTTTAAGTTTCTTTTTTATATACAAAAATTTAAATTTATAAATCTAATACTTTAACTTTTTTTCTAAGGTATTTTTAATTTTTAAATTTATACTTTTAATTTTTTTCTTTACCTAAATAAAAAAAACTTTTATATAAAATAACATTAAAGTATTATTATACTTATTTTTGCTATTAAACTTACAACACAATTTTTTTTTACATTTTATTTTCTCTAAAAAAAAAATTTTTTATTTTTTTTTTTTCGGTTTTATAAATTTATATTTTATTATAACTTATTTTATTTATATTATTTTAAAATCTTTAATTTTTAATATTTTTTATTTTATCCATTCATTTTTATTTCAATATATATTACATATTTATTTTTTTTTATTTTTATCCTTGTTCATTTAGTATTATATTGATTTTACCTTTATGATATATTTTAAAATTAGATATTAATTCTATTTCTTTTTTATTTTGCTTCTTTTAATATTTATTTACTTTTATTTTATTTTTTTTAAGTATGAAAGTTTTGATTTTATTTCCTTCTTTTTAACTTTAAAACTTTCATTGTAAAGTAATTATTTTTTATTATACATTTATTATTATTTTTTTAAGTTTTATTTCAATTTGAAACGCTTCGTCATTATTATTAAATTGTTAAACTTCCTATATTTAGTTTATCTAAATTTCTATTTATTTTATTTTATTTTATTTTATATTATTTTATTTTTATTAATACTTTACTCTTTTATATTACTTCACTATTTATTTTATTTTATTTTATCAATCTGTACTTTAATTATATTCAATATTTCTTTTATTTTATTTTATTTTATTTTATATTTATTTTATTTCAATCTCACCTTTATACTTTATTATTTATTTTTTTTAAATAATTATTTATTTATTTGATTTTATTTAATAATAAATCTTTTATTTTTTTTATTATGTTTTTCTAAAATTTTTCTTTCGATTTTTATTTAATCCTTAAAGTATTCTTTATATTCGAATTTTCAATTTTTATTTTTTATTATCTTTTTTTTTTTTTTTTTTTTTTTTTTTTTTTTTTTTTTTTTTAATTTTCATTTCAATTTTTTTTTATTTCTATTAGATATTTTTTATTTATTTTTTTTGTATATTAAACTATAATTTTTATTTTTATTTTTATTTCTTGTTGTTATTTCATTTTTTAATTATAATTTTTATTTTTTAAGCTATTATTCTTATTTTCTATTCTTAATTTTGGCATTTATTTTTGAATTTTATTTCTACAATTTTATTTTTCTTATATATTACTTTTTTTTTATAAAAAGATTCTTTGTTCCATTTCTTTTTTTTAAAATATTTTATTTATTTGATTTTAGTTTTATGTTTTGTATTTTAACAATAAATACTATTATAATTTTTTTTAATTTTTTATCATATAAAATTATAAATATTTTCTTTTATTTATCTTATTTATATTCTTATTTTTACGTTGTCATTTCCAATTTTATTGTCATATTTAACTATAGTATTTTTTATTGTAAAATATTTATTTCTGTAATATTTTTTTTTAAGATTTAATTCTAATTTATTTTTATTAATTGTATCTTATATATTTATTTTTATTATAAATATTTTATTCTAATTTTGTTTTAAATTCATTTTTTTTCATTATTTTTTATTTTTTTTAATTATATTTAATATTTTTTTAATATTTAATCGATAAAATTTTTATATCTTTACTAAAATAAAAAGGACATATCTTGCTACAACAGCTATTTTAAATTAGTACTTGAAAAAATATTCAAATAAATAGTCTTCAATGTCCGATAATGAATAATATTTTGTATAATGAAAAAAAAAATTACTAGAAAAAATACAATAACAAAAAAAAAAAAAAAAGATAGATAATAATAAATAAAAAATATTTTTAGTTAAAAAAAATCAATAAATACTAAATAGTAATAATAAAAAGTATTATTAAAAAAATATTTTAAATAAGTATTATTAAACCTTGAAATATAAAAAGGCTTTCTTTCTATAAAGTAAAATGTTATTTTTTTAAAAAAAATTAAATATAATTTATACTGTTTTCATTTATCAATTTTAAGAAATAATTATTTATTTTAAATAAAAAATTAATAATATTATTATTTACTTATTATTATATAAATTTGTATAATTAAGGCATATAAAATTTTTTTAATATTGATTAAAGTACACAAAATCATAACTTACTTGACAGTTTTTCTTTTCATTAAATACTTCTACAATGTGCGAATAGATAATTTTAGAAAATCCATACTAACAAATATTAACTACTTTAGATAGTATTCAAGTGTAAATATTAATTCAAAAGTATAATATTTTCATTAATATTCATTATTTATATATTTTGAATTTTTTAGTTATTCTTATTAATTAGTTATTATAAATTTATTATAAATATATTGAGAATTCTTAATAATTTATCCTTTGTTAATATATTTAGAATTAATTTTAATTAATTCAAACGATGGCCTTCTCAATCTAGTATATATTACTGATAGAAAGAAATAAAAAGAAAGAAAAACAATTATTATTATGTTACGTATTTTATTAGTATCTATGTTGTTATTATCTTTAAAAAAAAAAAAAAGATGTATTCTTTTTGTATGTAATTTCTTTTTGATTATTAAATTTTTTTCTGTAAATAAGAAATATTTTATAAGCCAAAAATTTCAGTGTAGAGTTATTTGATTTATAAATAGAAATTGTTTGATTTGAATTTTAATGATTTCTTATATAATAGTATGTGTTTTAGTTTTTTTTTTTATTTTTTAATTTTTTTTAAGAAAAATTAATTTAAAAAATCCTTTAAAAGGTATTGAATATGCAAAATATTTGTAATATATTTATTGATTCCTATGGTTTGTTTATTTAAATATGCCAAATCATAATTTTAATTAAGTTTACTATTGACATATATATATATTTTTCTAATAAAAAATTCTCTTTGAATGGTTTGTTTGCTTGAGACATCTCGAAATATGTTTTAGTTATTTTTTTTTATTCAATATTTTGTTTACCATATTTTTATCATTTTTTATTAATTAATTTTTTTCCAGACATTAGAGGAATTGATTCTATAAACTTAAAAATTCAACTGGTTACAAAGTTTTATCCCATTCGTCATTAAATAAATTCTATTTTATCGGACTGACATATTTCAATACAGAATATTCTTTGGATACCTAGGTGACTTAATCTATCTCAAGGTATTATTGTTAATCTTTATTTATAATGGACTGATATATTTTAGCTCAGTCATTAATTATTCTAACCTCGTCTATGTATTGACTGACTTTATATATTTCAGCTCAATTAATTTTCTTTAATGAATATTTTTTTTTTTCACTGTATTCCCTAAAAAAGTTAAATATTCATATATAACTATAACTATTAATAAAAAAATTAAGCAAAAAAATAATAATAAAACAAAAGTAAAAATAACATCAGTAATATTTTATAAAGAAAATAATTATTTATAAATGAAAGTTTTTAAAATTCGTTTTTTTTCTAAAAAAATAAAGAATTTGATATTATTAATTAATTTTATTTTTTTTAATGTTAATTTTAATAACAAATTTCTTTATAAAAATATTATTCATAAATATTTTTTTTTATTATAAAATATTATTTTAAATTTCACTTAATATTTTTTTTTCCTTTAAATTATAAAAATTATAATTTTTCCTTTTTATTTTTTATTTAAAGTTTCATACAAACTTTAATTTTAAACTCTAAATTTTTATTTTTTTATTTTTTTCTTTTTTGTTTTTATTTTTATTCAATTTTATTATTTAATTTTATTTTTTTATATGAAATTTCAAACTTTAGTTTTAATTTAATTTCCTTCATTTCTTTTTTTTTTATAATCAGATGTTTCAAAAGCTTCTTTTTAATTTGAATTTTATTTTCTTGTTTTTTTGTTTATTTTTTATTTTTCAAATAGTTGTTCTTTATTTAAAAGATATGAAAAAACATGACTAATTTTGAAATAGGTTAATAAATAAATAATCTATTTATTCAAGTAATAATATTTAAATAATATTAATTTATAAATATACTTTGCATAAAGTAAAAAATTTTTTGTGAAGGTCAAAGCTTTATGAAGAATGCATAATACATAATGAAATGAATTATCATATAATAAAACCAGGTATTTATTTTGACTATAATTACTTTATAATAATATTATTAATAAGATAGATTTAATTAATAATAATTGATTAATGTATTTTGAAAAAGAAGTAGAATAATTGCTATATATTTTAATGATTACCAATATAAAGTTACTTCTATAACTGTATCAAAATTATTATTTCATGAAATTAATTTCTCTAAACAAATTATTAAAAAAAAAATAGTAATTCCTTTATTTAAATTCATTTCTACATATTAGTTGTTGTAATTATAATCTTTTTTATGATTTCTTTTTAATTGACTACAATAATTAATTTTTTAAACTTACTTTTAGTAATTCAAGAATCAATAAACTGGTATTAGTGTTTAATATCAATTCTCAATACATTAATAATTTAAAACCCAATAAAATACATCATTAAAATAATTTTTATTTAGTAAGCATTAAATAGAATGCTTTATCATATTATTTAAAATAGTAATATATATTTTACTTTTTAATATAAAATTAATTTGTAATCAACCATCATCAAAATGGAATTTTATGATTATATTTGTCTTGGATAAATTTATAAAAGTTTGATAAAAAAAAAACTCTTATAAAAATAAATAATAAATTAGAAGACAATAATTAATCAGTTTCAAATAAAACATGATATCTACAGTGTTTAAAGAATTATTAATGGATAAATAATTTCTTTTTTTTTAACTTTTGAAAATAACTAAAACTTAATTTATTTTTATTTACAAAATTAATCCTAATAAGTTACATAATGCATTATTATATATTTTAGATTGTTAATATCAAAGTTAAGTAGAAAAGTAATCATCACAAAAAAATATTGACAATATTATCATAAATATCCATCAAGAGCTTTTTGTATATAATTATTAATTATATTAAACTATTTTATTTATTTAAATTAATAAATAAGATTTAAAAAAATACATAAAATTTAAAATATTAGAACTATATATTAAACTCTAAAAAAGTAAAAATAAATTATTAATATATAAAATTATTATACATATATAATAGAAATTGTTCAAATTTAATTGTTATATTGTTTTATTGATTAGTATTTTACATTCTCTTTGTTTATTACTAAAATTATGAATATAAATCTTCAAAATATTTAATATATAATATATATATATATTATTTTTAAATTAAAATTTTTTTCTATTTTTTAAAATCAGATTGTGTCTCTTTATTTAATGATGATAATATATCTAATAGTTTAATATTAGATATTTCTATTGTTAGTTCAATATAAAATCATAATAAAATAAAATATATTTTATTTTTTATATTTAATAAAAAATATATGTATTTTTAAAATCAAAACCGAATTGTTATATCAGTTTTTTGTTTTACATTACTTTTTTTTTTTTCACCTATGACTACATTTTACAATGGAATAATCATCTTTCTGACATTAAATAAGGTAGATATATTTTCCTATCATTTTACTACTACTTTTTCAGAAATATAATAAAAAAATTTTTAAAATTCGTTAGATTCTACTGAATTATTTATCTTTTATTTTTATTTTCTTTTTATTTTTTATAAATTTTATTTTAATCCTTCATTATATATTTTCATTTTATTGGAAATAGTTTTACCCAATGATATGGACTATTTTTCTAGATTCATTAAGGATTGAAAGAAAAGGAATATACTATACTAAGTGTACTAATTATAGTTTTCAGTAATTCTGTTGATAATCAATGGTTATACTTTCTTAAGTGGGTTTTAGTAAGAAGAGAAAAAAATATGTAATATTAAATGACTATAGAAAGTGAACAGCGAACCAGATGTTTAGGGTTAGAGATTATATTGTTTTAAAATGGATATGAAGAAATATTAGAATTGTTTAATTAATAATATCATGTAGTTTCTACATATTATCATTGTAATGAATCTTTTTTTAGTTTTTACTTTAGCGTTAGTTTGAATACGTATTTTTCTATAGTATTATTTAAAATCATGTGGCTATTGTAAAATGGAAATGTAGGAGATTGATTCACTCCAAAGCTTTTGTTTAAGACTTTATTTATTTAAGGAATGGAAATCTTTTTATAGTTTTATACATTCTAAATTTCAACCATTCAAAATTGGTAAAAGTATTTTAAAAATCAAGATAATTAGTAAAAATTTTATATTGTAGATGTTCCATGTGAAATCAGAAGATTTCTTTTTGGTATTTAAAAAAAAAAAAAAAAAATTAAATATCTAATAACACATCCTATACATATTCAGTAAATCCCACTTCAACAAATTTAGTAAATATTATAAATAACAATTATGTTCTCAATACTCCCAATATACCTAACTTTCAAAATCATATTTCACATTCTAACACAAGAATAGCAATGGATGAAATTTCGTGAAAAGAGATAGTATTGAATACTTCAACACAATTTTTAAAACCATTGTTTCTATGTATTCTGGAAACAGGTAATAGGACTAATGATCTTAGATATCCTTGTAATGTGACACTTTTCAATTACGAATATTTCTAGAAAAGAATGGATCCAAATACACCAGGTTGTAGTATTTTATATCTTGGGTATCATGTCTCGTAACAAAGGGTCCTTTATAATAATTCATATGCTCACTTCTTTTCTTTAACAATATATAGTCTATAGAATTATTTTAAGTGTTCTGAAGGTAATGTCTAAATTTTCACTAAGAAACACTCATTACAGGTCCGATATGCATTCTCTGAAATTTTAATATGGCTTCAGAAAAATCATCCATCTATTCTTGGAGACTTTAACATGAGCAACGCAGATTTACAAGATAGATTAATCTATACTAACCTTGGTAACTGGTTTATTCTTCCCGATTAATGATTCATCTATTTCATGGACTAGAGGTAGATATTCATCAGATATTAATCATGCATTTAGATACATTAAGTATGGGTTAGGGTTAATGGCTTATTTCGTTGATTATCCTTCTGTAGTTTATTTCATGAAATCTACCACAGATGAATCATATTTGTAATCAAAAAAAAAAAAAAAAAAAAAAAAATTGTAAAAAGGGATAGATATAAAATATCTTGAATTTATGAAAGAAATTTGTTATAAAAATAAATTTGATATTTAATCATCAGAAATGGTTTGGTTCTTAAACTAAACCTCCCATTTCTTTTTATAATTTAAATCAATAATGACTGCAGCTCTTCCACTAAGGAACCAGGTTCTGTCCTGGTTGTTAGTTTGTGGGCTAAAATACATAAAGCTCCTGGTTCTATCCGCCTTATGGCCATTTTTCAAGTTTTTCCATTTTTTAAAATATCTTAATTGAGTAATCAATCGCATATTTTACCAATAGGGGAGGAATATTAAATTTCTTTGAAACACAATAAAGTGATGAAAAACTATTCCCATTATAAAATTCTTCAATCCTGTATAAATCCTGTATTAAAAAGTGTCTGTGTATTTCTCGTCCTTTCTTTGCTTGATCCAAGAAGAAGTGTATAAAACGAAGCATGCCCAATTACTATAGAAGAGAATAACATTCATTTATAAGGGATAGGTAATAAGGATTCTTAAGAAATCCTTTAATAAAATAAATGCTTATCTAACTTTATTATTAATTCTTTATATGATCGGTTTCATTTCTTATTTTTTGAAAACGTTACACCCAAGTAGGTAGAGCAATTCGTTTTAAGTAACTGTTGAATTGATAGATAAAAGACGGAGTTACTATTAAGAAATATTGAAACTTCCCTTATACTACTAAACTTGCTCATTTATTGATACTAAATTTCATTTCATTATTTCTAGTCCACTTATTAGTTAATTTTAACAATTTCTTAATTTGAGATCTTGTAGGAGCACATAACACAATGTCATCTTCAAAGAGACCTCCACAACAACATTTATCACTAATAGAGATTCATTATTTATTATATTTATTAAAAATGTTATTAATGAACAAGTTAAAAAAAAATAGTAAGTGGAGATATCCTTGATCAACAATTTTCTTATTACTAAAATGATAAGGATAATGTTCCATTAACATTATTTTATGGATCTCTTTTTTTTTTGAATAGAAATAGTCATATGAGTTATTCCATAATTTTGGAAAATCACCATTCCTAATATGATTGATTAAAGTTTTGAGATATATAAAGTCAGATGAAATATTACAATCATTTTAACCAGGAATTAAAGCTTAATGGAATTCTATTTGAATCTCATCAGGACCACAAACTTTAAAGTTAGGAGTAGATAAGATCAATATTTAATGAATATCTTCCTCTTGTTCATGAAACAGATGAACTATCAATCGGGAGAATAAATCAGTCACCGAGGTTACTGTCGGTTAATTTTTTTTGTAAATGTGAGGTGCTCATGTTAAAGTAACCAGGAAGAATAGATGGATGATTAATGTGATTTTGAAGCCATGTGAAAACTTCAGAGAATACATGTCGGACTTGTAATGAGAGTTTCTTAGTGAAAATATGCACATTAACTTCAGAATACTTATATTGATTCCATAAACTATATGTTTTTGAAGAAACAAGATGAAAATAGGAATTATCAACCAGGTGTATTTGGATCCATTCTTTTCTATAAATATTTGTAGTTGGGAAGTGTTACTTAAAATAATATAATCCAAAAATTTACTGTGAAAAATTTCATAAGTAATTTAATTTTGATTTCCTTGGTATGGAATTCGTTTTGTAGATGACTACAACCGACTTCCATGAAGCTTGTATTGTTGATTATGAACTTCTAGAAGTTCATGACTAATTCTGATTCATGAAGAAATGCTTTAACAAAAGAAATAAGTTTACCATTGAACTTTTTGGTTTCACCATTTTGGCTTAAATTGATTTTTTTTGTTACATTTTCTTCACATATGGTATGAAAGTAATTATTTCTTTAAGTTCTTTTCCATTGTCAAAGCCGATGGTTTTTATGGTAATATTTGTAACTTGATAATTTTTTTTTTTTTCCATTTACAGGTAAAATAGTAAAATATTGTTTTATATTTTATGATGTTGATTGAGTAAATAGATATTGTTTGTAGTACTTCTTGAAGCACCAGAATCAAAGATCCAAATCGTAAAATTATTATCATTAATTCTTTAATTTTATTATAGTTATTTATTAAATTAGTTTAAATGCTATTGATTTCTTAAGTATTGAAAAATAATTTTTTGAAAAATCTTCTTGGCGATTATTATTATATTAGTTCTCTTTTTTTGTGAAGTATATATGTTATTATTAATTTAATTTTAATAATTTTTTTATTTAATTTTTTTTTTGTCTTTATTAGGATTATTATTGATTAGTTTGTTTAAAGTTGTTTCTTTTATTTTTAAAGTAATTTTTTATATTGTGACCCTATTTCTAGCAAAAAAAAAGAAATCACTTCGGGTTCTTTGTTTTAAAGTACCTTTTTTTTTTTTTTTTTTTTTTTTTTTTTTTATTTTTATTTTAATTTTTTTTGTGAACATGTTTGTAGATGAAAAATACTTTCTGAATATTTTTTTTTTGAATCTTCTTTCCTTTAAGATGAGAGAATCCTAATATCTGGAACTGTCCTTTTAAAGTAAATATAGTATTCTAATTGTTATTGAATTGGAAAACGTTGATCCACCTTAAAGTTTCTTTCAAGAAATTTTATAGGATAAATTTTTAATTTGGAATTTGAACATATGGGGCATTTTGTTTTTCATCTTTAATAATATATCTTTTATTAATGTCATTGTGACTAAGATGTCTATGCCACAAGTAAATTTTTTCAATTTTAATTAAATTTGAAAATTACATTAAAATTATTTTTTATGTAGTTTGATTTGTTAAAGTTGATTTTATGGTTTGTTAACCATATTTTGAATATATTTTGATTATTTATACATAGATTAATAATTCTTTTTCCAGATTCATCCCCCAATGATGGAACCGAAGCTGTATGGTTTCTGAGGGGGTTCAGCAATTAGTATTATAATAAAATTTAAATTACTTTTCAATTTTTAATGCAATCTTTATTTTTTTATATAAATCATAACTGTATTTTTAAATCAATTTTTCAACCAAAAGAAATTTTTACACTATACTACTAACAATATTGTTTTTATTTTTTTTTCTTTTTTTCTCCTTTATTTCTAAAGTTTTTCTATTCTATATATTTATATATATTATATATATATATATTTTTTTTTCTATCTTTATATATTTTACTTTATATTTTTATATAAATTTTTACTTTAGGTTTTTAATTTTCATATACTATTAAAATATTTTTTATTTTTTACTTAAAATAAATATATTATTTTACATTATATTTTATTGAATAAATAATTTTTCCACTAACTATTGTTTTTTAATATATCTTAGGAAATTCAATTCATGTGAAACAATTAATTTTTATATTCAGTAAATTTAAATGTTAATATTTTATATATAATTCTTTGGTATTCAATCCTTATAATAAATTCACAATAAATAGAAATTAAGTCAGTTCTGTTATCATCAAACTCTAAACATGGATGCTTCTAGCTCAGTTAATAATACTCCCTTCCATCGTGGTTTCTACTGCTTCGGTAATCATATGAACAATTATAGCCTTATCTTTATCCATAACCTTAATTCTTGGTCCCCTAGTAATCTAATGGCTCAAGTTATTAGTAAGATCCCTAACTACAATGAAATTATTCCATATGTTAAAAAACTTTTTTCTCCAAAGTACGGCTCATACTTCATTATTAGGGTTAATAAACACAAAAATGATCTCAAATTTTTCGATGTTTTAGATTTCTTAAGAGATAAAATTCCTGAAACAGCTAAAATTACCTGGACCTTGTGTAATAAACTTAAACAAATGAACAAGTCAAGAAAATCTAATAATATTGATGTTGAACTTAATCCTATGGCGAAAGATTTTTTCTCTAGCCATCTAAATTCAAATTCTTCTTTCTTTAATCTCTGTGTTAGTTGGAATATTAACGGTTGGAATACTGAAAAACGTGATAGTATTTTATATCTCAACTCTATTTTCAAACCTATATGTATCTGTTTACAAGAAACTGGAAAAAGTAAATATCTTCCAAAAGATGTTTCATCACCATTAATTCCATATTACAACTCAGTTTTCCTTAGAGCTAATCCTAAAATCCCTGGTATGAGAGGACTCTTTATTGGTGTTCATTCTTCGTGCTCTTTTTTCCAAGAACCGTTTTTATACAAATATATCATTTCAGTAAATATTACTTCTTTCTGGAATCAAAAATGTACTATTTGTAATATCTACTTCCCTCAAATCAAATGGAAGGAAGAAAGACTAGCTGCTTTTGATGAACTTTCTCAATGGTTACGTTTTCACAATAGAAAAAACGTTCCTGCTGTCCTAGTTGGTGATTTTAACATGTCATTAAAGAAGATCAAAACATACATTTCAAATAATTTTCCTAATTGGTATATTGCTCCCTTATATGGTAATAAATTTACTTATGCCAAAGGTTCTAGATCATCTTGTATTGACCATGTCATATATAATGAGGCTTTGGCAGCTCATTTTAATAAAACCTCGGTTTGCACTTCATTTTATGGTATTTTTGATCATAAACCTATTATACTTTCTTGCAACAAAGTTCTCTCCGATGGCTTTATAAAGCCTGCTAAAGTTTCTAAATGGTCTACACATATTTGTAAAACAAAAAAATTCAGATATTTTATCACATAATTATTTTTCAATCTTAGCAAATGACCTCGATTCTCATTACAATTCGCTCACGGCTGATGAAATGGTAGAAAAATTTATCAATACAGCAAATAATATCGGGAAGGATATTAAGGCTTTCATTCCAACAAATTTAAAGGGCTCTGCTTTTCATTGTCCTTATTTCATTAAAAGACTGTCTCATGAAAAACATATTGCATTTCGAAATATTAAGCCTTACTTTAACTGTGAAAATGTTGATAATTACCTTGAACAATTTAATAAATATGAAAAACTTTGCAAATTAATCAAGAAAACAAAGAGCAAATTTCGTTCTGCTAGATTTAAAGCTAATATAGTAAAAATTGGTAATTATTTTTTGAATAAAGATTTCAAAAATGGTTGGAGATGTTTAAAAAAAATGGCTAAACCATCGTATTCATCTACCTCCCCTACTTGCATAAAATCTAAATTTGGTCAAGATATTATCTCTCCTACTAAACAATTAGATAGATGGGCTGAATATTATAAAGATCTAGCTTCTGATCCCTCAGGTCACAGCCTTAATCGTAACTTCTGGATCCATGCTTTAAGGAATATTAGTCTTAGATCCTCTACCTGGAATATCAACGATCCCATTACGATTGACGATATTAAAAAAACAATTTCATCTATGAAAAACAACAAAGCACCCGGCCCCGATGGTATCCCGATTGAATTCTACAAAGCTCTGTTTTGCAATGAAGAATTACTAGAAACACATCCTGCTGCTGGAAAGTGTCTTAAATTGATTTTTAATAAAATATGGAATGGGTCTTTTCCTAAAAAATGGAACTCAGCTTCTATTGTATCAATCCCTAAGAAAGGTGACCTATCAGATTGTAGTAATTATCGAGGTATTTCTCTCATTAATGTTGGACTGAAAATCATTTCAAAAATTGTAACAGATAGAATATCTTCTTACGCACTCTCACACAATTTCATTAGACCTGAACAATTTGGCTTTCGCAACCGTGAAGAATGCATTAGTTTATTCATTTCCGTTAGAGAAATATGCCAAAGAAGAAAATTTCAAGGAAAATTCACATATTTAGCCTTTTTAGATCTTAAAAAAGCTTATGATTCAGTTCCTATTTTTAACATTCTTACTAAATTATATAATTATGGCGTACGTGGTAAATGTTTTGATTTTCTTTGTAATTTATATACTTCATCTAAAGCTCGTGCTCGATTTGCTTCAATGTTATCAAATGAATTTCCTATTAAAAGAGGTGTTCGTCAAGGTTGTCCATTATCTCCAATTTTATTCAATTTATTCATCAATGATATATTAAATGACTGTGAAAAGTATGGTGTTAATATTGGAAGAAAAAAGTGTTGTGGTGGACTCTTTGCTGATGATGTTCTCATTGCTCCAAGTGCAAAAAATTTAGAAAAATTACTAAAAAAGGTACATAAATGGGCTAATTTAAATGAAATGACTTTTGGTATTGAAAAATGTGCAACTATGGTTATAAAACCAATGAACTTCCAATCTCATCCAAACTATAGTGACCCAACCTTCTATTTAGGAATGAATGCTATTCCTAAAGTTTCTAGTTATATTTATCTTGGTATTCCTTTTTCTGATGATCTCTTACTAGAACACATTATATCTCACATGCATTTTAAAGTTAGAAAATCCCTTCTTTCATTTACACATTTCTTTTCAAATAAACTTATCCCTATTGCATACAAGAAAAAAGTTCTTCAATCCTTTGTTATTAGTAAAGTAATTTATTATTCTCCTTTACTTGGTTCAAACAAATCCAGAACGGCCAGAATTCAAACATTAATTAATACTGGTCTATTTTGGTGTATCGGCACCTTCTCTAAAAATGGTAAAACAAGTTCAGAAGACAATGACTATATTAGACATAATTCTACTATGAGTACTTATGCTTTATCTCGAGATCTAAACATTCCTCCTATTGCTGGTGTCTGCGCAGCCTTACAGATTAAATCATTTGCAAAATGGAGTAAATCAAACTGTATTATAAAGGATCTTATTAAATCTATTCCCAAAATGCATCATTATTCCTGGACTAAAGAATCTAGAACACTGTATAAAAAAATCAAAAAATATAAATGTGAAAAATATGACGATATTTTAGAACGTTACTGAAAATCAGTTGCCAAATTTCAAGGTATTAAAGGTCAAAATTACGATCGTAATAAGTTTTCAAACAATAAAGCTATAATTATGCTTAGTTTAAAATATCCCCAATTCAACTTAGGGTTTTCGTGGATTATTCGTTTACGCTGTGGTTATAAATACAATACTACTATTGCTATTAGAATGGGTAGAGTTTCAGAAGATTGTCCCAAGTATTGCCCCTGTTGTGGCGAAGATAAACAATCTTTTGAACATTGGATTTTTAAATGCGATGCTCTTGCATCTTTTAGATGGAATTCTTTAAATTTCATCGATGATCTCTATGTTTTATTCCTTAGGAAGATTAGAGTGTTTAATCCTCTTTCTTCCTATGACTCTATTTCTAATTTTGAAGATTATATCAATCAATATATATACTTGTTCCTTCTTGGTGGGACTTTAGTTTTAAATGAGCTACATTTCGTTAGTGGGGAACAGAGACAATTAAATGAACTACTTTTCAAAGGTTCATCTGAGTCACCTGTTCCAAAAATTGTGGGCTTGGCGGAATTCTTAACAAGTGCAATACCTATCATTAGTAGTTCGTTTGAGCTATTATTTGATAGGTATTGCAAAATACCAAACTTATCCAAGAGCGTCGACGTCGTACTGATAAGGCATAATGATAATACAGGATCGTCATCTATTGCTACGAAGGATGAATCTCTCCCTAGTAGTTCAATAAATGATGAGTCCGGAGAGAGTTTAGTGGACACCACACTATCTATTTTAAAGATGTTACTTCTAGGTTTTATTTCTTTTTTATTTGATAGGAAGGGAAAAATTCCCGCATAGTACAACTTGCCGAAATACATAGTATTTTCGAGCTTTTTTATTTTTTTTATTTTTTAATTTTTTATTTTTAATCTCAAATGTACTTTTCACCTACATGTATTTTTTAAAATAAAATTTAATAAAGTTTTGGAAGTGTATTCTCTTCCCTGTCTAAAAAAAAAAAAAAAAAAAAAAAAAAATTTCCAGATTCATCGTAGATTGGTAGAATAGGATTAGTAATTGCGATTAAAGAATATTACTTAATAGTATTGATGGATGAGTTTTGAGACAGATATTACTTTTTTATTTACATTAATTGCGAAATTTATATTTTTAAGGGAAAATTTTGTACCATTTAGATATGTAATGAAATCACTATAAAAGTAAATAATTAATTATAATTAAATTATAAGTAAAAAACTATAAATAGATGTAAAATTTCTCAATAAAATATTTTTAAATTCGCATTTTTATTAATCATTTATAAGTAATTTAAAATGTTATACTAACTAATTAATAAATATTAATTAATATTTATATCTTAATAAATTAATAAAACTAATTCCTTATAAAACAAATTTTAAATTACTTAAGTGTTATGAACCTACTGTGTATATAAGTTTAATTTAAATTAAATGAACTTTTGTTACAATAAAAGTACCATAAGTGAAGAAGAACACTATACCTTTGTAAGCTACCAATATTTCTTCAAGCTACCTTTCGAACCCACTATTCGGAATAATTAAATAATAAAATAAACAAATAATTCCCAAAAAATTACTTCCATTAAAGATGTTTTTAGTGAAATATATGCGAATGAATTACCTACTCATAGGCTTTACAATTGTAAGATAAAACTCAATCTTAATACTGTTCCTTTTTATGGACCCATCTACCCTTTAAACTAAAAAGAATCTACTTCACTTGTTGAATATATAGACGGAATACTATCAAAAGGATTCATTAGAAATTAAAATCCCTTAATCTTTGTACTTAGAAGAATGGTGAATTCAGAATAGTTGTTGATTATCGACATATGAATGATATCAAATTCGCGATTCTTACCTTTTGTCATTAATCAATGACATGCTTGAACACCTAGACAAAGGAAAAGTCTTCTTAAAACTCGATCTTCGATCTGCCTATAAACTTATTAGAATAAAAGAAGGAGACGAATATAAGACAGCTTTCACTTATAAATGAGGTCATTAGTCATGCATTTCGACTTAAAGAATGCTTCTGCTGTATTCCAATACTTTATCAATGATGTTCTTTAAGAAATTCTAGGGAATATTCTCTTTCTATTATATTGATGATATTATAATTTTCTCCTCTGACCTAGACATAAATTATTAACGTCTCATCGAAGTTTCCTCAAGTCTTAGAAAAGCCGGTTTGTATGCGAAACCCGAGAAATGTGAATTCTGCGTTCCCTATTTGGATTTCCTTATACATAGAATTTCTTCTGACGGTATCCTTATGGATCCATAAAAGGTTTCCTCTATTCTTAAATGGCTTGCTCCCACCAATATAAAACAACTTCAATTTTTCTTTAGACTTTCTAACTAATATCGACACTTTATTCCTAGATTTTCTGCTCTAACAAATCCTCTTCATTCGCTTTTAAAGAAAAATAAGAAATTCATTTGGACATCCTAAACTCAAAATGCATTTGACGATTTAAAATCCAAATTCTCTTCTACCCTCGTACTTGCATACCCAAACTATGATCACCTTTTCCTTATCGAAACAGATAGCAGTAATTTTGCTATTTGCACTATCCTCTCCTAAGCTTCTCAAAAAGATAATAAAATTCATCCTATTACATTTTTCTCAAGATCCCTTACTGCTGCTGAGAAAAACTAATCAATTTATGATAAAGAACTTTTAGTAATAGTAGAAACCTTAAAACAATAGAGACACCTTTAAAAAGGAACTTCAATCCCATTCACCATTTTCTCTGACCATCATAATCTTTTGTGCTAAAAGAAATTCGAGAAAATGTCACAAAGACTTTTTCGTTGGACTCTTTTCTTATCAGAATTTAACTTCAAAATCACCTTTCTTGCAGAATCTACTAATAGTAAACCTGATGCACTTTCATGAAGACCTGATTACGCATCAAAGAAGAACTATCCTTTGATATTCTTTTTAATGTACTTAAATTAGATAATTTTTGCGTAGATGCTTCCATTGCCTATTTAAATGATCAAATATTTCATGAATACAAGAATGACAAATGTTTTAAAAAAATTTTCAAAAAACTCAATTATAAACAAAACTTTCCAAAATCTATTAAATACCAAAAAATATTACGAAAATTAGATATATTTTTATTATAACATTTTATATATAATATATAATATTTAATTTTATTTATCTTTATATTTTTTATAATTACAAGGTATATCTTTTATCAAAGTTACATTTTATTTCTTTTATATATTTTATTTATATAAAATTATATTCTGATTGGATAAATTATAATAAAGTCATTATTAAATATTTTTTTTTATATTTTAACAAAATTTAATAAATTTTCTTTTAGCAACAACTTCATACTCTTCAATGGAAAAATCAATGTTCCCTCTAATTGTCGTTCTTCCATATTGAATATCTGTCATGACTCTCCTTCTGCTGGTCATTTAGGTTTCAAGAAATCTTTCTCTTTGATCAATTGCAACTATTGGTGGTAATCTATGTTAAAAGATAATAAATAATATATTAGATCTTGTGAAATCTGTTGTCGCTCAAAGGATTCCTGACACAAACCTTGTGAATTTCTGATACTACACGAAATTTCTGACCTATCTTGGACTTCGTTTTCCATGGAGTTTATCACTTATCTTCCCTCTTCTAATTGATTTACTAGTATTCTTCATCGTGTTTGATAGAGACACTAAAATGTGTCATTTCTTTCCATTCTCCAATGTTTCTTCTTATGAAGATACCGTTAATGCATTCATGACTCATATATTCAGATTTCATGGACTTCCAAATGAAATTTTTTCCTACTCAATTCACCTCTAAATTCTGGAATGCTATTTGCAAAACTCTCAAAATCTCAACTAAACTTTCTTCTCCCTTTCACCATCAAAATAATAGTTTAACGGAGAGGGTGAACTCCGCTGTAGAACAATTCCTCAGATACTACTCTAACTATAAAGGTTCAAATTAGCATAATTTGAACCTTTATAGCTGAATTTTGCTACAATAATACTATTCAAGAATCATTAAATGAATTATCTTTCAACGCAAATTATGGTTACAACCTTCGATTCTTACCAGCTCTGCAATGATCTATTAAAGTTCCTCTTGAAGAAGAATTTAAACAAACTTAGAGGAACTTTTCAAACAGTTAAAAAGAAAATTTAAAACAAGCAACCAACAAAGAATTAAAGCTCCTAAATTTAAAGTAAACGACAAAGTTTGGATTAACAGTTCATTCATAATAAGAAAAAAAGATAAGAAATAAAAACCAAGAAAGTTAGGACCTTACAAAATACTTTTAAAAAGTCACTCCCGTAAGATACAAAATGGATTTCCCAAAAAATATAATAATACATTCAATTATATCATGTATTAGATCTTGAGCCATACTATGAAGATAATTTTAAAAGAAATAAGGAACCACCACCTCCAATCATACTTAATAATAAAGAAGAATATGAAGTAGAAGAAATAATTGACAAAAGAAAACATTACGTAAAAATTTAATGTCTTATCAAGTGGAAAGGATATCCTTTATCTGAGGTATCTTAGGAACCAGAAGAAAATCTTAACTGTCCAGAATTACTTAAAAAATTCTATAAATCAAATAAAGAAACTTGGAAAATAAATTTTTAATATTATTATTACTTATTATTATACTTCAAATTCTATATTAATATTAAATTTATTCTTATCAATATCAGTAAACTTTATTATTATATATTATTAATTTTCATATATTTTATTAATATTCAGGTAACTTTATTAATATCAATGTATTTTTATTATTATCTGTTAAAAATATATTTTAATATAAAATTTAATCTATGATTATCCAATATTTTACAAATACAAAATACTCGAAATACTATAAAACGTGCTTAAAAAATAATCCTAATTTTTTTTTTATCTCTTTAACAATAAAAAACCTTAATATATATATACGATCATACATACTTAATTATATATATTTATAATAATAAATATTAATATATAATAAAGAATATAAAACATCTTTACTTAAACATAATTATAATATTATCTTAATATTGTGTGTCTCTTAATTGTGTGTTTATTAACAGATTAAGAGTCTCAATCTCAACCGATTGAGATAGAATGAAAGTTAAGTATTAATAGCTACAGTAATATATATACTTATTTAAGACAAATAAATATAAATTCACACTAATTTATTTTTTTTTTCATTTATTTTAAATAATAATAAATAAAATAAAATTAATAATAACATATAAAATAATAATAATTCAACAAAATATCCAATTCTAAACAAAAACATTAAAAAATAATTTCATACGAGTTATTAAAATAATAAGATAATATAAGGAGCCGATTAATCAAAAATAATATTAAATTATAGTTTTAAAAATTTAAATAGAAATTGACAGTAAAATCAAAAACTTATAAGCTGAATAAAAGATAAAAAGAGTCAGCTATCAAAAATATAAGCTGAATACTATAATCAGTAGAGTCAGCTATTTAAGCTATAAGCTGAATAAGAAGATAAGATGTCAGCTATCAAAAGTATAAGCTGAGTACTATAACTTAATAAAGTCAGCTATTTAATTTATAAGCTGAATAAAAATAAAAAGTCAGCCATCAAATACATAGGCTGAGCACAATTATTAAGTCAGCTATTTAATTCATAAGCTGAATAAAAAGTCAGCTATCAAAGACATGAGCTGAATATCAATAAATTATTTAAAAGGTCAGCCATGTAATTTATAATAAATTAAATAAAATTAAGTCAGCTATAAAGTATATAAGCTGAATACTAAAAAAATATAATAATAAAGTCAATTTCTTTTCTATAAACTAATTTTAAAATTATAATGTCAGACATTCATATAAAAATAATAATAAATAAAACGTCAATAATACTAACTCTACAAAATACAATAAGTTAAAATATAAATAAACATAATTCAAATTAAAGGTTATACAATAAATAAATAATAATATAAAATTGGTCAAATCACAAAATAAATAAATCACTTTTAATATAAACAAATATCATAATAAAAATTTAAAATATTTTTATAAACAACTCACCAATAGTTAGATTTTTTAATATAAACTAACAATAATAATAAAATATAAACATGACAATCAAATAACTATTTTTTCATAATTAAAATAAACAAATGATCAATACCATAACAAAGAAATTATTAATAAAATAATAACGACAATACAATTTTATTAATATTAATTTATTGATAATATATTGATCATGTTTAATATAAACAAAATATACAGATGTCATCTGATTAATCACTTCATATATAAATAAAAATTTTTCTTAACGTTCCAATTATATATATTAATTTAATAAATCATCAACCAAACAAAATATTGAAATAAATCATGTTTCTAATAATAATAACCAATATTTTTTTTTTAAAACAAAATTGATATTTTATGAATTCAAATAGTACTTTTTAGAAATATAAATAAACTCAAATTATATTTTTTTTACTCTTCAAAATTATTTAAAGAAAGTAATAAAATAATTAATAAGCAATTATAATTCATAATAACATTTTTTTTTCGGAATTAAACTAACATGAACAGAAATAACTTAAGAAGTAATTCTAGAAATAGTATCAATTCTACCCAAGACCAAATAATAAACATCAGTGAATATGAACCCACACAAAAGGGGTTCACTTTTAACTACAGTGAAAACTTTAACAATATTACGGAATTGACAACAGATAACTTTGTTAACTGGAAAACAAATATCCTTTATCTCCTTTGTATTAATAACCTCGATGACTACATAAGTCATGAAAAAATGAAAAAGATAAGAAGGAGAGATATAACAGAAAGCATTGAAAAATATACGATTGATAAATTCGATAATTCCCTCGTGTACGAAATCGGAACAAGCGAAAAAGATATTAAAAATGACATATTAGTAAAATGGATCATAACAAATAATCTTGGTGAGAACACCAAGAAAATATTGGAAAGTCAAAGCAAAACGGCCTTCCAATTATGGGAACTACTTAACAAGTCTTTTACCATAGGACCTGAACAAAGAAAAATGGTCCTGAAAGACAAAATCAATAAATTGAAATATAATTTAGAAGATGATGTCCATATTTTCTTAGCTGTCTTACAAAATCTCCTGGATGAATTGGAAAGAATAGACTCCGATATTAATGACAATGTTAAGGTCGGTATTTTAAATCGAGCTCTCCCTGAAAACATTAGATTCATTAATGTTTTCCAATACAATAATAATTGGACAAAATGCTGCGACTATGTCAAAAGGATAATACCAGATATTGTTTTCTCCAATATCAGGGAAACAGCTTTAATCGAACAAAATCCGAAGAATATATTTAGTTTAGAAAATGGACGAAAAATCTCTAAACCTAAGAAAATAAAATACAAGAAAAGAAAAAATGGAAAATGCTACCTTTGTGGAAAGTTCGGACACTACCGAAAAGACTGCTTAAAAAACAAATTCAATAAAAACAAAAGAAACAACAAACAATATAAAAGAAAAGGTAATACAAAAAAATTCAACAAAGAAAAACCAAGAGAAGGTCATGCATATCTATTAAACGATAAAAAGGATTATAATGAAAACTACCAAGAAGACTTCTCAAGAGATTATAACTCAGACAACTGTTTTGAATTAAACAGTTTAGAGATTAACAAGCCAACAAAAATTGATATAAGAAGCAACAATAATAATATTACACAATGGATTCTGGATTCCGGTGCCTCAATTAATGTAACAAATAACATTAATATATTATCAAACATCAGAAAAGAAAAAATAAAAATATCTCTTGCCAATGGAAAGGAAACATATGCTAACTACATTGGTGATTTCAATGCATATATAAACAATCATAAATTTATTTTAAAGAACGTTCATTATTCTAAATTTATCAAGAAAAATTTAATATCAATTAATCAATTAATAACACAAAATTATAAAATTGTTTTCAATAACTATAAAAACTCACAAATCGCAATCATCTATGACGACAAAGGTAATAGAATATATCAATCAGCAGCAGACAATAAAAATATATTTAAAATATATTTATCAAAAGCACCATCCATTTTTCATAAGAACAATAATTTCGAAAATTTAAATGAAATTAATTCAACACATATCAACAATAAACAAGATTTTGATCTTTGGCATAGACGCCTGGGTCATTTCGACATTACTAAAATAAAAGATAATTTAAAAAATACTAATACAAATACAAATCACAAATGTCAAATATGTTCCAATTCAAAATTAAGGAACAAACCTTTCAAAAGATCAATTAATAAAACAAAACACATTTTCGAACTTATACATCTTGATTTAGTGGGCCCTGTATTGCCATCCTTAAATAAGAATATATACTTCCTCACAATCCTGGATGACTTTTCTAGATATGGCTGGGTCTTATTCCTACAACATAAAAATGAAACATTTAATAAATTCATTATTTGGTACAAAGAAGTTTTAAACACATTCAGCATTAAAATCAAAAATATTCGATCAGATAATGGAAGGGAATTTTTTAATAATAATTTCAAAATATTCTGTCAAAATAATGGTATAATACATCAATACACTATACCATATAATCCAGCCCAAAACGGGAAAGCTGAACGATTCAACAGCATACTTATATCTTCCGCAAAAGCTCTACTAAATGAATCAAAACTTTCTCATAATTTTTGGGAATTTGCTGTTGATACAGTAAATTTTATTCACAATCGTTTACCCCATCAGGGTATAAACAATAAAGTACCATTTGAGATTCTATATAATAAACCTGTTGATTACAGCATATTTAGAGTTTTTGGATGCAGAGTATTTTTCTTTATACCAAAAGAACTACGATCCAAATTTGATAATAATTCACACCCTGGAATTTTCTTAGGATATTGCAATAACCCATCATCTTATAAAATCCTTGATTTAACCAACAATAAAATCGTGCTATCTCGAACTGTCCAATTTTTTGAAAACGATCCTGGAAATTCAGTCTTACTAAACTATAATTCCAATAACGAATTCAGGGTGAATGATTACTCTGTCAAAAATTTTTCAAACAATAATTATAACAATTATAATTATCAAAAATACAACAACAACAATCACAACTATCAAAACAACTATAATAATATTAACGATTCACAATATAATAGCAATATTTTAAGAAATAAAAATAAACATAAAACTTATAAAAAACAAAAACAAAATAAAAATGATAATCCAGAAGATAATAATAATTCAGGAAATGACAACATTACTTCAAATAATATCAACATCAATAATGAAAACAACATTAACAATACTAGTAATAATACTTTCAATAATAACAATAAAAATAACGCTAATAATAAAAGTAATATCTATATCAATGATTCATCAATCAATAATAATAATAAATTAAACAACAATAATATTTGCAACACTAATACAAGAAACTATAGAAATAATGAATTTAATGACAATAATATTACCAATAATCTTAATAAAAATAATGATAATATTCCTAATAAAAATACAACTGAAGAATCTAATATGGAAAGTACAATTAATTACGTAAATAAATTAAACAATACTAATAACAATAAAATTGAAATATCCCACTATCAACACAATACAACAAACAATAATACAAATAAAGGAAACATTAATTATGAAGCAAAAGCATCAAACAAAAGAATAAAATATAGTGAAAAGAATATATCAAAATTAAATGAAGAAAACAATATATTCAGAGAACCATATAACTTTAAAGATATATTTATCCTTAAAGATAAAGAGCAATGGATGGAAGCCGTAAATGAAGAATTAAAAAATATGGAAAAGCTAAATGTTTTTCAGATTGTAAATTCAGTTCCAGAAGGATCTAACGTTATATCATCACGTTGGGTATTTAAATATAAAAGAGACTCAAACGGTAATATAATAAAAAGAAAAGCAAGATTAGTTGCGAAAGGTTATACGCAGCAGTATGGAATTGATTTCAAGGAAACGTTTGCTCCAACTTTAAAACAAGATACAATAAGGATTATCACAGCAATAGCTGTTCAGCATAATTTTAATATCGAACAAATAGACATTAACTCTGCATACCTTAATGCAGATTTAAAAGAAGATATATATATGAAATCTCCTGAAGGTCATCATTCATTCAATAAATGTTTTTGGAAGCTTAAAAAAGCCCTTTATGGCTTAAAGCAAGCTGGAAAAGAATGGAACGAAAAATTGAATAATGAGCTTCTTAAATTAAATTTTAGAAGAACTAAGAGTGAACCTTGCGTTTATATTAAGACAGATAGGAATAATAAAATAATATGCATTTTGTCGGTATACGTAGATGATATATTAATTGCGGGAACAGATCATGAAATCAAAATTGTAAAAGATTCAATAAAAAGAAAATTTAATATTAAAGATATAGGTAATGTAGAATTCGTTATAGGAATTAAATTTAATAAGATCAGAAATGGCTATATTTTACATCAAATAAGATATATTAACGATATATTATTCAAATATGAAATTAATAAACTTACACCATCGAAAAATTTAATACCAGTGGAAAACAATAAATTGAAATGCATAAAATTTAATGAAACGAAATACCGAAGTGCCATTGGGAACCTATTGTATCTTGCTATTTGTACCCGACCTGATATCCTATTTGCTGTGAGCAGAGCAGCAAGAAAATCCAATAACCCTAACTTAGAGGATTGGAATAATGTTCTTAAAATATTCAGATACTTAATGTACACAAAAAACTATGGTATAAAAATTGAAAAAGGTATTAACCTTAAGGTTTATGTAGACGCAGATTTCGCTGGAGACTCAATCACAAGAAAATCTACTTCAGGATTCCTGATGATGATGGGAAGAACGCCAACCAGTTGGTTCTCGAAATTGCAACATTGCGTATCTACCTCAACGGCTGAAGCTGAATATTATAGTTTGAGCGAATGCGCAAAGCATTCATTATGGTATAAGAATTTATTAAACGAACTTGGAATAAAAATTAATAATGTAAAAATTTTCGTCGACAATAAAGCAACAATATATAATAGTGAGAATCAGTCAATTAATCCCAAGTCGAAACACATTGATATTCGGTATCATCATATTAGAGATCTTGTTAATAAAGGATTAATCAAATTGAATTACATAAACACTAAAGAAAATTTAGCCGACGGATTCACGAAATACTTAAACAATACTTTAATGGATAAATTTAGAATTTCCCTTCTTACTAAAATTGAATAATATAGTGTAAAATGTGCTATCTTTTTTTTCTTATATATAATAAGTTTTTTTTTAGAAAGCTCTCCAAATCAAATTAAAAGTAGTATAATTTTTCAAAATCTACCTTCATTTTTTCTTTGTATTAAGTTTTTTTTTTGAAGCTAGATTTTAGGGTGAATGTTAAAAATATATTTTAATATAAAATTTAATCTATGATTATCCAATATTTTACAAATACAAAATACTCGAAATACTATAAAACGTGCTTAAAAAATAATCCTAATTTTTTTTTTATCTCTTTAACAATAAAAAACCTTAATATATATATATGATCATACATACTTAATTATATATATTTATAATAATAAATATTAATATATAATAAAGAATATAAAACATCTTTACTTAAACATAATTATAATATTATCTTAATATTGTGTGTCTCTTAATTGTGTGTTTATTAACATTATCACCTATTGAAATTTTATACCAAATAATTAATAAAATATAATTTATATTAAATAAATTAATTAAAAAAATTGCTTACTATAGGTTAGCTTTTTTTGAGATTAGTCTGGCATCTGAATCCTTGTTAAGTTTTTCGGGGTTTGAGAAAGGTTACAGATTGAGTAGCGTAAAGATTCTCAATTTGAGTTAAACTGGTCAGATCAAGATGTTGATATTAATTATAACAATTAGTTAAATTTAAATAATTAGCAATGCAATATTAATTAAGAAATTCAATAATTGTAAAGATGTGATTATTATTTAATAAAATTCATTAGGATATTTTATATTAGAATATATGTAATTTAAATAAAATAATTTATTATTAATGTATTTAGGAAAAGCATAAATAGAAGATACTTTTCACTTTTTTTTTTTTTGATGTAATTGTTATTAACTATTATTAATTATTAAACATTAAGAAAGAAGATTTTTAATAAAAAATTTAATAAAACAAAATTTTATCGTGAAGTTATTGTAATCTATTTTAGTGTTAGTTATACAATAATTAAATATTTATGCTTTATTTGAACTTTATTTAATATATTTTATTAATAATTTTTACTAAGATTAATATTAAGAAATATTATTGTTATAATTAACATTAACATTATAGATTACATTTTAGGATTAATAATCTTATAAAGATTTTAAAGGATGAAATTTTAAATACATTTTATGTTAATCTTAAATAATAATTAACAATTTAGTTAAATAATACATTTAATTTTAATATATTCATACATGAATATAAATTATATAAAATTTAATAATAATAAACTAATATTAATAAAAACTTTTTAATAAAATTACTATATAATTATTCATAAACAATTTAATACTAAAATAATTTAATACTAAAATAATATAAAATAAAATAAAATAAAAATAAAATGAATTAAAATATTAAAACTAATTATAAGTCGCTTTTTGAAATCATTAGAATTATTTAGAATCTTTTAGAAATTATAGAATAATATTATAATAATCTATCTAAAATTTATTGACTTATTAATATATTATAAAATATTACTAATTACTAAATCTGTATTTTTAATTATTAATATTTGTTTATAAAAATTAGTAATATAAAATTCAAGGTAAAGATTTTATCTCTATAAATTATTAATTAATTATTTAGGGTCTTTTTATAATTAATTAAATCATTTTTTATAATTAATTTTCTTTAAAGTCCAATATCTCATCTCCTATTAGTCTAATTAATTTGAAATTAATATGTATTGTAGTCGATACTTTCTAATGAATATAATTTAGCATGAAATCTCAATATTTCCATTTTTTGTTTCTAATTATTAATATTCCTAATATTTGTTTTAATAATAAAAATCAAATTTAAAATAATTTTTGTCTATAACGGAATTAGATTTCAATTGATCTATTGGTTTAGGAAGTTATGATTATCATAAAAGAGAAGTTTACTTCAGTCAAGGTAATTGTAATTGAGCCAACCCTACGTACAATAATCAGTATCAATATTCCTTTTATTGTTAAGATCTCTCACCACAAAATAGATAAATCATTCATATTTATTACCTGCTTTAATATAGTAGAACATTTTGAACACACAATGCTCTTAGGACTAAACTTCCTGAGAGCATAAGCTCTATCGTTACGATGACCAAGGAAAAAGAACCACAAAGATAGTCTGCCTGGGAAGAGACCGCCTAGACTACCCTACGGAAGACAATACATGCTTAATGACCGTTGCTACTAATGAAAGTATAAATTTTAAAGAATAACCACAAAAGTCATAGTAGCTTCTAATTAAACCAATAATTCTATTGTAACAAATGACAAAATGCGTGCAACCTTCCGGAAATCTGATAGGAGAAAATTCTGCCAGAGTAGATTATTCCAAACCAGGACCACCAAGACTACCCTACGGAAATTGAATAGGAGAAAGTTTAACCAGCGAAGATTATTCTCAGCCAGAACTAACTGGACTACCCTCCGGAAATCTTATGAGAAAATTTGGCCAGAAAATAATTGAGTCAGAAGTGGAACAACGACCCTACGGAAAATTCTAGGTACCGCTTCAGCCAGAGATAATCTTCTCAGACCACTTCGGGCAGGACAACCCTACAGGAGAAGTTCGAGATTGTTTTTTCAAAGCAATGAAAGGTTCGAAAATTTTTAGTAAGCTCGATTTACGAAAGTGCTTATAACCTTATTAGAATACGTGAAGGTAATGAATTCAAAACCGCCTTCCTTACCAAAATATGGAGATTTTGAATATACCGTGATGATATTTTATTTAAGATTGTACAGATTTATTGTTGGTCATATACTTGATATGTATATATTAAAAATGTATTAACAAACTCCATAATACCATATAAGTAAAAAAACATCAATATTTTATGGCTTACAGTCTTCGTTAAATTTTATTTATTAATATTTTTATAAGAAATAGAGTTGATTATTTGCTTAGATATTTTGATACAATAATTAGGATTTAAATTATTAAAGCGATATAAATTATTAGAAAGTGAAAATAAATGATAAATAATTTTATAAATATAAATCATAATGAATAACAAATAATTTTTTTTTTTATTTTATTGATTTTTTTTTAATTTTTAATTTTTAAATTTTAAATATTATTTATATTTATATTTTTTTTTCCTTTGGTTGATTTTTATTTTTATTTAATATAATATATTTTTTTAAATAAGTTTAATTTATTTTTATTTTTATTTTTATTTGTAAATACAATATATTTTTATTTTTATATTTACTTCCTTTTGTTTATATTGTTTGTATTATTTTTTCTACTTTTTTTTTTTATGAATTTATTTTTTAATGGATTTTTTTTCTTTCAATTCTTGAAATTACAAAAAAAAAAAAAAAAAAAGAATTATTTATTTTAATCTTTTTTCGTCTTTCATTTCCTTATCATCTTTTCTTTAAAATCAAAAAAAGAGGTCCAAAAAGAATAATAATTACATAAATGAAAAATTGAAAATTAAAAATTAAAAATTTTTTTTTTTAGTATCATCTTAATTTTAATTTTGTTTTAACTTTCATTTTTTTAAATTAATTTCAATTCAATTTTTGATTTTTATTTATTACTTTATTTACATTTTTTTTAAACAAAAAATAATTTTTTTTCTAAAAAAAAAAATAAAACTATGTAGGTATGACAATTATCATTAATAAGAAAGAATAGTTTCATAGATTTAATATTTTTTTTTTAAAAAAAAAATAAAATAAAATAAAAAAAAAGTGCCTTTTTAAGAATAAATAATAAAATGAAATAAAAATTATTTATAAAAATACAATAATATTATATATATAAGAGATATAAATAATACAAATTTAAAAAATATAAATATATAAAAAAAATAACGCTATGTAACATAATAAGAAACAAAAAATTAAAATATAAAAAATAATAATAAAAAAATAAAATTATAAATAAAAATACATAAAAAAAATTAAATAAAAAAAAATATTAAATAATAAAAGTTAATAAAAAAAAATGAAAATTAAATAATAAAAATATATTAAAAAAAAATATTTTTAATTTATAACAAATATTTCAGTTGTATTTATATTTTTTTTTATTTATTTGTTTATTCAATTATTTTATTTTTATTTATCTCATTAATTTAATAAATCAATTTATAAATAATTATTTCTTTTAATTATTTTTATAAATTATTTTTTATAAAAATTAAATTTTTTATTTTTATAATTATTTTTTTTATATTATATATTATTTATTTTTTTATATTATATATTATATTATATATTATATATTATATATTATATTTTTATTTAATTATAATATTATAATTGATATATTGTTAATTTATTTAATTATTTAATTATTATTTATTATTAATTATTAATTATTATATGCTACTTTATATTTATTTAATTTAAAATATATTTAATATTATAAAAATACTTAATTATAAATATATATAAACACATATAATATTAATATATAAATTTATTAAAATAAATAAATTAAATATTTAATAAGAATATTTTCCTCGTGGAAAAGTTTAGATCAATAGTAATTAAATCTTTAATTAAAGCATAACCTTTTATGGATAATTCATATTCATAAAATGAAATAAATAATATAATTTATTAAACACCAAAAACAAATATTGAGAAAATTAGATATATTTTTAGAATAACATTTTATATATAATACTTAATATTTAATTTTATTTATCTTTATTTTTTTATAATTACAAAAGTGTATATATTTTTAACAAGGTTACATTTTATTTCTTTTATAATTTTATTTAAATATAATAATATTCTGATTGGGTAAAATATATTAAAGTCATTATTAAGTATTTATTTTTTTATATTCTAACATTCCTCCTAAAATATGACTTTCCTAAAATGTCATATTTTTAATTTATATTATTTCAAATAAAATATAAATCATCAAATTTTGTTAATAAGGAATTTCTAAATTTATCCATTAATGTCCCATTTAAATACTTCGTAAACCCATCAGCGAGATTGTTTTCAGATTTTATATATTTAAGATAGATTTTATTTTCTTTGACTATTTCTCTTATGTAATGGACCCTAATGTCTACATGTTTAGTTTTTGGGTTGATAGTTTGATTTGTAGCGTTATAAATAGCTGCTTTATTGTCAACATTTACTTCAATATTTTTAATATTTAAGTTCAATTCTTCGAATAAATTTAAGTACCATATACATTGTTTACCGCATTCACTAAGACTGTAATATTCGGACTCGGCTGTTGAAGTCGATATTGATTTTTGTAACTTTGAACACCAGCTTGTTGGTGCACCGCCAAGTGTTATTAAGAATCCTGTTGTTGAACGTCTAGTTTCCAAGTCACCTCCGTAATCCGAATCGACATACGCTTTAACATTCGGATTATTTGTGAAATTTATTCCATATTTTTTAGTTCCTTTTAAATATCTTAATATTCTCATTACGTTATTCCAGTCTTCCATATTTGGTTCCTTTGCCCTTCTAGCTGCTTTTGATACTGAGAAGATAATGTCGGGTCTTGTACATATACTGAGATATAATAAATTTCCTATTATGCTTCTATATTTTGTTTCATCTACTTTTACCTTCCTAAGATCTTCATTTTCAATTGGAGTCATAATTCTAAGAGGTGTACAATTTTTCATATTAAACTTAGAAAGTAATTCATCTATATATCTGTGTTGATGTAAAAAGTAACCATTTTTATGTTTTATAAATTTTATTCCAATAATATAATCAACATTACCTATATCTTTCATTTTGAACTTTTTCTCAATTAATAATTTTACACTTTCTATTGTTTTCTTTGATCCTGATATTAGAATATCATCCACATATATAGCTAACATACTTAAAAGTTTTCCTTTATTAAATTTAACGTACAGACAAGGTTCACTTATAAGTCTTTTATATCCAATTTTTATTAGATAGCCGTTTAATTTATCATTCCACTTGGCACCACTTTGTTTCAGTCCATATATTGCCTTCTTCAATTTCCAAAATTTCTTATTGTAATCTTCATGTCCTTTAGGAGGTTTCATATACAAATCTTCATTTAATTCAGCATTTAAATAGGCGGCAGTTATATCTATTTGGTTTATTTCAAAATTGTTCTGAGTGGCAATTGCTGTAAAGATTCTTATTGAATCCTGTTTTAAGGTAGGTGCAAAGGTTTCTTTATAATCTATGCCGTATTCTTGCGTAAATCCCTTTGCTACTAATCTTGATTTTCTTTTGATTATTTCTCCATTTGAGTTTCGTTTGAATTTGAAAATCCATCTTGATGATATTAAGTTTGCGTTCTTAGGTATTTTATCAATTGTTTCATATACTTTTAGATTTCTCATATTGTCGAGTTCATTATCGACTGATTTTAACCATTCATTTTTATCATTTAAATTAAAGATATCATCATAATTATTTGGTTCGCGTAATTCTTTTAATGATTTTTGTTTTTTGTTATTTGAATTTAATATGAAGTTTTCATTTCTATTTCTTTTTCCTAAATGTATGGAAGATTCTATGTTAAATAATTTGTTATTCGTTAAGTTATTAATGATTCGTTGTTCATTGTTGTTATCGTTATTATTGTTTGAATTATATCTGTCTATATTTGAATTATTATGATTGTTTTTATTACTGACAGTGATCATATTGTCGTTTTCATTAATATTATTATTTATTTTGTTATTATTGCTGTTGGTAGTGTTGTTGTTGCTGTTTGTGTTATCGTTGTTATTAATTTTATTGTTACTTGTGTTATTGTTATTATTATTGTCGTTGTTGTTAATGTTATTATCTTGAGATTCTATATTATTATTATAATCTTTGTTTTGATTATTATTAATATTTTTGGTGTTGTTATTATTGTTGTTTCTTCTTTTGTTATATGTTCTTTTATTTTTTATTTGAATGTTTTTACTTGGTATATTATTTTCATTTATTTGAGTATTATTGTCTAATATTTGAATATTATTTGAGTTATTGTTATTATATTGATAATACGGATTATTATTGTTAGTATTATTAAAGTCTTTGCCATGGTTTATATCATACGTGTTATCATAAAAGTAGGTATTATCATTCCTCCTTATTATATTATTGGGAATAAAATTTGAGATGTCATTATCGCAATGAGATAAATGTGAATTTCCTGGTGTAAATTCAAAGAATTCAACATTTCGTGAAATTATAATTTTATTATTTGTTATATCAAGAATTTTGTATGCTGTGGGATTATCAACATACCCCAAGAATATGCCAGGAGATGAGTTATTTTGAAATTTGGTACGGAATAGTTTTGGAACGTAATAAAAAACTTTACATCCGAAGACACGTATGTTTGAATAATCAACTTTGTTATTGGTTAAAAGTTCATATGGAATTTTATTATTTATCCCTTTATGAGGGATTCGATTATGAATGTAGTTCGAAGTAGAGACGGCGTCTTCCCAAAATTGTAAGCTAAGTTTTGCGTCATTTAACATTGACTTTGCAGAATTGATTATAGTGCCGTTGAATCGTTCAATCCTACCATTTTGTTGTGGGTGGTAGGGAACAGTAAATTGATGTTGTATTCCAAAGTCAATGCAAAATTGTTTGAAATTTTTGTTGTTAAATTCGGTACCATTATCTGTACGGATATATAGAATTCTTTTGTTAAATTGATTTTTTATTTTATTAAACCAATTAAGGAAGTGATAAAAAGTTTCTGATTTACTCTTCATAAAGAGAGTCCACCCAAATCTTGAATGGTCATCCAAAATGGTTAAGATATATTTATTGTCATAGATAGAGTTTTGTATTGGACCAATAAGATCCATGTGTATGAGTTGAAATATATTTTTGGCTCTATTATGTGATGATTTGAAGGGCTTATTTTTAAGTTTTGAATAACTACAAATAGGGCACTTTGAGTTTACGTTGATTTTTAAAATTTTATTTTTGATACTATTGATATTAAAATGGGCAAAACGACGATGCCATAAATTTAGTTTATCAATTGATTTTAAATGTGTATAATTGATTTCAACCAAATTATTATTATGTTGGTTGTTTTGAAAATTTAATGGTTGAGTTGAAATCCAAAATTTAAATGTATTAGATTGGTTCGATTTAATTGATAATATTCTTTGATTGTGTTCGTCATAAATTAGTGCATATGATTTATTATTAGTATTATTGAAAATTATTTTGTATCCTTGTTGTGTTAGATTTCCAATTGATAATAAATTTTTATTTATTTTTGGTGAGTAATAAACATTCTTAATGATTATTTTGTGATTATTAATGTATCCTATGAGATCTCCTTTAAATTGTGTTGATATAACTTGATTATTAGCTAAATAAACCTTGTCATTGCACTTTTGAATATTATGTAATTTATTTAAATGACCAGTAATATTTATTGATGCACCGGAGTCCAATATCCAACACATCATTTCTTTTTGTTTATTATCTTCGTTTTGTTTATTTACTTCGGCAAAATTAATATCAAGGTTTTCTTGAGAATTGTAATCCTTGGTAAAAGCATCGGCATAGCTTGTATCGTACCTTTCTTTTCCCATGAAATTTGCATAATTTCTACGTTTATTAAATTTTCTTTTAAAATTATTTCTTCTTCTTTTGAAAATTTTTCTTCTTTTGTTATTATTTTTATCATCTCTTCTAATTTTACAGTCATAAAAGAAATGGCCCCATTTACCACAATAATTACATCTACCATTTTTGGTCTTTTTAGTAGATGTTTTTATTTTAGTAAGTTTTTTCTTATTTGTATTAATGTTAGTATTATTTTCTATTGAAAATATATTTTTATTATTTTGATTATTTGTTAAGGATTCTTTTAGGTTTGAAGAGATTATTTCAGGCAATACATCCTTAACATATTCACTGCATTTATTCCAATCATTTTTAAATTGAAACACATTAATCCAACGGAGTTCTTCTGGGAGGCTTCTGTTAAGGATGCCTACTTTAACACTTGATTCAATGTCATTATCTATTTTCTCGAGTTCATCAAGTGTGTTCTGTAGTTCAGCAATAAATATATTAATGTCCACTTCTGGGTTATACTTCAAATTATCGAGTTTGGTTTTAAGTTCTAATTTACGCGTGTTGATGTTTTTGGTAAAAGATCTTTTTAGAATCTTCCACAATTCAAAGGCGGTTTTATTTGATCCTTGCACAATGTCTTGTGTTTTTTCTCCAATACTGTTTAGGACGATCCATTTTGTTGTGATATCGTTATTGATATCAACTACATTGGTGCTTTTGTCATACACCAATGTGTCATCAAATTCATCTTCGATATACTTAGATAGGTCATCTTGTATATCTCTCTTCCTTAATTTCTTAACTTTTTCTTTGGTGATATAGCCAACTAGGTTGTTAATTGATAATAGATGAAGGATTTTGGTTCTCCATCTATTATAGTTTTCAGTATTTAATTCAACTACTCTGTTAAAATTTTCAGAGTAGTTAAATTTAATTGTTGGCCTGATGTCAATGGGTTCTTCAATGGTAATTACTTCATTTCTATTGTTTCTTCTTGTGTTAGCCATTGTGGAGAATTTTAAATTAATTTATTTTTTAATAATTTATTAATATTTTATATTATGCGAATATTTTTTTTTTTTTTTTAAAATTTTAAAGAATAATTGATGAGGGATATGTTGTATGTCTGGATTGTTTATTTATACATATTCAATATATTGATTAAAACCTTATTCTATTTTCATTAAACAAATGTAAATTGAAATATATATTGTTTAATATTTCCTTGATAATTTATAATGAACTTTAATAATATATATTTTTTGATAATTGGTTAAGTTATATTTATTACTTAATAAAAAATTATAAAATAATATAATTCAGAATTATGATTGGTTTCTATTTTTATCTTATTTTTTAATGTAATATTTTTCATTATGCTATTTGAAATTAATTTAATTAAACATTTATATTATTGGTTTTTTATGTTTGAAAAAGGTATTTATATTTGATTTACATTTATTAATATTGGAAATATATATTTTTTTTTTTTTTTTTTTTTTTTTTTAATTTTATTGTTAATAATTGACAATAATATTTTCAGTTCAAATTAATTATTTGACTGACCATATGATTTTCAGTTCAAATTAATTATTTGACTGACCATATGATTTTCAGTTCAAATTAATTATTTGACTGACTATACTATTTTTACAGTTCAAATTAATAATTTGACTGACCATATGATTTTCAGTTCAAATTATAATTGACTGACTATTTTATTATTTTATTTTATTATTAATTTTTTTTTTTTTTTTTTTTTTATTTCAATATAAAATTTTATTGATAATACTAATTTTCAGTTCAAATTATAATTGACTGACTATATTATTTTTTTCAGTTCGAATTATAATTTGACTGACTATAATATATACGTATATTTTTATATACAATGAATAAATAGTGATATTATTAAATTGTATTAATCCCTCATTAATTTATTTATTTATTTATTTTTTTTTTTTTTTTTTTTTTTTTTTTTTTTTTTTTTTTTTTTAAAATATTTTTGATAATATATTTTGATTTAATTATTATGAAGATAACAAAGTTAATTATGTAGATTCATAATTAATTAAATTATTTCTTTGATAATTCAAAATTAGATGTTATTATTGATAAATATAAAAATGATTTTTAATATTAAAAATAAGAAAGCGTTAGTTCAATTTATTTATAAAATGAATATATTTATATATTAATTATGTAAATTATAACTTAACTTATGGTTAAGCTCAGTTGTAGACTGAGACTCTTAATCTATTAAACACCAAAAACAAATATTGAGAAAATTAGATATATTTTTAGAATAACATTTTATATATAATACTTAATATTTAATTTTATTTATCTTTATTTTTTTATAATTACAAAAGTGTATATATTTTTAACAAGGTTACATTTTATTTCTTTTATAATTTTATTTAAATATAATAATATTCTGATTGGGTAAAATATATTAAAGTCATTATTAAGTATTTATTTTTTATATTCTAACATAATTAATAAATAATTAAGTTATATGAAATTATTAAATAATAAATATTATTAAAAAATAATAAATATTAATAATTAAAATGTAATTCATATGAATAGAATTATAAAAAAAAAAAAAATAAAGAAAACAAAAGATAAAATATAAAGTAAGAAAAAAAAGTATAAGAAATATAGAATAAATAATAAAAAAATTTCATAAAATAATAAGAAATAAAAAATAAAATAAAATAAAAAAAAATAAAATAAAAAAATAAAATAATAAAATAAAAATAAAATAAAAAAGAATATCAAAATTAAAAAGTATTGAAAATATAAACCGTTAAATATAAAATAAATTATAATAAATTAAAAAATACGAAGAAAGTATATCAAAAATATAAAGAGTAAAGAAATAAATAAAAAAAATAAAGAATAAAAAGTAAAGAAGAATAAAAATAATATTGAAAATAAATTATTAAATTAAAGATTAAATTAAAGAATACAATATAGTGAGAAACAAAGAATTAGAAAATGAAAAATAAAAAGAAGAAATAAAAAATAAAATTAAAATAAGGAAAAAATTAAGAATAAAAAATAAAAATTCTTTGAAAATTATATAAGGTACAAATTAAATAATAAATAAAAAAATAAAAATAAAAATAAAAATAAAAATAAAAATAAAAATAAAAATAAAAATAAAAAAATAAAAATAAAAATAAGAATAAAAATAAAAATTAATATAATAAAAAAAAATAAGAATAAAAATAAAAATTAATATAATAAAAAAAATAAGAATAAAAATAAAAATTAATATAATAATAAAAATAATAAAAATAAAAAACAGATTATATAAAGCCTATGATGAATAAGATACCTAATGATATTTATTTTGTTGAAGTTATATACATTTTATTCAAAAGTTTTAAATTCTTAAGAAATAATTTATAATATTTAAAAGACTTAATAATAGATATTAATTAATATAAAAAATATTACTATTTTTAAAAATTTTTAATTATATATATAAAATAATTATTTTGTAAATTTATAAATAAAAAAGAGATGTGCAAATTTAAAAGATCACTCTAAAAAGATACCATTTTAATATAAAATTTTTTTATACATTATTACATATTTAAAAAAGAAGAGTTAAAGTTTTTTTTTTTTTTTTTTTTTTTATATGATTATTACTTTTATTATTTTTTTATAATTATTTTTTTTGTTTTTATATATATATATTATTTTTTAACTTTTTGTAATAATTTTTTTTTTTCATTTAAATCATAGATTTATAAAGGCCTTATTTTTCATCTATTTTTATAATAATAAAATAAAAACTATAAAAATGGTGTAAAAATTTTAGAGCTTCTTTATTTTAATTAATCATTTTTTGAATTACCTTTTCTTTCATTCCTTTTAGATTTTATAATAGTCTAACCCGATGTCCTATGAAAATTATAAAAATACTATTTCATAAAATTGAACATTGATTTTCCTTTTTTTAATGTTAATTTAAATTCTCCAAATTTTTTATCTTTTTAAATTTAAAAAGAAAAAAAATCATAGTACTAGGACGGAGTTTCTATTTATTATTCCTAATCTTTTCATACTAGGAAGGAGGAAGGAATAGGAATTGAAATAAAAAAAAATTTCCGAAATATAAATGTTCAAAATATGATGCCATCGCCCCTAACGCATAAGGAAAAAAGAAGGAGATTTTTATTTTTTTTGGGTTTTTTTTGATTTTTTTTATTGTATAATTAAATAATAAATCTATTAAGTCAATTATTATAATTTTTATTTTATATTTTTTGATATTAGTCAAAATAGTCAAAAACGAAATAAACCTAAAAGAATAAAGTAAAAAAAAAAAATTAATAAACATTTATAATTATATTTATTTCAAAAAAAAAAAATACAGTCTTTTAGTAAACTTGAGAAAGCATTTCCAACCTAAAAACGTTAAAGATTAATAAAATGTTGGGTTGGAAATATTTCTGGTATGAAAAATAATTTAAAAAAAAAAAATAAATCATTAAAAATTTAATTATAAGTACTTCTATGAAAAAATTCGTTTTTATTATTAATTAATTTTTATTTCTGGTATGAAGCAAATAAAATAAAAAAAAAAAGAGATATATTTATTATTTTATAATTATATATTAATAGTATTTTATTCTATATTTCGTTTTGATAAATTAAAGTTTAATAAAAAATTTTAAAATTAGTAAGATTTAAAATAAAAATGAATTAAAAAAGAATAGATATTTAATTGAAATGAATAATGGTGGATGAATAATAAAATTAAGAATAAATAATAGCTATATATATGAAAAGTAATTATAATTAACAAAAAATAATAATATAAATGCTTAAACAAATATAATTTAAATAAATTTAATAAATAATATAAATGAATAATAATATAATTTTAATAAAATTATTAGATAATTAATAAATGAACAAATAAATAGGAATTTAATAAATAAAATAATAAATAAATAAATCAATAAATAAATAAATCAATAAATAAATAGAAGTTTGATAAAATTAAAATTATAATTTTAATTAAAATTCTTATATATAAATATAAATAATAGTAAAAATAAAAAATTTTAAATAATATATATGAACTAATTAAAAATAATTTAATAAATATAAATATAAAAAATTAATGATCAAATAAATACAACTTTAATAAATTCAATATATAATTTAAATGTATAAATATATTAGAAATAAATAAATATAATAAATAATATATATGGATAAATCATTAATTATTTAAATAAATATTATAACTTAAAATAAATGAATAAAAATAATTATTTAAATAAAAGATTAGATATGAAAATATATATATATATGTATTAGACAAATAATAATTTATATTTAAATAACAGATTAGATATAAAAAAAAATTAAATAAATATATATTAGTTAAATAATAATTAATATTATTTTTTCTGTTCTTTAATAATTTATAATACTATTATTTACATCGTAATTAATTATTATATATATCTATATATATATATAAATAGCTTATTTTATTTACTATTACTTTATCAATTGCAATATGCTTTAGCAGGTAAATAATATATTTTTTTCTTATTTTTACTGAAATCAAAATAATAAAGTTTAAATTAAATACTCTTTAATAATAAGTTTTTTATATAATTCTTTAAAAAATTAATTTTTTATATTTTAATTATTCTAAAATTTATATATTTAATATTAATTTTATAAAATGAAATATAAATATTATAGCTGGTTTAGATAATTGTGAAAATGAAATAACTGATAATAATTGTTTCGAAATTGATTATAAAAATAAAAACTGCCTACAGAATGGATTTATATATAGAGTGGGTTCTACTGAAAGCTCATGTGTAGGAAAATTAACTTCTGGTGTTCATATATTCGCTTCTAACAGTACAGAAATAGATCTAACACTAAAAAAAAAAATAACTGATTCTAATGTTAAAGATTATAGTATGTATGTCTGTTCGGAAAGTGGATGTGTTAAAACCACAGGTTACATTATGATAAATGAATTGTATGTTATGTTGTATGAAGAACCAGAAGACTGGAAAATAAATTTAACAAGTTATTATCAAGTGGCAGGAAGTAATATAGAGCAACTTAATTATATAGGTGATGAAGGTGATGTAGAGCTTCCATTTGTGAAAAAGGGATATGCAAAAAAAGAACAAAATTCTTTTTTTATCATAGGTGAAAGTGGTGCTACAAAATTAGATACAGATACTAATGAATTATGTAATAATAACTCAATAGGTAAATTTAATTCAAATGATGATGTATGTTTGGGTATGAATTCTTCAGGATCTTCAATAAGTCTTGCATTTGCATCTGGAAATGATGACGAATATATTCTAATTAATCCATCATCTGATTCAATATTTTCTATTTCAACTGAAAATGATGGTATTTTATTGAAACATACACCGAACGTAATCTATTATAATAATTCTGAAAATGGTATAATAAAAAATTTTTTTTTTTAATATTTTTTTTATAATTATTTTCTATAAACTGATAAATTGTTTTTTTCTTTTATGATTATATAGTTAAAAATATTATAATAATAAATAATGACACAAAAAAGAAAGCTTCCCAATTTAGTAATTCCGAATTAAATGATTCAGATTTAAGTAATTATTATATCTATGAATGTAAACAAGGTAAATGTAATAAAAAATATGGACATAATATTGTTGATGTCAGTACTATGAAAGGGATTGATATAACTGATAGCAATTTAGAATCTAGTAATGTTACTAATGCTATAAATAGTATAATTATACTAAACTGTGATAATAATTCCTGTAAAAGAACATTTGGCTATTTCAAGACAAGTAAAATAGATGACGTAAAATATTATTCTATTTCATATGATGGTAGTAATAAATTAATGGAAAATGGCGATTTTAGTACTACAGAATGTAGTGATAATAATACAGATATAGGTAAAATCACAAATGAAGGCGCCTTTTGTCAAGGATTATATAGAATTAATGATGCTATGACAGGTGGACAATCATATATTATATCAGCGAATTCTCAAACTATTTTTTACAATAAATTAGAAGGAAAAAGTTTAGTGATTTCAGCAACGTCGAATACTCTTATCTATAATGGTCTCAGTACAAATGAGGGAATACAATTATTTGGTAGTGGTGTTTTAATTTCAACAACAGAAAGTGATATTACCGATAAAAACGAAGATAAGTTGGTACTTTATTACTGTAATAATAACGGTATTTGTCATTCTTTAAAAGGCTATATAAAAGATAATAAAGAAAATTATTATAAAGTTGAAGATAATAAATCAGAAAAAATTAATTTTAACAATAGCAATTATGAATGTACCAAAGAAGCTGCGGGTAATTTAATTTCAAACAAGAAGTTATGTCTCGGAAATGAGAGTATTGATTTTATAGATGATGTAACTAAACCAGAATATTATATTTATAATAAAGATGACCAATATTTGTTTGTTAGAGGAGTAAAGAATATGTTTACAATAGAAGAATTTAATGGTTCAGGTAAGCCAAAATAATTAATTAAATAATATATGTATAAAATAAAAAATCTAATTTTTAAAATAGAGCAATTATTAAACACCAATAAAAAATGAAAATAAAAATTAGAAAGAAAACGTATATGTAATAAAAAAAATTAATAAGAATAAATGAAAGAGCTTTGAATATAAAAATAATAATATAAAATATATTGAAATAAAATAAAAAGAAAATTAAAAAAAAAAAAAATAAAAATAAAAATAAAACTAGTTATAAATAAAAATGAAATTAAATATTATAAAATAAAAAAAGTAAAATGAGAACGAAGACGCATTTAATTAATTGATAAACTATATATTAAAATTTGAAAAAGAAAGAAAATAAATAAATTATAAAATTGTATAGATTTTATGGAAAGAAAAAAATAGAACAAAGAAACAAATAAGTTAAAAAAATTAAAGAAATTTTATTGTTTTAAAATATTAAATTTGAATATATAAATATATACATATATAATATACATATATATAATATTTATTTTTATAATTTTTTTTAAAATAAATTACTGATTTTAATTATTTATTTATATTTTTTAAATATTGTATCTGATATCATAGTTCATCTTGAAAAATTTAATGTTATTAATACAGAAGATGTAACAAAAATAGATATAGAAAATATAAATGCTAATGATTTAACAAATATCATTACAAATTTAACACTTTTCAATTGTGATATTGAAAAAGAAATTTGTAGACAAACCTATGGTTATATTAAATCAAAAGATAATACTTATTATTATTCATTTGATGCAAATAAATCCAAACCTAATAAAGTAGTTGAGTTTACTTCATCAAAATGTAGTGACTCTTCTGATATAGGAACATTGCAATCCAATGGATATTTATGTCTTATTAATGATTCCAGTGATCCTAAAACAGATAGTATGACTAATGGCAATAATTATGTTATAAGTGTCAGTGCCAATAACATTTTTTCAGCTTCTGCTGAAAATATTGTTATTAGTGCAACCAATTATGCCTTTTACTATGATAATCTCTATGATGTAAGCGATGGCAAAAATGTAGTACTCACTGATGCAGATACAAAAATTACTGAAATTACTGAGAATACAGATGTAACCAAATTGAAGGTCTATCTTTGCAATACTTCAGGTATATGTACACAAGTTGATGCTTTTATTGAAAAAGATGACAAATATTACCAAATAATAAATTCTAATGCATCTGAAATTACTGAATCTTTGTCAGACACTTGTACTATTAATAATCTTCTTAAAGGTGGAAAGCTCTGTATCACTGGATCTAATAATGATGCCATTAACTTTATAAAAGATGACACTATTAGTTATTATATGACATATGATGGAACAAATTATAAATTAGTCATTGCTAAAAAGAATTTATTTATAGTAGCCCCCACTAGTAGTAATATATTTTAATATTTTATTTTTTATTTTAATTAGAGTTTATTAATTATTTTAAATAGAATTTTTTTTCTTTGAATTAATATACATTTCATTCATAATAATTATAGTTGATAATTTATATATATTATTTTTTCTTAATTATTATTAATTACTTGATAATAAATTAAACCAAATCCTAGATATATTATAAATATTTTTATATTCTATCTAATCTTTTCTTTTTGTTAATTATAATATATTTTAATAATAATATATAAGGCACCGGTGGATCACTCAATTTAATTAATTTAAATGATGCTACTATAACGGATTTAACATCAGGAACAATAACATCTGATGATCTTCCTTATTTAGCTCTTTTTAGTTGTCAAACCACTAATAAAATATGTAAAAGAACTTATGGTTATATTAAGATGGGAAATAGTGATTCATCTAAATACTACACTATTGACGCAAATGGTCTTGAAAAAAATACAGAGTTTATAAGTAATATCTCTTCATGTGATCAAACAGATATAGGTAAATTAGACACATCAGGAAACCTTTGTATTAAGGATGAAAATTCTCTAAATACATATACTGGGTCCTTAAGCCCGTCCGAATCTTATATTATGTACAATAATAATAGATCTGTATTTTCTGACTTAACTGATATAAATATCTATATAACTTCCACTAGTAATGCTTTTTATCATGATAAATTTGTAGATGGTAATTTGATTTTTTATATATAACAAATACTCCATTTTTTAATATATTATGTTTTTATATTTTTAATTAAAATATAAAATTAAAAGTGGAAAAAAAATAGAATTAAATAAAAAAATAAAGAGTAATAAGTAAAATAATTAAGAAATTAATATCACAGAATAATATAGATATAGATTTTTAAAAAAAAAATAAAAATAAAAATAAAAATAAAAATAAAAATAAAAATAAAATCAAAAGAAATAAAATATAAATAAAACAATAGAAATCGAAATGGAACAATAAAAATAAAAATAAAACAATAGATATAAAAATAAAACAATAAAAATAGGAATAAAAATAAAAATATAAAATAAGATAGAATTAAAAAGTAATAAAATATTTATATTTAAAAGAATTATAGATAAAAATTAATTTATATTTATTCTGTTATTTATTAATTTTTATCTATAAATAAATAATACATTAAAATTTTCAATAGAAACTAAATTTATATATATATACTTATTTTTATTTTTTATATATTTTTTCCAAATAGTTTCAACAGATGGTGGTGTAAAATTATTCCAATCTAATAAATTAATTAGCCCCAATTCCATTAGTAGTAATGAAGCGTTATCCTTATACATCTGTAATACAGAAGGTATTTGCCTTCAAGCAGAAGGTTATGCCAATGATAATACAAATTATTATAATATTAGAATTTCTGGATCAAAAGGAATGGAAAACGCTGATTTTGTTAATGAATGCTCGGAAGAGAGTACTGGTAAATTAAATTCGAATCAAAAATTTTGTACTGGAGGTACAGAGAGTGAAAATTACCCAGATAAAGTAAAAAATTACATTATTTATGAAGTTGATACTAAACCTAGATTAGTGAAAACTGCATCAGGACTGATCGCAAAAGTAGAAATAACAGGTAAATGAGATGTAATATTGATAACATATTTATTTATTTATTTCAAAATTTATAATTACAAGAAAAAATTAAATTTTAACAATTATTTTTTTTTTTTAAGAACACTTTTATTTTTATAGTTAGTTATTTTTTTTAAATTTCATTAAAATTTTATTTTCACTAAATTTTATTTTAGTTATTTCAGATATTTTAAATATTTTAGATATATTACATTTTTAAACTATTATTTTTTATATTTTATTTTTTAATTTTCTAAAAAAGTCCGTTTTAATATTTAATATTTTGTAATTATAATTTCAATCATGTTAATTAATTTAATTATATATCATTAATTTATTTTTAAACGTTATTTAGAGCATCCTTATGATGGTCTCAATATTTATAGGATCGAAAGTTCAATATCGAAATTTAAATCTTTTGATAAAGAAATAGAAACAGAAACTCTGACAAATCTCTATTTTTTCAATTGCAATCTCAATGGTACTGTTAAAAAATGTCAACAAACCTATGGTTATTTGAAAGGAGCAAATACCATTTATGAAATAAATTTCAATGGAACTAAATCAGCTACTACATCAGAAAACTGTACTTCTGGAACAATTGGAAGTATTGCTTCTGAAACAGTCAATAATGCTACATCAAATAAATTTTGTCTAAATACTGAATCCAAGAATGTTGATTTCACAGATGAAGGTATATATGTTATTGATACCGTTGCTAATAATGTATTTACTGATAGTACTAATAATTCGATTGTAACCAATTCCACATCCAATGTTATCTTCTATGATAATTTCTATAGAGGTAATGAAATTTTACTCACCGCTTCCAATATTGTTATTGAAGTTGGAGATATAACTACAGAAAATGATACAAAATTAAAAGTTTATAGCTGTGAAATTTCAGGTATTTGTAGTCTAGAAGGAGGTTTTGTTACCAATGGAAGTGGAAACTACTATTCCATAAGTAAAGATAGTCAATCCAAGAAAATTGACCAATTAAAAAATTCTTGCAATGGCAATATTGGTGAATTAATCACAGAAGGAAAATTATGTATTAATGATAATGACAATGAAGCTGTCGCATTCTTAACTAATATTAATGAAAAAAAAAATTATATTGTTAAAGGAAAAGAAGGGGAAATAAGTAATTTAAAATTTATTACTTCAATACCAAATATGTTTTTGATAAGTAGTATTGAAGGTAATTATTTATTTTAAATTTTTATTATTGACTAATATAAAAGAATTAATAATACATTTTTACATAATATTTGAAATTAATGTTAAATTTTATTTTTATTCAATTTTTTTTATATGCAATTTTTTTTATAAATAATATAACATTTAAAAATCCAAGGTCTTACGAAAGGAGTAAATTTAGTGAATAATAAAATTTCAAAGAAAGTGAAACCAACTGATGACAATTTAGATATACCAAATCTTGCACTATACTATTGTATTGAAATTAATAATAATAGTTCAGATTTATCTTGTAAAAAAACTACTGGCTATATTAAGATTAATGATAATGGTAATCAAAATTTTTATTCTATTGGCTGGAATGGTAATAATGATTTCGTTACTCCAAACAATGTGTGTTCACCTGGTTTAGTTGGGCAATTAGGAACTTCAGATAAGCTTTGTCTTGGTAGTTTTGAAGGGGAATTAAGCCAAACAGATCAATCAATAACTTATATAATAAAACCTCCCATCTCTGGTTCTGTATTTGCGAACATATCCGATGAAAATATTTTAATTTATGCTGATACCAATTCTTTTGTTTTTGAAAATATTGTTGATAGTAAGTCCTTTTTATTTTTATATTGCTTTTTTCAATTTATAATATTTTTATTTTTATTTCAATTTTTTAGAGTTTTAGTATCTTTTTATTCAAAACAATTTAAAAAAAAATAAAATACCAAATAATTAAAAAAATTAAATAAATAAGATTTAAATATTTTTAAAAATAATAATACCTAAAGAAAAAATATAATTAAGTTTTCGTTTGATAAAACTTTTTATATTAATAATCTTTATATATATATATATATATATATTTTTAATAGTTTCAAACAATCATGGTGTGAAATTATTTGATTCCAATAAATTAATCGACACTAATGATACTCCTTCTTCTGAAAGTGTCTTATCTCTTTATATTTGTAAATCTGAAGGTGTTTGTACAGGGGCGGAAGGTTATACAAATATTAATAGCAAATATTATAAAATTAAAGCTTCAGAGTCATCAGAAATGATTGAGAGTGATTATATAGATAGTTGTTCATTAAGTAATGCTGGTAAATTAGAAAAAACTGAAAGAAAATTTTGTATTGGTGATATTGATAGCATACCATTCCCAACAAGTTATAAAAATTATATTATTAACGAAGATGGAACATATAAATTTGTCAAAACGATAGAAAATATAATTGCTAAAATATCATTGAAAGGTAAATAATATTTATTTTTACATATATGATATTATAGTACTAATTATAAATATTAAATATACAAATAAAAAAGTATTACTTTAAGCTTAGAAAAAAAAAAAACAGAAAATAATTATTATTGTTATTTTTTTAAATTATCATATTTTATTATAATTAAATAATAATAATAATATGAAAAATAGTCAAAAATATAATAACTTAGAATTTTGATTTATATTAATTTTTATTTTTAATTTTATTTTCTAAACTTTTTAAAAATTAATGAACACTGTCAACATTTCAATAATTAACAATTAATATTATAATATATTATAATTTAATAGATAACGATGGCACTAGTATTATAGATGAAAGTCATCTAGAAGATTTAAATTTGATTGATTGTGAAAAAGCAAAAATTATTAACATATCTGATGATAATTTAAAAGCTTCTTTATTAACTCCCAATATTAGTAATTTGGCCCTTTTTAGATGTGAAAATAATGATAAAATATGTAAACAAACTTATGGTTATTTGGTTTCCAGTGATGTTGATGATGAAAAAATATATTATTCTTTTGCTGTTGGTGCTGCAAATGGGATTACCTTAGACAGTTTTGCTTCAGAACCAACCTGTGGTGATACAGATTTTGCAAAAATACAAAAAAATGGGGGAGAACTTTGTCTTAATAGTAGTATTAAACTTTCAATAAATGATAGTAATATTTATTCTATATCAACAGAAAAAGAAAGTATATTTTCCAAAGCAAGTACTACTAAACAAAGTGTAATTGTTAGATCAAATGGTAGAGCCTTTTATTTGGATAATTATTACAAAGAAAAAGGTGTAAATCTTTTTGTTTCCAATGCTAAAAGTGAAGCATCCTTGGTGACTGATGAAAGCATTAATAATGCTTTACTTTGTACATGTACTAGAGAAGGTATTTGTACGAACATTGAAGGCTATGTCAAACATGATAATACATACTATAAAATTGTAGATAGTAATCAATCAACAAAAAATGGTCTAGTATCGGATGATAATTTTGGAACCAAATGCTCCACTAGTAATGATGGCTTAAAATTACTTTCCTATGGAAAACTTTGTCTCGGCATGGAAAGTATAGAATTCTTTTCGGAGGATAAAAAAGGATATTACATCGGTTTTTCAGGTGGTGACGCTAAATTTATACGAGCTATCAAAAATATATTTACAATAGAAGCCTTGACTGGTAATTAAATGAAAAATATATTTTTAAGCTTATACTTATTATTAGAATTTTTACATATTAAAAAAAAATGTTTTTAATAACTTCATTTAATGAAAAAAAATTATGGATAAAAATAATTTTTTATTATGATTAAAAATTCATATTTTTATATATATAACAAATAATTAATCAGAATTAATTTATTAAAAAATAAAATATATTATTATAATTTATTTATTGTTTTAAATTAATAAATAATAGATAATGCTCTTTCGGATGGTGCAAATTTAGTAAATGTGGAGACTACATCTATTGTGACTACACTTGCAATTGCTGATATTACCCCAGTATTAAAGAACTTGTTGTATTTTAATTGCGATATGACTAATTCAGTTTGTAAACAAACTGTGGGGTATTTAAAAGCTAATGATGCTACTACTTCTAGTGGTTATTACGCTATCTATAATTCCAGTGATTTTAATGATGAAGTTGCGTCGTTTTGTACATCGAATAATATAGAAGAAAACGGGAAGTTGACTAATGATGGAAAACTCTGTTCAGGAAAGGTTTCGATTGAATTGAATACATCAGCTTCAAATTATATTATATCTAAACCAAATGATTCTACTCCATTTAAAAGTAATAGTGGTGAAATTATTATAGTGAGTGCCACAAATACTAATATTATTCTAAATAATCTTTATGGCGATGCAGGACCAAATCTCATTGACAAAGAAAAAATGATGGTATATAAATTACCATCAAGTATTGATGCTGATATAGTTGAAAAATTATTGCTATTCAATTGTGGAAGAAATGGTATATGCCTTTCTAATACTGGCTACATTACCGATGGTAATAAATATTATGAATTAAAAAATAAAATTGAAGATAACCCTTCTTCTCTTAATAAAAATAAGGAATGCACATTCAGTGAGAATATTGGGGAAATTAATAGAGGACATGAACTTGTCATCGATAATGATGAAAGTATACCATTTCTTTCAGATAATGAAAAAGCTGATTATGTTATTAAAGAAGGAACATTATTAATTCGTGCAATTCCTGGTATTTTTTCTATAGGTAATATTATCAATCCTCTAAATGAAATTGGATTATATGGGGTTATACGTGATAGTGCAACAGCTTTCAAATTACCAACTATCTCAGATGAAATTGAAGAAGGATTAAGTAGTCTGGGATTGTATGATTGTGACGAAAATAAGATTTGTAAACAAACCTATGGTTATTTAAAATTTACCGATAATGACCCTGGTTATTATTCTTTAAGTATTAATGGTACAACTGAAAGAATTGTACCAGATAGTACTTGTAATGAATTTGGTCTTATCAAGGATTGGAAACTTTGCTTAAAAGATAATGATTCAATTGAGGTAACTAATGGTAATATATATATAATTGATGCCACTATAGATAGTGTATTCAGTGAAAGTACACCAAATTCATATATCATGTTGAAAGCAAAGTCAAATTCATTGACATTAAAAATTATGGATAATAGTTACCATGTCAGTAAAAATGATGGAAATGTTATCACTGCAGCCAGTGGAAGTGATCTCGAAAATTATAACGGAAGTATTGGTATTTATGGATGTGAAAGAAAGTCAAGTACTTGTACATTGGTATCTGGATATGCTATATTTAACTCAAAATATTATATTTTTAAAGAAAATACATTAGGAGCCACTGAGTATACGGCCATAAGTGAGATTGATTCTATAAAGCCTAACTACTGTCAAAACAATATAGGACTTATTGTCACAGAATCAAGAAAATATTATCTTTGTTTAGGAGATGAAATTAGTGTAGAACTTTCTCAGGGTAATAATGGAAATTATATTGCTTTTGAGGCTGTGGTAACTGGAAGTCCATTAGAAGCTAAAAAAATGATTAAATATTCAAATGAAAGTTCTGTTAGTTATATTGTTAATGATAAATTTTTTGAAGGAAAGGATAGAAATTACGTAATTAAAGTTCCAAATTCTAATATTAGTCCTCAAGAAAATTACTATATCTACCTTTCAGATAATGGTAGCTACTCTCTTAATGATGAAAGAAGTATTGGAGCATATAAACAATTGAATGAAGGAAATATCTATGAAGATATTTCTTCAGAACTTTCATGTGAAGATAGCGTTTATCTCTTCTTTTGTGAATCAGGAGAATGTATTGAAACTATTGGTTATATGAATATTGATAGCATAATGTATACAAATGATAATACATCTGGAGAATGGAAAGAAAGAGAAAAAACAAATAATTGCTCACCATCAGAATATAATTATGTTAGTTATGATGGCTCACAACTGAAGGTATGCATGAAAAATGATAATGGCAATGCATATTCGGTACTGGATCAAAGTAAGGATTATATGATAGCTATAGGATCAACGAATAGTTATCAAAAATTCATTGGTAATTCCGGATCATCAATCATTGGAAAACCAGATGAAAAGGATGGTTATTATCTTATAAAAGAAAATATTATAATTACTGATACAAGCGAAGAAAGTAATATTATTGTCATATGTCAAAATTCAGAATGTACTATCATAAAAGCTGAAGATGGTTATTATCCAGATGCTAATGGAAATGCTGTTATCCATTGTACAAGCGAAGGCGAAAATATTACCTGTAAATTGGAAATAGTAAATAAATCATCTACATTTATTGATGCAGGCGACACAAGTCATTTAATTTATTGTGAAGTGGATACTGATAATAAAGTTTATTGTTCTTCATTTGAAAGTAATGCAAGTGAAGAAAAGCAGGAACATTATGTAAGCGGTGATGAAAAACTTATAACCTGTACTTTCAATGGAGAGAAACCGGAATGTGTCATTGAAGGTAGTACTTTTAATGGATACTTTATAGATTCTGCACCACAACAAAGTACAGATAAAAAAATTATTAGATGTGCTGACCTTATTTGTGAAGAAATAAAAATAAGTGAATTAAATTTAACTGGACCTGGAAGTCTTAAAAATGATGCTGATGGTATTTCAATAGAAATCAATAAAAGTACTTCTATCAAAGTAGAAATTGGATGCGAAACAAGTTATCAATCCATTGATGTTGAAGGTAATGTATTCCCGGGGGTCCATGAAAAAAGTACAATTTCTGTTAAAATTGATAAAGACGGTAGTATTATTTATCTTGAAGATACTTCATTGGAAACTTGCGAAAGCAGTTGCACAAATGAAGTTTATTGTTGGGATTCTCAAAATAATAAAATTCAAACCGAAGTTAATCAAGTTTGTGAAAATATCAATGGAAAAAATCATGTAGAACTTACTGAAGCTGGAAAAGCCATTCTATTTTATGATAATAATGGAAAAAATATTGAAGAACCTACTATGGATACCCCAAATATGATGGCTTATCAGTGCACTTTTGTGGAAGGTGAGAATTTACCCCAAGAAAAATGTATCCTTGTTAAGGGATATCTTATATCTAAAGATAATAAAATTCTTCAATGTAATGGATGGAAGCGGGAAGGATGTACCATTGTAGAAAATTCAGGTCCTTGTGTTGATGGAGATGAAGGAAGATTAGGAGAAGGAGATAATGGTAAAGAGGTTTGTTTCGGTAAAAATTTAGGAGTTCCTCTTCCAACAAAAGAAGATGAAGTAAGATATGTAGCATTTCAAGTTAATAATGTTAAAAATAATAATGTTAATGAAATTTACGGTAAGAATAAAGGAGAAATTGTTTTCCTTGCTTTAACTAAAAATTCAGTATTAGTAGCAGAAGACTCTGAAGCCATTAATGAAGGTATATATTTGAATTGGAGTGCTAAAAGCTTAGATGATGGTTTAATTGATTGTACTGTAAAAGGTAGTATTGAAGAATGTGATATAAAAGCTGGATTAGGATATTATCTTGATGCTAGTTCTTTATTTAAAAAAGCGGAAAAACAAAGAAAAAGAAGTAATGAAAACGATTCCTATAATTGGTTAATTAAATGTGAAAAAGGAACTAAATGTCAATTAATCTCACCGAATAAAGGTTATTATATAAATGCTGATGTTTCAAATGAGCTTCCTAAAGCATTAATTAGATGTCCTGATGAAACATATTGTATTGCTTATGATGGAAATCCAAACGATATATATATAAATAATGATGATAGTAAGCTTATTCAATGTAACTCGGATAAATGCTTAAGTGTTACTGAAAATACAAATATGTTAGGTAATAGTAATATTCCTACTTATTTTAAAAATGCTGACGAAGCGGCTGATGATTCATCTATTCTGATTAAATGTTCAGGTACTTGTATAACAATATCAGCTGAAAGTAATAGTGTTTTTCTTAATGGTAACCTTAAGGTAGATATCACAAATGATAATGGTGAAAGTGGAAAACCTTTAATTATTTGTTATAATAAAAGCTATAGCGGAACAGATACTTCCTCAATAGAATGTAAAACTTCAGAAGCAGAAGGAGCTGAGAGCTATTATATTAATGCTGGAGATTATATAAGTAATAATAAAAAATTACCCCTTATTAAATGTGAATCAAATAGTGAATGTGAAAGTAAAGAAGCAATTATTACTAATGAAACTTCTGAAGTCTTTTATATAAATAGTAATTATGGTGAAGAAAAAGATAGTGAAAATTATTTGATTAAATGTACATCCGATACGGAATGTGAATATTATAATAATGACAAAGCCGATGACAATACAGAGCATTATGTTCATGGTGAAGCTGAAGGAATTAAAAATGCTGTAATTGAATGTAATATGGAAGAAATAACGGTTAATGGGGAAGAAGAAAAGAAATATAAAGCTTCTTGTAGATTAATTGAAGATCCGTTATCAAAAAATGTATATATAAGTACTTATAATCAAAAGCAAATCATTATATGTTCTAACACTGAATGTACTGCTCAAGATAATGGTTCAACTCCAAAGAAAACTGAATATTATATTAATACAGATCCAGAAAATAAAATAAATTCTCTTATTAAATGTTCATATAATGATAAATGCGTAACGGTTGAAGAATATGATGAATTTGAAAACGAAAATCAAGTTTTTTTAAATTCAAACTTTGGTAAAGCTGATGATGAAAATCAACTTATTAAATGTGAAGACGGTAGTTGTGAATTAACTAAGAGTGAAGCTACATCAGATAAGCCAGAATATTACTTTAATTCAGGAGATTCGGATACTTCTGGTGACTATCGAGGTGATGTCATTGAATGTATTGCAAATGAAGATAACAAAGTAACTTGTGACTCAATAACTTCGAATGAAGGTAGTGTTTACATTAATGCCAATTATGATAATGATAAAAATGAAAATCAACTTATCATCTGTGAAAATAAAGTATGTAAAGAAAAATTAATTGAATATACCGACGAAAAAACTGAATATACTTTTGTTAATGCTGGAAAAGAAAATGAAGGTGGCATAATCAAATGTTATAAAACAATTAATGAAGGAAAATGTACAGTTAGTGAACTAGGTAAAGAAGAAACTTTTATTGATGATAATACTGGTCAGTTGATTGTTTGCGATGAGAATGGTTGTAAACCAAAATCTACAGGTGCTTCAACAGATAGTAATGAATATTATTTGAGTGGAGAGGAAATAATTAAGTGTGAAGTTATTGATGGCGAAAAAATTTGTAAAAAAGTAGTACCTATTCCTACTATTGATGATGGGGTATTTATCGATTCATCTAATCCAAATCAAATCATTTATTGTGATGGTAATAAATGTTATTCTAAGCCGTCCACTGCTGATGATGATAAACCTCAGTACTTTATTAATGGTGATTCTGATAGTGATTTGATAGAATGTAGAAAGAATGGAGAAAAAATAACCTGCAAAGCCATTAATGGTAATGATGGTGATGTTTTTTTAAATGGAAGTTATCCAGAACCCGATCAAAATAATCAAGTTATTAAATGTAATTCCGCAACATGTATAGCCACTACCATATCAGGAGGTTCTGTGGATTCTGATGAAAATCCTCAATATTTTGTAAATACTGGAAATAAAAACAGTAATAAGATGAAAGATGCCTTAATTGTATGTGTGAAGTCAGTTTGTGAATTACAGGATGGTAGTATAAACGATGTGTATGTTAATAGTGATGAGGAAACAAAGAATGATAAACCTTTAATTAAATGTGAAAAACTTGGATGCAGTATAGGTAGTAGTGGTGCCACCAAAGGTAATAATGAAATTTACATAAATGCTGGAAAGGATGAAGGAACTTCATCTGATAATACCTCTTCAAAAAAAGGTATTATTGAATGCTCTATTGATTCAAGTAATAAAAAAGTAACATGCATTGTGAAGAAATCAGAAGAAGTTCAAGAGGGTCTCTATCTCAATTCAAATTACTCTGAGACCGGTGATATCAATCAAATGATTAAATGTACTGAAGAAGATGGATGTACAGGAATAACAATGACGGAGGGAATAGATACAGAATATCATATAAATGGCGAAAGCACTGGTCTAGAGAATGCCATTATAGCCTGCACGAATACAAAATGTGAGAAGCAAACGCCAACAAGTGTCCCGTCCTATTATGTAGGAAAAGATGAAAATGGAAATCAAGGGTTAATCGAATGTGTAGAAACGACAATTTCCAATCGAAGAAGATCCATAAGAAGTAATATTCAAAAATGTACTTGGAGGCCGGCTTTCAATTCTGAAGGGTATTATTTAAATAATGGATATAACAAGTTATCCTATCCATTGATTCAATGTGATTCCTCTGAAGGTTGTAATCCAGTAGAGGCAGAAATTGGATACTATGTTAATGCTGGTAATTCACAGAAACCTGTGATTGTTTGTGAAAGAGAAAATAATGAGTGTTATGAAAGGGAGTCTCCTATCTGTCCAGAGCCAGCAATGGCAGCTCCAGGAAATTATTGTTATGAAGATGGACAATTGAAGTTCTTTAAATCTAATGATTCTGCTGCTGTCTATGCCTCTAAAAATAAAGATATTTTCGTATCTGCAACAATTTCAAAGAATGGATTCCCAGGAATTCGAAGTTCAACATTTGCTTTATTTAAAGTCTCGTATTACTCCATTAATCGCTATTACAAAAGTGGCTCCATTATTGTTGATAAGAATGGTAATGTGGTCGATTCCATGGATGGGGATCAATCGGGTTATACGATCTATACGTGTGATGAAATTACGAAAGTGTGTACTAAAAGTAAAGGTTGTTCCCCCAACACCTATTTCTATGATGCCATCAATAAAAAGGCCATTCGTTGTAATGAGGAAGGAAAAATGGAATACACTGATGAGGATGGGTATGTGATTGATGGTTCAGGTGGATCGAAGACATCTACTATTATTTATTGTGATAAGGATGGTGAAAACTGCTATATTATTAATCCTAACCAATCTAACGGTAACGGTCACGGTGGCCGTGACAACAATGGTAGCAATAAAATACCAAAAACGGTGTATTATACAAATGGTAATAACTTAATAAAATGTACCAATGGTATTTGTGTAAAAGTAAGTGTTAAGCCAGGGAATTATTTAGGTTACGGAGAAAATGGAATACTTGGTATTATTCATTGTAACGCCAATAATGAATGTATCTTCATTTATCCTGATAGAGGTGTCAAATATTTAAATTCTGGTTCTGATCGAAACCTTTATCCCCTTATTGAATGTACCCTCAATGAAGGATGTTATGTAACAGAAGGTAATCCCGGATATTATCTCACTTCCTCGAGTAAGACTTTAATATTTTGTAAAAGTTTCATAACTTGTTACGAAATAAATCCCATGGAACACTACTATTTCAATGCCGACTGTACAGAAGAAAATAACACCATCATTAAATGTGTGGAAGCCGGTAATGTGATTTCATGTTTCCTTGAAGATGCCCTCAATGGTTACTATTTGACGAATGAACCGGATAAATTAGTACATTGTCGTATTGGAAACAGATGTAAAGAAATTCGTGTTCATAATGGTATCTTCCGAGGAGCCCTAAAAGGAGAAGTTTCCATTAAACGACGTTCTGAATTTGAAAAAGATCTTCAATTTGAGATTAGAAATTCTTTGAATAAAGAGCATTCTAAAACAAAGAATGAATCACTAGAGGTTAATGATAATTCAGAAAATATAATTTACACTTTTAAAAATAAAGAATTAAAAGAAGAAAGTAAAATCTTTAATACTAGAGACACCAATGATGTCTATGATATTATTCGTTGTGTGGAAGGTAAATGTGCTGCTTTAACCATTAGTGAATTGGCTGCTGTGCCTATCTGTGAATTCAGTAATAATAAATGCTATATCACACTCGAGTATTCCATGACGAAAAAAGCGACAAGCTCGATTGAGGCTGGTGATTTCTGTACGAATAGTGACCATTCCATTCTCTATTTTGCCACCGATACTATTGTAGTGAAACCGAATATTATTTCTGGAAAAACAGCCACCTACGTCTGTGCGACCTCCGCAGCCAATTGTCTTGAAGCCAACGATTCCTATCACGATAAGTATTATGCAGAGAAATCGAGTATCTATACCCTCGATATTGATTGTATTATTCAAATCTACGAAACCGCCTATATCTTTTTGAATAATAAAGAAAACAGAATTGTAAGAAACCGTGATATTGATGAATACAATAATAGCAATGTTGAATTGTATCGTTGTAAAGGAAGTCATTGTCGACCTGTTGATGCTCTGAATACTATTACCTATATTGCTGACATTAATAAGAGAATCCTGAAATATGATGTAAATAACAAATTGTATTCGTTTGTCTATGACAAGGATATTATTTGTATCTTCAAAGATAATAAATGCACCCCCAATGCTGATATGAAGAAGAATGAATTCTGTATCACTTATAAGGGAGAACTTGTTCTAGCCCAATCCTCTATTAAAAATCGTGAAACTGGAGAATGTTACCTCTCTGAAGGTATTAATTCTTACATCTATGGCTATGGCTTCTCTCAACACCTCTACCATATGAATCAATTTACAGCTCAAATGGTTGATCAAACCGGATACTACATCATTAATATGTTTACAAATAACACAATCGAAAGAATTACCTATCTCTCCAAAAATATTAATCTTGTAATGTATGCCTGCACGCATTCTTCCTGTCATATCTATGAACCTCATGAAGATACATATTATTATGACTCCCAGGCTAAAACCATTTATAGATATAAAGATGGGGATTATAGCTTACCAAGTACTTCAGGTTATGCCTATATCTCCGTTGATCCTACTCAAACTTACATTTATAAGTTCGCGAAAGCAGAATCAGATGAAATAAAGATACAAGCCATGGCCAACGACGGTTATTACTACACAATAGATAAAGAAATGTATTACTGTAATCTAGGTGAGGACCATAACTGTAGTCCTATTGATGAAACTGGCTACTACATAACGAATACAGGTGCTACTTACTACTGTATTCATGATTCTGAAGAGTTGGAAGCAACCGAATGTACGAAGCAATTCTGTATCAATGGCCAATATTATTATATTGAGGAGACTTATTATCGCTGTGATAGTCATTCCAATTTCGTTCCAATGAAATCACGGTACTGTTCCTACGATGAAAATGTCGTCATTAATTTCCCGCTAGCCCTAATAGAAGAATTACCAGGAAATGTTAAACAGGCTGTTAAGGATATTAGTAGGCATAACAACTCTACAGCAGTATCTTATCATCGTGGAAAGAATTATTTAAAATCAATTAGTGGTATATTTACTAATTGTACATACAACGTGGAAGAAAGTACCTCCATGTTTGATTTGGTCTGTATCAATAACTATGTTGATGTTGATAAAGAAACGGATGAAGTTAAAATTTGTTCTATTGAGCAACTTGGCTATGTGGAATGTATAGAAAATGAAGAAAATCCAGAAAAATGTAATATAAGTAGTGATTCCAAATCAATAATACCATCTATAGTTATGATCATATTTTTCATTTTAATATCAGTAATCATCATCTTCAACTTATAATAGATAGATAATAAAAATATAAACATTAAAAATATAAATATATATTATGTGTTTATCTAAATTTTTATCGAAATTTTTAATATTAGTAAAAAAAAAAATTTACTTGAATTAATTTTCTATTTAAAAATAAATAGAATAAAATTTATCCAGGTATTAAACAAAAATGTAATTCCTTTTTTTTTTTTAATTACATTACTAATAAGATTAATCTAAAATTAAATATATTAAGATATTTTACTATTTATTATTATTTCAATTTATAATCTTATATAAATATCTTTATATATTTAAATATATAAATTCTTCTATTAATGGAAGAAAATATATATTTAATAATAATTCATTTTTATTTTTTTATTTTTATTATTTTTTATTTTTATAAATATATAATTATAATTTCTTAGTAATAATAATTAAAAGTAAATATAAATATCATAAATAAAAAAAATAAAAAAGGCAAATAATATATAAATTAAAATATATAAAATAATTTAATAAATAATAAATAGTTTTTTTTTTTTTTTATTTTATTTTTTTTTTTTTTTTTTTTTTTTTTTAACAATAATACAATAAGAAATTTTTATTTAATAAATATGATAAAATATAAATGTATAAAATAAAATATATAAATCATATTTATATTTATAAAATAATATATTTATTATTTATTAGTTATCTTTTATTATAAAAATTTATATATTTCATATATATATATAATAATTATTTATTATTATTAATTATCGTTAGAGTATAAAAAATAAATATTTATTAATGACATTAATATAATTTACCCAATTAGAATAATATATTTAAATAAAATATATAAAAGAAAACAAAATATAACTTTAATAAATAACACATATATTTTTATAATCATAAAAAAAAATATAAAATAAATGAAATTAAAAATGAAATATTATATATAAAATGTTATAGTAAAAATATATCTAACTTTCTTAATATTTTTTGGTGTTTAATAGATTAAGAGTCTTACCTTACAACTGAGCTCAACTAAAAGTTAAGTTATAATTTATATAATTATTATATATAAATATATTCATCTTATAAATTAATTGAACAAACACTTTCTTATTTTTAATATTCAACATTATTTTTTTTATTTTTATATTTATCAATAAAAATTTCTTATTTTTAATATTCAACTTTATTTTTTTTATTTTTATATTTATCAATAAAAATTTCTAACTTCGAATTAGCAAAGAAGTAATATAATTAATTAAAATCTTTATAATTAATTTTGTCTTATTCATAATAGCAGTATCAAAATATATTATAAGAAATATTTTAAAATAAATTCATGAGGAATTAATGCAATTTAAAAATATCATAATTCATTGTAAACAAAAAAATAAATACGCATTTATATATATATTATAGTCAGTCAATTATAATTTGAACTGGAAAAAAATATAATCAATTAAATTATATCTTGAACTAAAAAAAAAAATAAAATAAAATAAAATAAAATAAAATAAAATAAAATAGTAAGTCAAATTATAATTTGAACTGAAAAATAATATGATCAGTTAAATAATTAATTTTAATTGACAAATAACATGGTCAGTCAAATAATTAATTTGAACTGAAAATACTATTATTAATTATTAATAATTAAAATATAAATATTTATATCATACAGTTAGTAATAAATTAAAATTATCACTCAAAAAACAAATATATTTAATTTCTATTAAACACCAAAAACAAATATTGAGAAAATTAGATATATTTTTAGAATAACATTTTATATATAATACTTAATATTTAATTTTATTTATCTTTATTTTTTATGATTACAAAAGTGTATATGTTTTTAACAAGGTTACATTTTATTTCTTTTATAATTTTATTTAAATATAATAATATTCTGATTGGGTAAAATATATTAAAGTCATTATTAAGTATTTATTTTTTTTTTTATATTCTAACATTCCTCCTAAAATATGACTTTCCTAAAATGTCATATTTTTATTTATATTATTTCAAATAAAATATAAATCATCAATTTTTGTTAATAAGGAATTTCTAAATTTATCCATTAATGTCCCATTTAAATACTTCGTAAACCCATCAGCGAGATTGTTTTCAGATTTTATATATTTAAGATAGATTTTATTTTCTTTGACTATTTCTCTTATGTAATGAACCCTAATGTCTACATGTTTAGTTTTTGGGTTGATAGTTTGATTTGTAGCGTTATAAATAGCTGCTTTATTGTCAACATTTACTTCAATATTTTTAATATTTAAGTTCAATTCTTCGAATAAATTTAAGCACCATATACATTGTTTACCGCATTCACTAAGACTGTAATACTCGGACTCGGCTGTTGAAGTCGATATTGATTTTTGTAACTTTGAACACCAGCTTGTTGGTGCACCGCCAAATGTTATTAAGAATCCTGTTGTTGAACGTCTGGTTTCCAAGTCACCTCCGTAATCCGAATCGACATACGCTTTAACATTCGGATTATTTGTGAAATTTATTCCATATTTTTTAGTTCCTTTTAAATATCTTAATATTCTCATTACGTTATTCCAGTCTTCCATATTTGGTTCCTTTGCCCTTCTAGCTGCTTTTGATACTGAGAAGATAATGTCGGGTCTTGTACATATACTGAGATATAATAAATTTCCTATTATGCTTCTATATTTTGTTTCATCTACTTTTACCTTCCTAAGATCTTCATTTTCAATTGGAGTCATAATTCTAAGAGGTGTACAATTTTTCATATTAAACTTAGAAAGTAATTCATCTATATATCTGTGTTGATGTAAAAAGTAACCATTTTTATGTTTTATAAATTTTATTCCAATAATATAATCAACATTACCTATATCTTTCATTTTGAACTTTTTCTCAATTAATAATTTTACACTTTCTATTGTTTTCTTTGATCCTGATATTAAAATATCATCCACATATATAGCTAACATACTTAAAAGTTTTCCTTTATTAAATTTAACGTACAGACAAGGTTCACTTATAAGTCTTTTATATCCAATTTTTATTAGATAGCCATTTAATTTATCATTCCACTTGGCACCACTTTGTTTCAGTCCATATATTGCCTTCTTCAATTTCCAAAATTTCTTATTGTAATCTTCATGTCCTTTGGGTGGTTTCATATACAAATCTTCATTTAATTCAGCATTTAAATAGGCGGCAGTTATATCTATTTGGTTTATTTCAAAATTGTTCTGAGTGGCAATTGCTGTAAAGATTCTTATTGAATCCTGTTTTAAGGTAGGTGCAAAGGTTTCTTTATAATCTATGCCGTATTCTTGCGTAAATCCCTTTGCTACTAATCTTGATTTTCTTTTGATTATTTCTCCATTTGAGTTTGGTTTGAATTTGAAAATCCATCTTGATGATATTAAGTTTGCGTTCTTAGGTATTTTATCAATTGTTTCATATACTTTTAGATTTCTCATATTGTCGAGTTCATTATCAACTGATTTTAACCATTCATTTTTATCATTTAAATTAAAGATATCATCATAATTATTTGGTTCGCGTAATTCTTTTAATGATTTTTGTTTTTTGTTATTTGAATTTAATATGAAGTTTTCATTTCTATTTCTTTTTCCTAAATGTATGGAAGATTCTATGTTAAATAATTTGTTATTCGTTAAGTTATTAATGATTCGTTGTTCATTGTTGTTATCTTTATTATTGTTTGAATTATATCTGTCTATATTTGAATTATTATGATTGTTTTTATTACTGACAGTGATCATATTGTCGTTTTTATTAATATTATTATTTATTTTGTTATTATTGCTGTTGGTAGTGTTGTTGTTGTTGTTTGTGTTATCGTTGTTATTAATTTTATTGTTACTTGTGTTATTGTTATTATTATTGTTGTTGTTGTCAATGTTATTATCTTGAGATTCTATATTATTATTATAATCTTTGTTTTGATTATTATTAATATTTTTGGTGTTGTTATTATTGTTGTTTCTTCTTTTGTTATATATTCTTTTATTTTTTATTTGAATGTTTTTACTTGGTATATTATTTTCATTTATTTGAGTATTATTGTCTAATATTTGAATATTATTTGACTTATTGTTATTATATTGATGATACGGATTATTATTGTTAGTATTATTAAAGTCTTTGCCATGGTTTATATCATACGTGTTATCATAAAAGTAGGTATTATTATTCCTCCTTATTATATTATTGGGAATAAAATTTGAGATGTCATTATCGCAATGAGATAAATGTGAATTTCCTGGTGTAAATTCAAAGAATTCAACATTTCGTGAAATTATAATTTTATTATTTGTTATATCAAGAATTTTGTATGCTGTGGGATTATCAACATACCCCAAGAATATGCCAGGAGATGAATTATTTTGAAATTTAGTACGGAATAGTTTTGGAACATAATAAAAAACTTTACATCCGAAGACACGTATGTTTGAATAATCAACTTTGTTATTGGTTAAAAGTTCATATGGAATTTTATTATTTATCCCTTTATGAGGGATTCGATTATGAATGTAGTTCGAAGTAGAGACGGCGTCTTCCCAAAATTGTAAGCTAAGTTTTGCGTCATTTAACATTGACTTTGCAGAATTGATTATAGTGCCGTTGAATTGTTCAATCCTACCATTTTGTTGTGGGTGGTAGGGAACAGTAAATTGATGTTGTATTCCAAAGTCAATGCAAAATTGTTTGAAATTTTTGTTGTTAAATTCGGTACCATTATCTGTACGGATATATTGAATTCTTTTGTTAAATTGATTTTTTATTTTATTAAACCAATTAAGGAAGTGATAAAAAGTTTCTGATTTACTCTTCATAAAGAGAGTCCACCCAAATCTTGAATGGTCATCCAAAATGGTTAAGATATATTTATTGTCATAGATAGAGTTTTGTATTGGACCTATAAGATCCATGTGTATGAGTTGAAATATATTTTTGGCTCTATTATGTGATGATTTGAAGGGCTTATTTTTAAGTTTTGAATAACTACAAATAGGGCACTTTGAGTTTATGTTGATTTTTAAAATTTTATTTTTGATACTATTGATATTAAAATGGGCAAAACGACGATGCCATAAATTTAGTTTATCAATTGATTTTAAATGTGTATAATTGATTTCAACCAAATTATTATTATGTTGGTTGTTTTGAAAATTTAATGGTTAAGTTGAAATCCAAAATTTAAATGTATTAGATTGGTTCGATTTAATTGATAATATTCTTTGATTGTGTTCATCATAAATTAGTGCATATGATTTATTATTAGTATTATTGAAAATTATTTTGTATCCTTGTTGTGTAAGATTTCCAATTGATAATAAATTTTTATTTATTTTTGGTGAGTAATAAACATTCTTAATGATTATTTTGTGATTATTAATGTATCCTATGAGATCTCCTTTAAATTGTGTTGATATAACTTGATTATTAGCTAAATAAACTTTGTCATTGCACTTTTGAATATTATGTAATTTATTTAAATGACCAGTAATATTTATTGATGCACCGGAGTCCAATATCCAACACATCATTTCTTTTTGTTTATTTTCTTCGTTTTGTTTATTTACTTTCGGCAAAATTAATATCAAGGTTTTCTTGAGAATTGTAATCCTTGGTAAAAGAATCGGCATAGCTTGTATCGTACCTTTCTTTTCCCATGAAATTTGCATAATTTCTACGTTTATTAAATTTTCTTTTAAAATTATTTCTTCTTCTTTTGAAAATTTTTCTTCTTTTGTTATTATTTTTATCATCTCTTCTAATTTTACAGTCATAAAAGAAATGGCCCCATTTACCACAATAATTACATCTACCATTTTTGGTCTTTTAGTAGATGTTTTTATTTTAGTAAGTTTTTTCTTATTTGTATTAATGTTAGTATTATTTTCTATTGAAAATATATTTTTATTATTTTGATTATTTGTTAAGGATTCTTTTAGGTTTGAAGAGATTATTTCAGGCAATACATCCTTAACATATTCACTGCATTTATTCCAATCATTTTAAATTGAAACAAATTAATCCAACGGAGTTCTTCTGGGAGGCTTCTGTTAAGGATACCTACTTTAAACACTTGATTCAATGTCATTATCTATTTTCTCGAGTTCATCAAGTGTGTTCTGTAGTTCAGCAATAAATATATTAATGTCCACTTCTGGGTTATACTTCAAATTATCGAG
>JACVTC010000165.1:332500-348448 GCA_016946835.1 Neocallimastix lanati (nom. inval.) | reverse complement strand
TTTTCGAGTTTATCAAACTCTTCGCGGACTTTGTCAAGTAGACCCTTACCGATTATATCGATTAAAACTTCGTCGGGCCATCCTAAACGTCCAGCCAATCTCCGAAATTCAATAGTATATTCAGCAACATTTCCTAGTTGAAGTTGTTTCAATTTCCATAACTTTTCCATGATGACATATTTTTGCTTCCTTTCATTCCCAATATCAAAGTTATCCAGTAAGAGCTTCTTAAACTTACTAAATTCAAGGTTCTTTAGAGTACCATCAGTTAAAAGAGAAAGACCCCATTTTCTGGCGGTACCAGTAAGTTTATTAATAACAAAAGAACTTTTTAGTTCATCCTTTTGAAAAGAATTTGGATGCTCCTTAAAGAAATCTTCACTTTGAATTAAAATTTCTAATATATTTAGTTTATTGCTTTCATTTTCCTTTTGGAGGACACCATTAGGAGAAAAGAAAGCAGGAATGAAGTCAGCAATTGCAGTAATAAGTTTGGATGCATTTTCATCATGGAGATAGGAATTATTAACTTCACTTGAGGAAATTGCTTGTTTATTACTATTGAAATCCATTTTTGTGCCTTTAGTATAGATAAAAATAGGATAGAGTTAACAAAATGGACATTTTTATTACACAAAATTAAGAATTATAATAAGGATTTTGATTAATAAATATTTTATAGAATACACTTTAATTTCTTCCTTCCCGTGTTACCGTTCATTTGGTTTATCAACCAAAGGGCTGAGGTGTAGGTCTAATGTTACAGCCTACCAGTAACGGTCAACTACGTACTTGGAAATTAAATTAAAATGATTAACAAAATATTATTATAAACTTATCCTTTATTATAAACTTCTGCATAAATACAATATTTAGTATTATTTTAATTAAAATTCAATATCACTTTCTTATGCCTTACAACATTCAAAAACCGGCAAAAGTGATCCATTAAAACATAAAAAAAATATTTTATGTTTTCCATAGCAGTTTTATATAATCAAGCATAAAAAAACATAACTGCTATAACCAATTTTGTTTGGGATAAACAAACTGTTAAAACCCATTATTAAAATTAAAACTATATAATTTTACTTCAATACATAGTATTGAAGAACCTCGAGGCCTTCGGTGACCAAGAGTTCCTTATTCGCTAGAGCTACATTCGGATAACCTATACTTTCACGTGAAATACTGCATTTCCGTACAGTACAAACCGCTACGGTATAGGAAAAGGAGACCTTTCCTTTATTACTACCTAAAAATGTACTCACCATCCCCAATTAGATGGCTAACTCTATATATGAAGGTATTATTACCTTCTCAGTTTGTTATTTTTAATTTATTTTTAATGTTTTTATTTATTTCTTTATTTATTTATTATTATTATAGTTTTTTTTTTTTTTTTTTTTTTTTTTTTTTTTTTTAATTATTTTAAATTATTCTTTCTATTCTTAATTATATTATCTAAAATTATTTATTATTCTATACTATTAATTCTAAATTATTAAAATAATTCTAATCTATTATATATTATTATATTTATTCTAAAATTATTTTAATTAAATTATTATAATCTAAAACTATTCTATAATATTAATTTATTATTCTATTATTAACTATTAAAAAAAATATTTTTTTTTTTTTTTTTTTTTTTTAATATAAATTTTTTTTTTTTTTTTTTTAATATAATTTTTTTTTTTTTTTTTTTTTTTTTTTTTTTTTTTTTTTTTTTTGTGCCACTCTAGCTATATATTATTATTGTATTCTAATATAAATAATTTCAATAGGCTAATTCACTAATAAAATTTCCAATGTTACACTATTCTAAAAATTTTTCACATTTTATCTAACCCTAAGCTAATCTAAGAAGAGTTATTATTGTAATAATTCTATTAAGAACTAACTCAAAATAGAATTATTAACTACAACTTAACGACTAATTCATTAAGTTGAGAAAATAAAATAAAATAAATTTTTTTTTTACCTTTAATGTAGAGTTTATTATAAAATTATTTATAATAATAACACAAAATGTAAGAGAAGAATTGCTTGTATAAATTGATCTTAAAAATATGTTTTTGAATAAAATATTTTTATTAATTTATTAAAGTTAAAAATATAAAAATGTTACTATTATAACTATGTTTTTTATAATAATAACTCTTGATTTCTCAAAGAGAACTCAAGAGCCTTATTTATATTTTTTTATGAAAATAAGGTTAAATAAGAAAGGGTTTTCTAATCTTAACAAATCTCTTATCTAGGAAAAGATTAGATAGAAAAACCTAGATAAGTTTTCGATCGATATTCTATCCATATCGATCATCGCATTAATTAAGTAAAACCGATTACTTCTAAAAAGTAATTGGAAAAAATCTTAATTAACCGATTTTCCAATCTAATGATCGAAAATAAAAGAATAAAATAATAAAAGATATTTCGATCATATAATTTATTCTTATATTAAAAATATAAAATTAAATAGTTAATAAAATACAGAATACATTATAAAATACAGAATACATTATAAAATACAGAATACATTATAAAATACAGAATACATTATAAAATACAGAATACATTATAAAATACAGAATACAATACAAAATACATTAGTTACAATAGAGAATTTAGCATATTTTAAATATATTATTTAAAATTAATTAAATAAATTTTGTTAAATTAATGAATATTTAAAATTAAAATAAATAAATTTAATAAATATTATATGTAATTAAATAAAGTTATAGTTATAATAACTTAACTAAGAAAATATAATTATTTGCTAACAAATAATTATAGATTCTTACACAAAAATGTTAAGGTTTTAGAGAATTAAATAAAATAAAGTAAGGAAACACAAATTTTATTTATTTATTTATTATTTTTATTTATAAATTTATTTGATTTTATTTTATTTTATTTTATTTTATTTGATGATATTTAAAAATTAGTAGCAAAATTTACAACTATTTATACTTTTTTTTTCAAGGCATAAAAGTTGTTCTTGCCACTAAATTACATTTTATTATTATTTTTCTTTTTATATATAAAAACTATTAAATTTAAATTGATTTTTATAATCAATTATATAAAATTTAATTATAACAATATAAATAAAATACATTTATAATATTAATAAAACTTTTTTTTTTTTTTTTTTTTTTTTTTTTTTTTTTTTTTTTATAATCTATCTAAAATATTACTAATAAGAATTTATTTAATTGGCTAAAATTTTTATTACAATCTGTTAAAATATTCAAATAAAAATAAAAATACTATTCTAATATAAAGGTTTTTAATAAAATAAAATATTTTTCAATATAAAATAAAACATTTCGATATAAAATTTTATAATAAAAGTTAAAATATAATATATAAATTTTTAATTATCAATATATAAAAATATTATTAATACAAATTTTCATTATTAATATAAAAATAAAAAAATAAGATTTATTATTAATATTGTTAATATAAGTTTTAAATATATAAAAATATTACTATTAATATAAGATTTAATATAAAAATTATAAAGTTTAATATAATTTTTGATCTAATTTTTAATCTTTGAATTTAAAAATTTATTAAAGTACAAAAATAATAATGTACACATAATGTATTAGAAATAAATCGTAGATTTAATTAAGAATGCATTATTTAGTACATTCTTATCAAGATGCCCCGACGAAGACTCAAGCTTCTCTGTAAGCGGAGTTAAACTTTACTAAATTTTTAAAATGAACATTCCTATCGAGTTGTTTCCCAGTTTTCTGATCGATTAAGGTTGCCGTGTTGAATTGAATTTTTAAAATTTTAAATGGTCCATTGTAATATGGTTCTAGCTTAGTGCGGCTAAAGTTTCTAACAAGAACAAGATCACCAGCTTTTAATTCTTTTCCTTTTTTCATACTTATTTGTTCTTCTCGTCTTGTTGCCCAATACTTGTTAGCATTCTTCACATTTTCGCATGCTTCTCTAGTCCATTGATAATGACGAACAAATTTTTCCATTAAAATTTCATCATACGATTTACCTGCATTTTCAATTGTTCTTATGGCTATATCATAAGGCTGTTGGTCTTCTCTTCCATATACTAATTCAAAACTAGAATGTCCGGTAGCTGTGTTTTTGGTAGTTCGAAGTGCCCATAAAGCAGAAGGTAAAACTTCATCCCAATCTTGATTTTTCCTTCCTAATAAACGAAGTAATTTTCCAATTTCTTTATTTCGGTTTTCAGTGAGACCATTGGATTCAGGGTGATAGGTAGCTATGAATTTTACATAAACATCATAAAGATCAAGAAAGATTTTAGTCATATCAGAAGTGAATTGGACTCCATTATCTGTAGTAATAACTTGAGGTACACCATGTCTTGCAAAAACGTTTATTAAAAATTTAATTATATCAGAGGAAGTTATGTTTTCAGTGGGTTCGGCTTCAACCCATTTGGTAAAGTAATCAACAGTTACTATAATATATTGATTATTATTTCTTGTTTTTGGTAACGGTCCTATAATATCTAATCCTAAATGCACAAAGGGACCCTCCACTTTAGTTGGATGGTTTTCGGTTGGTTCTGGATATGGTTGAGGACGATTTAATTGGCATTTTTCACAATTACTAACAATTCTTTTGATATCTTTAATCATATGATTCCAATAAAAGTTTTTCTTAAGTCTTTGATATGTTTTGTAATATCCTTCGTGGCCAATATTATGAGCTTCTAAAATTAATTTAAACCTTTCATTTTCGTCCGTTATTAATTTTCTATAATTTCCATTGTCGATAAAGTAATCTTCACCATCAATAACAGTAAACTTTTCATTAATAAATTCCTTTATAACCTTAGATAATAATTCTTCATTATTTCCATTAGTAATTTTTGTTAATAATATCTTTCTCTCTTCCTTACTTTTCATTCTTGAAAGAGCATCAGCTAACACATTCTTTTTGCCTGATTCATATTTTATATTAATTCCGAGCATACTAGCGGTTAGACACCATCTTGTTTGCCTTGCATTCAAAGGTTCTTTATTCTTAAATAAACCAACTAATGGTTTATGATCTGTGTAAATAGTTGTAGGTAATGGATTTCCTTCAATATAAGATTTAAATTTAGTCATACAGTAAAACAAAGCGGTTCCTTCTAAATCGGTAATACCATAATTCTTTTCAGCTTTCTTTAAACTTCTACTTATAAAGTGTATTGGATGCTCCTTACCGGTTTCTTCTTCTTTTTGTAAAAGAACTCCACCAATTCCATTATACGAAGCATCAGTTCTAATGATAAAAGGTTTGTCAAATGACGGAAATTTTAGAATAGGTGCATTGATTAATTTTTCTTTTAGGAGTTCAAAGCTTTCTTGTTGTTCTTTATTCCATTCATATTTGGTATTCTTTTTCAATAATTTACATAAAGGTGAGGTAATTTGAGCATATTTAGGAATAAAATCACGATAATATCCCACTGCTCCTAAAAATGATCTTAATTCATGAAGTGATGAAGGGGCTTCCCACTTCTTAATAGCTGTTATCTTACTTTCCATGGGACTTAATCCTTTAGTAGTAAGTTTGTGACCTAATACATCAACTTCAGTTTGAAGAAAATGGCACTTTTCAATATTAATTTTTAACTTGTTTTCTTTAAATACTTCTAATACTTGTTTAATATGAATTAAATGTTCTTCGATACTTTTTGAATAGATCAAAACATCATCAATAAATACATAAACAAATTCACCAATAAAAGGGAATAAAATTTTATTCATTTCTCTTTGGAAGGTTGAGGGAGCTCCAGTAAGTCCAAAAGGCATAACCTTAAATTGATAATTTCCAAACTTAGTAGTGAAAGTGGTTACTTCAACGCTTTCTTCATCCATTAAGATTTGGTGAAAACCAGAAAATAAATCAAGAGTTGTAAATATTTTAGATCCTCCGAGACTATCAAAAATTTCATCTATATATGGAACTGAATAAGAATCTTTTTCTGTCATATCATTGACTTTTCGGTAGTCAATACACAAGCGCCACTTTCCATTGTGTTTTAGAATGAGTACTACTGGAGATGACCATTCTGAACAGGATGGTTCTATCAATCCTTTCTTAATAAGCTTTGTAAGTTCTTCTTTTAAGATATCTGATTTTAATTTAGTTAACCTATAACTTCTTAATTTTACTGGCTTTGCATTTGCTTTCAAACGGATCTTATGTGGTGAAAGTTTAGAAGGAGTTAGTTCTTCTGTTGAAGTGGCAACTATGTCAATCATTTCTTTGAGAATTTTAATAATTTGTTCTTTATAATCTTTATTTAAGGTACTTAAAAATTCATCACTCTCAATAAATTCCATTGGAGTTAATTCCTTTATAATTTCCTTTTCATTATTCGTTTCTTTAACTTTTCTAATAGTGCAAATTATACTTTCTTCATCATAATATTGATTATTTATTTTAGCTATTTCTTCGTATTCACTTTCTGACAAAAGTTTACATAAACTGTTTAAGGTCGGATGAATAAATAAACAATGATCGATTTGAGTTTTAAAGTTTATTAACATATCATAAAATGAGTCTTCTTTCTCAATAATTCTAAAGTCCGCATTAAATTCATAATTATTAATTTTTACTGGTAATTGAACAATAATTCCTTCCGAGTATTCTTCATCTTGTGTTGCTAGTTGGATTCTTCCACGACTTTTTCCAACTGTTTCATATTCACCAGGTAATTTATCAAAATACTGCTTAGTAACGATGCTTAGGTTACTACAAGAATCAATTAAAAGTTTTCCTAGTACTCCGTCAACACTTGCATCAACCATTGCTAAGTCTTCTTCGGCTACCTCATTACTTTTACTTATGTAGCTATGATCATAGTTATTCACTAATAAAGTTCGTGCTATTACATTGTCTACAGTTCCAATTATTTTAGATTTTTCTAACTTTAAACCTTGAGTTAATTGTGAACGAATTTTCGGACATGCATTCAAGAGTTGACCTATCGTAATACTGGATTTAAGATTATTTAAATCATCCATAATATTGTAAGGTTCTTTATTATTCATCATTTTGATATTCCTTTTTACTAACTGAGTATTTTCATTATTAGTTTCTTTAGTTTTTGTTGAAATTAATTTTTCCAAAGTATTAGTTTTATTTTGTTGATTATCTTTATTCATTTCTATATCTTCTATTTCCTTATCGATTACAAGTATATCTTCAGATTCAACTTTTTTCTTTCCTTTTGATGAATAATTGTTGTTTTCTTCTTTACTTTCTCTTACTCTTGTTATATTTCTTAATTCCTTTTCTTTTTGTTTTTCTTTGTTAATATTTGGTTGAGTTAAAATTGAAGGAAGTATTTGATTTTTATAAACTTTATTTGGTTTATTATGTAGCTCATTTTCTTTCTTCTTTCTTAAAGCAGGAGTTGCGAAAGGACGTGGATTATCTTTTAAACTTTTATGTACTTTCTTGGAATTATTTTCTTCCTTTTCGCTGTTATTATCATTCATTTTTCTTTTTATAGCATTTATAATGATATCATCCTCACTTTCAGTTGTGTCACTAAAATCAGATTCTTCAGATTCTTTATTAAAGGAATTATTATCAATTGGGGTATTCTTGGTAAAAGTATTATTTTGTAAATTATTTAATGAAGCTATTGTTTTGTCATTGGGAGTGCTTCTGCTCCCATTTAGAAGTTTAAAGACTTTTTGGAATATATTTCTTTTTTATTTTTTTCCATAATCTTATTTAATTGAGGGCAATAGTATGAGTAATGACCTTCTTCCTTACAGAAGAAACAAGTTTTAACAGATAAATTTCTCATTTTCTGGGTTGATTCTTCTATAATATCTTGAGGTTTCAGTTTATTATTTGTTTGACTTGTTTGGAAAGTTTCGTTTCTTCTTTTAGGATAAAGTCTTGAAGTAGTACTGTTTTGATTATTTTGATTATGCTGGGAATTATTAACATTATAGGTATTAATATTATTGTTCCTTACAGAAAGTCTATCTACTTTCTCGGCAATTTTGAAAGCTTTCTCCATACTTATATCATCTTTAAGGGATAATTTCTTCCAGGCTTCATAATTATTTTGAATAGAATCAATATAATCTAGTACACCAATGCGCTTTCTTCTCTTTTTATCAAGTTTAGTGTACAAAGTTCTATATCTTACATTAAAGTCTTTAATCTTTTCGTTTCTTTTAATTCGCATTGCACGAAGTTCTTTAAGAAGTAAATTTTGGTCTTCTTTAATACCGTAAAAATTTTCAAGACTTGAAATAATTTTTTCAAGAGAAGGAAATTTATCATCATCAACATTTTCTTCTTCATCATCTTCTTCTTCATCTGATGAATCATCACTTTCATCATCACTATCTTCTCCCAAATCTTCAATAACGCGTTGTACTTCACCAGAGCTGGTAAGTAAACAAGCATTAAATATTGTTTCCGGATCTGTGATACCTTGTATCTTGATCCAAAGTTTTAATTCAGTAGCCCAGGACTTTATATCTAAATTGTCCTTGCTAAGCTTCACTATGTCTCGTAATTCTTTCTTTAATTCTTTAAAACTTAAAGTACTTTTAGTAGACATTTCGTTTTTAGTTAATAATTTTTTATTGTAAATTAACGAGGTTATTAAATACGAATAAATTTGAAAGTCCAACTTTAAAAATATAATTTAACAAGTAATTTAATATCGAATCAAATTTTAAAACAATATATCTTAGTAATTTTTGAAAATAATAATTTTATTTGCTTTCTTTAGTAAGTATAAGCTCGAAATCCTTATCGACAACTTAGTAGAAATTATAAAGCACGAGGTTCTTTTCGACTACTTTTTTTAGAATAATTTTAAGTTCGAAATCTTTATCGACAATTTAATAGAATAATTTTAAGTTCGAAATCTTTATCGACAATTCAATGAAATAATTTTAAGTTCGAAATCTTTATCGACAACTTAATAGAATAATTTTAAGTTCGAAATCTTTATCGACAACTTAATAGAATATTTTTCAAGCTCGAAATCTTTATTGACCACTTGAATTTTGTAATTTAGTATATTTGTAGTAATAAATTTAGAAGCAAAGTTTTATTTATTATTTTCACCTTTCAAAAATTTTTCTTTTTAAACGATAAATATTGTATTGTTATAGCTAATAAAATTATTAATTAATTATAATTATTAAATACAAAAAAAATAATCTTTATTGTCGTACAATCTGATAGTACACACTGTCTGACGTGCAGCTTACCTAATGGTGTCATGCCACGCGTGTGCCACGATTACTATATTCAATATAAAATATAGCAGTTCAGAGCCCACTAGCCCAATTACTACGTAGGATAAACTTAATCCGATAATCTATGTACGGAATAAAAAAAATTTTAAAAGTATTCAATAATATTTTTATTAACTAATAAAAATTAACTAAAAACACAATATTTTCAAAGTAAATTAAGATTCTATTACAGGAATTATATAACAAATAAAGTACCAGTAATAAAAAAAAATAAAAAAAATTTAAATGGCGAAGTTAGCCAAAGTCTGATACTTTATATAATAAAGTGCCTTATAACTAGCACAAAGAAAAGTAAAAAAAAATTATATAAAAAAAACAATCTTACGCCTTCGGTGACGTAAGCTCCTTATTCGCCAGTGCTTGGAAAGTACCCGCACCTTCGTGTGTTGAAACGTTGAAGGTTGAACTATTATTACCGGGTCGGTAACCAAATACCTTCGTCTACTTTCCAATTAATCTCCAAATTAACTACTATTCAATAACCTACTATGAATAGAGTTAATTTGTTGCTATCTGAGAATACACTGTGTATGAGCTCTATCCGCTCCTTGTTATAATTTTACAAAATTTGTTTTTTTAGAATCTTAATTTTACTTATTTAAAAAAAAAATTTTTTTTTTTATATATATATATCAAACAAGCGCCATAGGTTAATCAAAGGATTAACGACTTACTTGTTTATCAATATAAAATAAAAAAAAAATTAAAAAAAAAATCTATGTTATTTACTATTATTTCTATTTAATTCCCCGATATCTCCACCATATAAATGTTAAGGTTTTAGAGAATTAAATAAAATAAAGTAAGGAAACACAAATTTTATTTATTTATTTATTATTTTTATTTATAAATTTATTTGATTTTATTTTATTTTATTTTATTTTATTTGATGATATTTAAAAATTAGTAGCAAAATTTACAACTATTTATACTTTTTTTTTCAAGGCATAAAAGTTGTTCTTGCCACTAAATTACATTTTATTATTATTTTTCTTTTTATATATAAAAACTATTAAATTTAAATTGATTTTTATAATCAATTATATAAAATTTAATTATAACAATATAAATAAAATACATTTATAATATTAATAAAACTTTTTTTTTTTTTTTTTTTTTTTTTTTTTTTTTTTTTTTTTATAATCTATCTAAAATATTACTAATAAGAATTTATTTAATTGGCTAAAATTTTTATTACAATCTGTTAAAATATTCAAATAAAAATAAAAATACTATTCTAATATAAAGGTTTTTAATAAAATAAAATATTTTTCAATATAAAATAAAACATTTCGATATAAAATTTTATAATAAAAGTTAAAATATAATATATAAATTTTTAATTATCAATATATAAAAATATTATTAATACAAATTTTCATTATTAATATAAAAATAAAAAAATAAGATTTATTATTAATATTGTTAATATAAGTTTTAAATATATAAAAATATTACTATTAATATAAGATTTAATATAAAAATTATAAAGTTTAATATAATTTTTGATCTAATTTTTAATCTTTGAATTTAAAAATTTATTAAAGTACAAAAATAATAATGTACACATAATGTATTAGAAATAAATCGTAGATTTAATTAAGAATGCATTATTTAGTACATTCTTATCAAAAAGATCAGCAGATCCGCATTGGTCCAGTGGCTAGGATTCCACGCTCTCACCGTGGCGGCAGGGGTTCGATTCCCCTATGCGGAGTAAAATATTTTACAATTCAATATCAAAAATATAGCAAAATAAATAAATAGGTATATTAATTTTTAATAAATCATTCCAATTTATTAAAATTAAATTTTTTTATTTTTGAATCTTCTTAAAACTATTTTAATTTTAATATTAATAATTCTTTTGTTAATATTATTTACTAATATAATGAATTAAATATACTCTAAAATTAAATAAAATTTTTTGTCCTATAAGATAAATATTCATATGAAATAGTAAAATATATATAAATTATAAATTATTTTTAATAGTAAATTTCTTTTAATATATATGGTATCAATAGTGTCAATATATTAAACAACAAAAAAATCGTTAATGATATTATATGGATTAAGTAATTTTATAGTTTATGAATATTAGTCTATAAATAATTTACATTCAAAATTATTACTATTATTATTTTTTTATATAAGAACTACTAATTATATATATATAAAAAAAAAGAAAAAGCATAGAAAAAAAGTAAAAATAAAAACTTCATAATATATCTTTTATTTTTCTTATTAAAAAATTTAATTATTATTATTATTTAAAATTAATTTAAATTGTATTTTAATAGCTTTCATTAATTTTAAATGATAATAATTTAATACTTTTTACAAATGAATAATTTATTTAATAATTAAAAATTATTTAAAAATTATTTAAATATAATTAAAAATAAAATAAATGGATTTAATCAGATATATATAAATAATTAATTATTATTGTAGAAATTATTGAAAATAATTATATTTTAAAATTTTTTTTTTTATATATTTTTTAATAAAAAAGAAAAGTAAATTTTATTTGATCTTAAAATATATATATATATATATTTTGCTTTTATCTTAAAGTGGGAATAAATAAGTTTTAAAATAATTCATATAAAATATATAAATAAAAAAATAAAAAAAAAAACAAAATTAAATATCAATTAACAAAATAAAAAAAACAAAAATAACTAATATATAAAAAAAAAGTTAATATATAATTATATATATATACTATAATATTAAAATAATAATAATAATAATAATAAAGAATGGAGGAAATTGGAATTAAGGTTCAACCAGCTAAATCGGTAATATAAATGAATAATATTTTCTGTTTTAATATATTTAAATTTTATGACATGGAGTTTTTAAGTTTTAATAAGAAGTATTATAAAAAAAAAAAAAAGAAAAAAGAAATCTAAATTGGGAATATATTTAAATGAATATTGGTATGACAAATGAATAAGTCAACTATAATTTGATGTAAATGAAAAAAGTTGAAATGTATACACTATGTTAATTAAATAAGGATAAAGACAATAAATGCAAATATAAAAAATATTGTAATAAACTAAATTCAAAGATAATATATATATATATATATATATTTTAAATATAATATAAAATAAAAAATAAAAATTTTAAACTATTTTCAAATAATTTTAAAAGAAATGAATCATACATTTATTAATTATAATTATTTATTTTTAATAAAAAAGAAAAAGAAATAATAGCATGTATAAAAAATATTATATGTTTATTAAGAGATTAATGATTTATTATTTTCATTAATAGTAATTTAGAAATTCAAAGCTTTATTTATTATAAATATTAATATATATAATAAAACTATAAATTTTAAAAAAAAAAAAAAATTAAAATTTAAAATTTAAAAAAATATATATAAAACAAAAAGCAATAATGAAATATAAAAATCATATTTTATAAAATTATCAATATTAATATAAATTATTGTTTAGTTTGAGTATTTGATTTATTATACTTTTTTATAGTATTGATATATATAATTTCAATATAGATCAATTATTAAATTATCAACTATTGTTCATAAATATTACTAATATTGTTCTAATTAATAATTAAAATATTTCTTTTTATACTAATTGAATATTTTTAATCTTTTTTTTCTTATATAATAAATTATTATTTATAAATATTCTATTTTTTATGTTAATTAAACTATATAAATATAATGAAATCTATAAAATTTATATTTTAAATATTAATATATATATTTAAATTAAACAATAATAAATATTTTTATTAATATTTTTAAATAAATAAATTATTACAATATTGAAAAATAAACAATAATGGATTATATAAATAAATATTGAAAATTAATTAATTAAAATAATTACAAAAAAAAAATAAAATAATAAAAAATAAAAATAAATATAAAACAATTACAAAGAACGAAAAATTAAACAGAAATGAAATTTTAGACGAACTTGAAGATGAAGATCCATATACTCAATACAAAAAACTTCAACGTCATTTAGAATTTTTAAAACTTCAAGAAGAATATATTAAGGATGAACAAAAAAATCTTAAAACTGAATTAATAAGAGCTCAAGAAGAAGTTAAAAGAATTCAATCAGTACCTTTAGTTATTGGTCAATTTTTAGAACCAATTGATCAAAATACTGGTATTGCTGGTTCAACTACTGGTTCAAATCATGTTGTTCGTATTCTTAGTACTATTGATCGTGAATTATTAAAACCAGGAGCTTCAGTTGCATTACATAGACATTCCAACGCATTAGTTGATGTTTTACCACCAGAAGCTGATAGTAGTATTGCAATGTTAGGTGAAAATGAAAAACCAGATGTAACTTATTCTGATATTGGTGGTCTTGATATTCAAAAGCAAGAAATTCGTGAAGCTGTTGAACTTCCATTAACACACTTTGATTTATATAAGCAAATTGGTATTGATCCACCAAGAGGTGTTTTATTGTATGGTCCACCAGGTACTGGTAAAACTATGTTAGTTAAGGCTGTTGCTCATCATACCACTGCTTCATTCATTCGTGTAGTTGGTTCTGAATTTGTACAAAAGTATTTAGGAGAAGGTCCAAGAATGGTAAGAGATGTCTTTAGAATGGCTAAAGAAAATTCACCATCTATTATTTTCATTGATGAAATTGATGCTATTGCTACAAAGCGTTTCGATGCTCAAACTGGTGCTGATCGTGAAGTACAAAGAATTTTATTAGAATTACTTAACCAAATGGATGGTTTCGATCAAACTGCTAATGTTAAGGTAAACAGAAAGACCTTTTTTTTTTCCATTTATTTTTCATTTTTAATTAGTGTTATTCTTTATATTATAATATTGAAGAATAATAATTATTTTTTTTAAAGTATATATATTCAAAAGTTATAAAAATATAAATAAGTGAGAAAATATATAAATATATAAATATATAATTATTAGATTTTTATACATAAATAATTATAAATAATTATTATATTGGCGTTATTTTATTTTATTTATTTAATTTTGTTATATTAATATTTATTTTATTTTGTTTTAATTTATTTATTTTTATTTTATTTCAATTCATACTAATTATAATAATTTAATTATTAACATAATTTTGATATTATTTATAACTTTTTAATTAAATTATACAAAATAATATAATAATAATCAAAAAATGAAAATAAAAAATTTTTTTTCTTAATTTAATGATCCGTTGAAATAATTTTGAAAAAAAAAGGTTATTATGGCCACCAACCGTGCTGATACTTTAGATCCAGCTCTTCTTAGACCAGGTCGTCTTGATAGAAAAATTGAATTTCCAACTCCAGATCGTCGTCAAAAACGTTTAATCTTCTCTACTATCACATCAAAGATGAATCTTTCTGATGAAGTTGATTTAGAAGACTGTATGTATTCTAAAATAAATAAAATTATAATAATAATAATGATAATAATATAGAAGAAATATCAATATATACATATACATATTTATATATATATTTACATTTATTAAAGTGAAAATAATTAAAAATTAATTTAAGTAGAAATTCTTTATTAATTATGTGTTATATATTTATAATTAATTGATTTATTGTAAAAAAAAAAATTATTTTTTTTCATCTCTCTTATAAAATAGTCGTTTCAAGGCCAGATAAGTTAAGTGGTGCTGAAATTGCCTCTATTTGTCAAGAAGCTGGTATGCATGCTGTACGAAAGAACAGATATGTTATTTTAACTAAAGATTTAGAAAAAGGGTATATATTAATGAACATTATTATTATTATTATTATCGTTCTTCTTTCAAATGGAATAAACTATATTTATTATATAAAAAATAAATATTAAATATATATAATTTAATATTTACTGTTTCTATATATCTATTAAAAATTATTATTATAATATATTATTTTATTTTGAAATAAAAAAATATCTAATTATTATTATTATTATTATTATTTATTTTTACAAATATTTTAATATTTTAATAATTATAGTTATAAGGCTAATGTTAAGAAGGTAAACATTTTTTTTATTTATATTTATAATAAAATTCCTAAAGGAAAAAAAAATATTTTAATTATATATACATATATATTGCTAACAATTTCTTTTATTTTGTTATTATTTTATTATTATTATATATTTTAAACCATTTTCAAAAAAAAAAAAAAATAATAATAATTTTTTTTTTTAAACAGAGTGACACTGACTTTGAATTCTACAAATAATTTTTTTGTATTGAAAAACTATTTTTTTTTATATGTTTATATTAATACATTTATTAAGACAAATTCAAAAAAAAAAAAAAAAAAAAAAAAAAAAAATTGCAATATATTATATATTTAATATAAAATATATATATATATTTATATTAAATTAATATAATAATAATAATAAATAAAAAAATAAATAAATAAAAATAAATAAATAAATATAAAAAAAAAAGGATTAATTATAATAATTTATAATTTATAATAATAATAATAATAATTAAAAAAATTTTTTTTAATAATTTTTTTTAATTAAGGAAAAAAAAATTAAAAAACAACAAATACAAAAAACAAAAAGAAAGAAGGAAAATTATAAATGATAGTTATTTATAAAAAATATTACAAAGATAAAAATAAT
>JACVTC010000165.1:245000-327500 GCA_016946835.1 Neocallimastix lanati (nom. inval.) | reverse complement strand
ATAAAACTTTTGTTACTCCAACATCTTTATCCATTCGAACGTCTAATGCAAAATTAAAACGTACTGGTTCAGATTCTAATTTATCTTCTGCAATATCAACAGCAACAGCAACATCGGCATCAGTATTATCAGCTTTTACACCAGGTATAACATTCACTCCTCATTCTACTCATCCCTTAGCTAATAACAGTAGTGGCAATAACAATAATCAAAATCGGTCCATAAAAAACAATACCAATATTAATACTATTACCAATACTAATAATAATATTGATAAAATTCAAATAAAAACAATGATTGATGAATGTTCCAATGAAATTCAAAGAATATTTAATATTCAGGTGCCTTCAGAAAATATATTTCGTTATGGACATGTTTTCAATCAAGTTACCGATGGTCAACTCATTACTGATAGTATGGTAAAAGCCATCTGGATACAATCTGGAGCCCCTAGAAATATTCTAGCGAAAATATGGGATTATGTCAATCAAAAAATGGAGGGTCTTCTAGAAAGACCAGAATTTGTTACTGGTATGTACCTTATAGATCAATACCTTGGTGGCATTGATATTGATCATTATTTTAATCAACAACAACAATAATAATAATAATAATAATAATAAAAGTTTAAGCTATTTCTTAATAGGCAAAATAACATCCTTTATTATTATTATTATTATTATTATTATTTTGTTTGATTTTAATTTTTCTTTAACCTTATCATAGAACATAGAATCTTCAAAAATATCAAAAAAAAAAAAAAAAAAAAAAAAAAACAGGAACAAAATATTAAAAATAAAAAACCAACACCCGCACAACCACACACAAAAAAAAATAATAAAAAAATAAACACTATTTTTTTTTTTTTTTATTTTATTTTATATTTTACTTTTATTTTTACAATAAAGATGGAACATTATGGTATTATTAATTTTTTAATATATATATTTATATTTTTTATTTTTTTTTATTTTTTATATTATCAATTATTTTATTACATATTATATATTATATATTATTTTATTTTAATTCTTTAATTCTTTTTAAATATATATATTATTTTGTTTTATTTTAAATTATTATAGTTTTTATTTTTTTTTTCTACTATAGCTAAAAAAAAAAAAAAAAAAAAAAAAAAAAAAAAAATATATATATATATATATATATAAAGAAATAATAATAATAATAATAATGAATATTTATTCATATATTATTATTATTATTATTCGATATATTTGTAAAAAAAAAAAAAAAAAAAAAAAAAAAATTATTTTCTTGTACTTGTAATTATTTATAAAATTATATATATTTATATGATATCCTGATGATGATGATTTATATATCATATATTAACTATAAAAACTATATAAATATATATATATATAAAATATTATTATTAAAATATTTATTATTTATTATTAATTATTTTTCTTCCTATATGCTAAACTAAATCATCATCATCATCACTTATACTGTTTTTTATTATTATTATTATTAATTTTTTTTTTTATACACTTAAAATTAAAATCATATCTTATATAATATAAATTATAATAAAACTTTTTTAAAAATAATAAATAATTTTTAAAGTATTGTACTATAAACTTGAAATATAATGAAAAATAATATATAAATGATATATAAATGATTATAAAAAAAAAAATTTAAAATAAATTATAAATAAAATAAAACTTTTTAAATTTATAAATTATTTACATATTTACATAACATAAAATTAAAATTTATGTTATGAATGTGAAGCATTTCGACATAATTTATGTATAATCATCATAAATTTTTGTACAATGTGTAAAATATATGTAATACGCCACTATTTTCAACGTATATTTTTATTTATTGTATTTTAGCATTAAAAAATAAAATAAAAACAAAAAAGAATAAATAAAAGAATAAATAAGTTTTCTGTTAAGAATTTTATTTTATTTTTATTTTTATTTTTTTTTTAATTTTATTTTATTATTATATTTTATTATTAAATATTTTAATAATAAAACCTTTCCATTTTATTTTATTTAAATAAAATAAATAAAATTATATATTTTATTATTAAATTAATTAAATAATAGAATAAATTTTATTATAGTATTAAATATTTATTATTATTGATATTAATAAAATATATTGATATTGATATAAATATAATTTAAACTATATATATTCTAGTTAATTATTATTTATAAATTTAGAGTGTGTTTAATTCTATTAAACATTTATATCATAAATCAATAATATCATTTTTATCACATTTTTTATCAATCAATTCGGATTCCTTTTTTTTTGTATTTTTTAATGAAATTATTGATTTCATCAGTTTTTGTTAATATTCTTCTTTTTTTTCCAAACTCCTTCAATTTTCCTTTTGTAATTATTGTAAGATAAAGATTCTTCTCTTTTTAAATGATAAATCAATTCATATAAAGAAGGTTTTTTGTAAAACAATTTTTTTAAGTAATTGTTAAAAGATTCTGAAGCATTATTTGTTATGTGGTTTATATCGTTATAATAATTCCAATATTGAATATCATATTTATATAAATAAGTCTTATTAAAATATTCCAAAAAATTTAAAAAATTGAAATAATTATATATTTGACATATAATTTTAATATGATTATAAATATCAAATATATATTCAGGATTTATAAAAGGAAAATTTGTAATAGCTTTATATAACAAATAAATCTTATGATTATTTTCAACTTCATTATAACGTAATTTATTTTTTTGAACTTCTAACGATCTTTTATAATGCCATACACAATATTTAATAGTAATATTATGAAATATTTTAATGGAAGCATTGGATATACTTTTTTCAAAATCACAATGCAAAATTTTTGATGTAACTATAATATTATTATTATATTTACTTTCATTCTTTTTTAATTTTATATTTTATATTTTATTTTATTATTTATTTTTTTATATTTTTTATTTTACTTTATTATTTATTTTTTTTATTTTTTATTTATTTTTTTTTTATTATATATATATATATATATATATATATATATATTTTACTGTAAATGTTATTAAAATTAAAAAATAAAAATAAAAATAAAAATAAAAACAAAAATAAATTTAACCCTATTCCTATTCATTTTTACAAGCCACAATGTAATACATGAATAAATGATCAAACATAAATTATAAATTATGTCGAAATGCAATACTCCCTTATGTTATACATTTTATGTTTACATTAATTTTATGTTCTTGTATAAAATTTATGATATTACATAAATATATTTTATATCACGTTATTTTTGGATTAGCTTAAAATCATATGATAATTAATCTAGTGATATTTTAATGTTTATTAATTTATTTTTATGTAATTATTAATATAATAATTTATTGATAATTAAATTTTTTATTTTCATTTTTTTATCAAATAGTAGTAATTAAATATAATATTTATTGAAAAGAGGTTAAGTTCATTAATGTTATATAACAAAAAAACTTTTATATTCATAATTATTAATAACATGGAACATTAATCATAATATCATGTTATATTCAATACTAGTGAATAAAATGTAGAACTGTAAAATCCTATGATAAATATTGATTATTATTAAGGGATACTTGAAAAATTATCCTTAATTTTTTTTTATTTTTTATTTTATTTTTTTTATTTTATTATTCTCTTTGTTAGAAATAAAGTTTTTGTTTATATTTTATTTTTTTTTAATATTCAAATAAAAAAAATAATATAAATTAAACTTTTTTATCCACACAGTTTTTGTAATTTTATCACATAAAAAAATGTATACAAAGTAAATTACAGAATTTTTATGTATTAAAATATATTAATGATCATGTAGAAAAGATGTCACAGTATTTGTTCCTAAATATTGTATATATTATATTACATTACATTATATTACAATAGAACTGCTCCGAAAAAATTTTAATTATAAAAAAAGAATGATTAGATTAAATAAAAAATTAATAAATAATAAATAATAAAGAATAAATAATAAATAATAAATGATAAATAATAAATAATAAATTATAAATAATAAATAATAAATAATAAATAATTGAATAATAAATAATAAATAATAAATAATAAATAATAAATAATAAATAATAAATAATAAATAATAAATAATAAATAATAAATAATAAATAATAAATAATAAATAATAAATAATAAATAATAAATAATAAATAATAAATAATAAATAATAAATAATAAATAATAAATAATAAATAATAAATAATAAATAATAAATAATAAATAATAAATAATAAATAATAAATAATAAATAATAAATAATAAATAATAAAAATAATAGAAAAGAGTATTTATTAATAAATAATAAATAATAAAAATAATAGAAAAGAGTATTTATTAATAAATAATAAATAATAAATAATAAATAATAAATAATAAATAATAAATAATAAATAATAAATAATAAATAATAAATAATAAATAATAAATAATAAATAATAAATAATAAATAATAAAAATAATAGAAAAGAGTATTTATTAATAAATAATAAATAATAAATAATAAATAATAAATAATAAATAATAAATAATAAATAATAAATAATAAATAATAAAAATAATAGAAAAGAGTATTTATTAATAAATAATAGATAATAAATAATTGAATAATAAATAATAAATAATTAATAATAAATAATAAATAATAAATGATAAATAAATAATAAATAGTAAATAATAAATAATAAATAATAAATAATAAATAAATAATAAATAATAAATAATAAATAATAAATAAATAATAAATAATAAATAATAAATAATAAATAATAAATAATAAATAATAAATAATAAATAATAAATAATAAATAATAAATAATAAATGATAAATAAATAATAAATAGTAAATAATAAATAATAAATAATAAATAATAAATAAATAATAAATAATAAATAATAAATAATAAATAATAAATAATAAATAATAAATAATAAATAATAAATGATAAATAATAAATAATAAATAATAAATGATAAATAAATAATAAATAGTAAATAATAAATAATAAATAATAAATAATAAATAATAAATAAATAATAAATAATAAATAAATAATAAATAATAAATAAATAATAAATAATAAATAATAAATAATAAATAATAAATAATAAATGATAAATAATAAATAATAAATTATAAATAATAAATAATAAATTATAAATCAATGATTTAAGATCATAAATTTTATTTAAAATCAAGTTTTTATATGAATATTTATTATTATTTATTTTTTTTTTATTTTTTATATTTTAATATTATTTAAAATTATAAATATATATATATATTTAAATATATAAAACAAAATAAAAAAAAAAAATTAAGCCAAGAATTTTAATAATACTAAAATAGATTTAAATTTGGTTATATAATGAATATATAGAATTTAGCCATTCATTTTAAAAAAGTTTAATTTTCAATGTAATAATTATTTTTAATAACAACATTAAAATATAAAAATAATGCTACTAATTACAACAAATAGTTATTAGTTAATAGTAATAGTAATAGTAATAGTAATAGTAATAGTAATAGTAATAATAAAGTAAGATAGTAATAGTTAATAGTAATAGTAATAATAATAGTAATAGTTAGTTATAGTAATAGTAATAGTAATAATAATAATTAAAGCAATAATATTATTAATAGTAATAGTAATAATAAAATAAGATAGTAATAGTTAATAGTAATAGTAATAGTAGTAATAATTTAGTTTATTATAATACTTTTATTACTATAGGTGAAGAGTTTAATTTTTAACTTTAATACTTATTATTTAATTATATAAAATTAAATAAGTATTTAAGTTAAAAATTATCTATTTATGGAGTAATGGAAATTCAGAGTTGGCTTTTATTATTATTATTATTATTATTATTATTATTATTATTATTATTATTATTATTATCATTATTTTAATGAAAAAAAATATATATATATTTATATATAAATATTTATAAAAGTTATACATAATAATAATAATAATAATAATAATAATAATAATAATAATAATAAACAAATTAACCGATAATTAATTATTTAGTTATTGATTTTTCTCTTTTTTAATTGTCTGTTTTCAATGTTCACATTGTATTTTTTACAAATTTCAATTATATCATCTTCATCAATAATTAATTTTAAATGTAAATCCTCAATTTGGCAATCTGGTATATTTAAAAAGGTTCTAATGATGTTTATTTCATTGTCAGAAAGTTTTGAATATTTTTTTACAAATTCACTATCCATATTGTCCATTAACATATATAGAGCTATTTCAAATGTATTAACGTTTTTCCCTTTAATAAATCCTTGATAATTAGCTGATACAAAATCTGTCCAATCTTTTTCTCATTGTTCATATGCTAATCGAAATTGCGTATCCTCAGATATATATAATAAGCTTTCTCTTGCTATTTTAAATACTTTTGGTGTTTTTTCTTGTCTGAATACTCAATATTTGGATTATTTAAAAATAAAAACCAAAGAAATTCCTCTTTCAATGGTTAAATTTATATATAAATTTATTAATATTTTATTATTAGATCTATGAAACAAAATTTTTGAGAATTACAATTCCTTACTAAATTAATGAAAATATTTGATAGGACTTGAGTAGAATAATATAAAATTGAAGAACGAAACGTGTAGTACTAAATATTTGATATAATACATAAATTTAATAAACTTTGAAAAAAAAAATTAAATATATTGTAATTTATAATAAATATATATATATATATATAACGAAATAAATATGTTATTATTTTTATTTTTTAAAAATATATATGAATTAAATTATATAAAGTATAAACTTGTAAAATAATTAGTGGTAATTCGACTCTGACATTTTCATTAGATAAAGTAAGATCTAATAGTAAAAACAATGAAGATAATATATATATATATATATATATATTTTGGTAATATAATATTTGAACTTTTGTAAGCTCCATTTTAGCTTGTTTAATAAGACTATTGAGAAATGTAATTTAGGAATATAAGCATTGCTAATAGAGTAATTAGTATTATTCCATTGACTGAGAGTTTTAAGGAAATGTATATATTCAAAGCAGTTATTCCAAACTGCAATATAGAGGTATTTATGATAACTTAAGTATTAGGAAGCAGAATTATCTACTTGTTTGAAAAAAAAACAAGTAAATTATTATGTTGTGTAATATTAATTCACCAAATAAATATTTTATTTGGATATTTTAGTTTTTGTAAATTAAATTGGAGTCTAAAAAAAAAAAATATTATTGAAAAATATATATTTATAAAAATACAAGCCTAAAAAAATAATGATTTTATCATTCTATTTTGGAAAATAACTAAAGTAGATGAAATACATTGTGTTGGATATATATTCAATGTTCTTGTTTTAGAGTAACCAGAATATATATTTAAAATTTATTAAAATAGCTTTAAATAATATATATATTTAAATAGGGAAAAAATTATTCTATTCAAACGTATTTTTTTTTTTCCCTCTTAATATGTTTTTTTTTATCAATAATTATTATTAAAGCATTTATTTGTATTTTCAATCATTTTTAGCTCAATCAATTAAGATTAAAGACATAGATTAAAAAAAAAAAAAAAAAAAAAAAAAGCACTTTATGCTTATGTCATTAACCTTTTATCTAATCTTTTCGATAACCAGTATAATTATTAATTATTTTTTTCAATTTTAATATATGAATAAACTATGATAATAAAATATTAATATTCACTTTTTAGATGATATTTTTTTATTTATTAAAAGTTATTAATAAAAATATTATACTGACGACTTTTTTTTTAAATATTATACCAAAAATGATAACTGGCCATTTCAATTTCTTACCACAATTTTTACCTTTTAAATATTTTTATTTTCATCAAGGTAAATATATATTTAATATACCAAAGTATCCATTTTTATCGAGTTTTGGTAATCATTGTAAATTATTACTATGTAGTAAAATTAAATATAAATAAAAATAATATATATAATTCACATAAAAATTACATGATCTTTCTAATAACCTAATCCTTTATTGTAAAAAAAAATCACACTACCAAGACTAGGTACTCTTCTTGTAATAACATGGCCACTACTGTACCAATAATAAATGATACTTAATATAATTTGATATAATAACATTAAGTGATACATCAGTGATAGTTGTATAGAGTTAATGCCTTCTTAACTCTTTCAATATAGAAGCCATCTATGATATTTAGTAATTATAATGAAATCAAAACAATGACAATAATAATGAAAATAATAATAATAATAATAATCATAACAATAAATAATAAATAATAAATAATAATAAATAATAAATAATAAATAATAAATAATAAATAATAAATAATAAAAATAAATAATAAATAATAAATAATAATAAATAATAATAAATAATAAATAATAAATAATAAATAATAAATAATAAATAATAAATAATAAATAATAAATAATAAATAATAAATAATAAATAATAAATAATAAATAATAAATAATAAATAATAAATAATAAATAATAAATAATAAATAATAAATAATAAATAAATAATAATAAATAATAAATAATAAATCAATGATTTAAAATCATAAATTTTATTTAAAATCAAGTTTTTATATGAATATTTATTATTATTTATTTTTTTTTATTTTTTATATTTTAATATTATTTAAAATTATAAATATATATATATATTTAAATATATAAAACAAAATAAAAAAAAAAAAAAACTAAGCCAAGAATTTTAATAATACTAAAAAAGATTTAAATTTGGTTATATAATGAATATATAGAATTTAGCCATTCATTTTAAAAAAAATTTAATTTTCAATGTAATAATTATTTTTAATAACAACATTAAAATATAAAAATAATGCTACTAATTACAACAAATAGTTATTAGTTAATAGTAATAGTAATAATAAAATAAGATAGTAATAGTTAATAGTAATAGTAATAATAAAATAAGATAGTAATAGTTAATAGTAATAGTAAAAATAATAGTAAAAGTAATAGTAATTGTAATAGTAATAGTAATAATGAAATAAGATAGTAATAGTTAATAGTAATAATAATAGTAGTAATAATAAGATGGTAATAGCTAATAATAAAAATTATAAAAATAGTAATAATAATAATGAAATAAGATGGTAATAGTAAAAATAATAGTAATAACGATAGTTTATGATAGTATTTTTATTTTATTATAATATTTTTATTATTATAGGCGAATAGTTTAAATTATATTTAATAAATAAATTAAATAGTATATATATTATATATTATATATATTTTAATTTTATATAATTAAATAATAAGTATTAAAGTTAAAAATTATAAATTTATGGAGTAACAGAAATATAATTCAGAGTCAGCTTTTATTATTATTATTATTATTATTATTATTATTATTATTATTAAATTTTAAATAAATTGATTTTTAATTTTTTTTCTCCTATTGTCACATTTTCTTTTCTTTTTATATTCATTAATCATAGAACAGTCTATTACTGAACTATTACTTTTATATTAAATTTATTAACTATTTAGTTTTATTTCTCCTTTTTTTTTTTTTTTTTTTTTTTTTTTTTTTTTTTAATGCTATTAAATATGAAAAGAAATAAAAATTACTTACGAATGAAATATTATAAATTGATAATTAATATTTAATTTTTCTTTTATATTGGATTTTATTTATTATCCTATGATTTAGTACAAAGGTTGAAACAGAAATAATTTAACGTGAGTTAATTGTACTGATCATTCATTCATTCTTTTTTTTATTATTTTTATTATTATTATTCATATATTTTATCTATTTTATAAAATTGGCCAATAGTTGCTTCAATAGATTCCTTTATTCCTCTTTGGTGTTTTCTATTTATTTATATTAAATGTATAATTAAATAATTTTTCATGACCAAAAAGATAAATTAATAAATACTTTTATTTTTTTTTTGTATTTATAATATATATATAAACTAACAAATATATTTTGATATTTTTTTAAACTATAAACTAACAAATATATTTTGATATTTTTTTAAACTATAAACTAACAAATATATTTTGATAAAATTATTATACTTGTATAATATAGAAAACTTTACATATTATTTAAAATTGAAAATTAATATTAATAATAAATTACTTTAAATTACTTTATAATAATAAATAATAAATAATAAATAATAAATAATAAATAATTGAATAATAAATAATAAATAATAAATAATAAATAATAAATAATAAATAATAAATAATAAATAATAAATAATAAATAAATAATAAATAATAAATAATAAATAATATATAATATATAATAAATAATATATAATATATAATAAATAATAAATAATAAATAATAAATAATAAATAATAAATAATAAATAATAAATAATAAATAAATAATAAATAATAAATAATAAATAATAAATAATAAATAAATAATAAATAATAAATAATAAATAATATATAATATATAATAAATAATATATAATATATAATAAATAATAAATAATAAATAATAAATAATAAATAATATATAATAAATAATATATAATAAATAATAAATAATAAATAATAAATAATAAATATTAAAGTATTAAATATTACATAATAAATAATAAATATTAAATAATAAATAATAAATATTAAAGTATTAAATATTACATAATAAATAATAAATAATAAATAATAAATAATAAATAATAAATAATAAATAATTGAATAATAAATAATAAATAATAAATAAATAATTGAATAATAAATAATAAATAATAAATAATAAATAATAAATAATAAATAATAAATAATAATAAATAATAAATAATAAATAATAAATAATAAATAATAAATAATAAATATTAAAGTATTAAATATTACATAATAAATAATAAATAATAAATAATATATAATAAATAATAAATAATAAATAATAAATAATAATAAATAATAAATAATAAATAATAAATAATAAATAATAAATAATAAATATTAAAGTATTAAATATTACATAATAAATAATAAATAATAAATAATATATAATAAATAATATATAATAAATAATAAATAATAAATAATATATAATAAATAATATATAATAAATAATAAATAATAAATAAATAATTGAATAATAAATAATAAATAATAAATAATAAATAATAAATAATATATAATAAATAATATATAATAAATAATAAATAATAAATAATTGAATAATAAATAATAAATAATAAATAATAAATAATAAATAATAAATAATAAATAATAATAAATAATAAATAATAAATAATAAATAATAAATAATAAATAATAATAAATAATATATAATAAATAATATATAATAAATAATAAATAATAAATAATTGAATAATAAATAATAAATAATAAATAATAAATAATAAATAATAAATAATAAATAATAATAAATAATAAATAATAAATAATAAATAATAAATAATAAATAATAAATAATAAATAATAAATAATAAATAATAAATAATAAATAATAAATAATAAATAATAAATAATAAATAATAAATAATAAATATTAAATAATAAATAATAAATATTAAAGTATTAAATATTACATAATAAATAATAAATATTAAAGTATTAAATATTACATAATAAATAATAAATAATAAATAATAAATAATAAATAATAAATAATAAATAATAAATAATAAATAATAAATAATAAATAATAAATAATAAATAATAAATAATAAATAATAAATAATAAATAATAAAGAATTGAATAATAAATAAAATAATAAATAATAAATAATAAATAATAAATAATAAATAATAAATAATAAATAATAAATAATAAATAATAAATAATTGAATAATAAATAATAAATGAATAATAAATAATATTGGTAAAAATAACTATATTAAAAAGTTTAATCATTATTATTCATGTTCATATTATTAATTAATAAAAATAATTTATATCCTATTTAAATTTTTTTTTTTAAATATTATTTCATCTATTCATTCATCAAAATCTATAAAGCTTAAGATTTGATTTAAATATTTTTAATTTCCAAATAATTAATAATAAAGTTTAATATTGGTGTGACAAGAACATTAAATTAATTAATAAATAGTTAAGCTTTATTTTTAATCTATGGCACCAGTATATTTGTAATATATTGTTATATTAAAAAGTGTTGGTAGCCAATATATTATATAATATACATTTCTTCTTTTGTTATAAAATTCAAAATGATTTAGATTTAAAAAAAAATTTATATTTGACAAAAGGAACATTGAATGTAGTAACATATTTGCAATACATTGCATGTATATATTGCAATAAATACTAATTTATATAATTCTATAAAGTGATTGATTCATGTTATACTTATCTTTTTAGTTTAATAAAAAACATAACAAATATTGAATTAAAATTGAAATATATTAAAATATATTGTAATATATCATAGAAACATATTATTTAATTTAAATAATATAATTGAATATATTTTAATAAAACATTATAGTTTATAGTATTAAATAGAGCAAGAGCTAGGTCATATTTAATAAATAAATAAATAAATAAATAAATAAATAAATAAATAAATAAATAAATAAATAAATAAATAAATAAATAAATAAATAAATAAATAAATAAATAAATAAATAAATAAATAAATAAATAAATAAATAAATAGAGTGACTTTTTAAATTATCTATAAAAGGAATAAAATTTATTAAATAACTAAATAGAAATATATTAATATGACGAATTAGTATATTTCTAATATAAATAAATGTATAATATAGTATATACTAATATATAATTTAAGTATAATTTTTAAGAAATATAAAAAATAAATTTAATAATTAAAATTATTAAAAATTATTATCATAAATAAATAATGAAATAAAAAAAAACTCTTTATATATATATATATATATTTTTTTTTTTATTTTTTTTTTTTTTTTTTTCTTTCAACTTTTTTTTTTTTCATCTTCTATTTTCAACTATTTTTTTTTCTTTATTATTTATGAGAAAAGAAAAAAAATAATTATATATAACTTATTTAAAGTATCTTTGTTGTATTAACTTATTTAAATTTGGGTTGCTTTTGAAGATTTTTTTTCTTTTAAATAAATATACGTTAAAGCGTTATTTTTTTTTTTTCCATTTAGTTCTCTTTAATTTATTATTAAAGTCTTTTAAATAATATCAATATATACTCATGAATTAGTGATTATATATAAATTTAAAAGATAAGCAATTAAAGTTTACAATAAGTAAATAAAATAATTTAAAAGAAAACTAAAAATATTAAATAAACAAAAACAAAAAACAAAAAACAAAAAAAACGAAAAAAAAAAAAAAATTAAAATATAAAAAAAATAAAATTAAGAATATAAAAAAAAAAAATTCAAAAAATTCTAAAAAAAAACAAAAAAAAAAAAAAAAACAAAAAAAAACAAATAAAAATAAAAAAATCAAAAAAAAAAAAAAAAAAAAAAAAAAAAAAAAAATTAAAAGGAAAAAAAAAGTATAGAAGATATATTAATAAAAAAAAATATGTTTTATTATTGGTGAACAAATATATTATTAATATATGAAACAGAATTTGTAAATAAGATACACTAAAAATATAATATAAATTATTAATTTTAATTTAAGTTTATTTATTGGCTTTATTGAAAAAGATAAAATTATTACAAAAATAGTACTCAATTTGTAATTCAAAATATATGGGAACAAACTCGATGTATATATTTATATAATTGATAATATATCAAATAACTATTTTGTAAATACATAAAAAAAAGGAAGAAACCTAAAAATACTGAATAATATTTTTAAAGATAAAGAACTTTAATTTATAAAGTAGAAATATAAAACGTAAGAAAAAAATCATTAAAAAAAAAAAAAAAAAATTATAATCATATTTATTATAGATAAAGATATAATAATATTAAAATCATAATTAATAAAATTATAAGACAAAAAAAATATAATTATTTATATATTTTATATAATTTTTGAAAATTTTGAAAAGATTAAACATTATATATAAATATAATTTTAAAAAAAATATATATTTTTTTTAACATTAAAGTAATAGCAAAATTATCTTTTTTTTTTTTTTTTTTTTTTTTTTTTTTATTTTTTAGATTATAATAAAAGTTTTTTATTATTAAATTAAGTTTAAATACTAAGAGTAATAAATATTATCTAAAATTATAAATTTGGAATAAAAAAAATACTGATATTATAATTCGTAATATTAGAAAAAAGATTAATAACAGTATAAATTTAAAATTTTATTATAAATCAGAATTTTATTATATATTTAAGATATTTCATTCAATAAGAAAAACATGAAGGGATTAAGAAAAGAAAAAAAAGGTAATTATAAATTATAAAAAAAATTATTTTAATTTGAAAATAAAATATATATATATATATAAGGAAACAATATTTATTAATATAAAGTGATATTAAAACAGTAATTTAATACGTATTTTTAATTATATTTATATTATATAATGTAAAATTACATTAAATATATACTCGTTAAAAGTTCAACTTGATGTTCCAAAAGAATCCAAGTTAAAATTAAGATTTAAAAGAAGTTTTAAAAATAAAGATTCAAAATTGAAGAACGTTAATGAAAGCTCAAAGTTAAAAGATTTAAAAGAAAACCCAGGAAAAGTTGCACAAGAAGAAAAATTAAAAATCAAAGATACATTAAATACTATGGAATCTAATAAGAATGAAAATTTAAAGAAAACAGAAAGTACAGATAGTGCTACTACTACAACTGAAACTAAAAATGAAACTTCTGAAACTACTAAACCAACTGAAGCCACAGTTGAAGATAGAATTGAAAAAAAGAAAAATTTATATAAATCTTTATGGGAAAAAGAATATGAATATGCTGATGTGTTAGTCAGAATGTTACAATCATTTAGAAAACCACTTATCGAAGAAGCTAAATCTGAAAATCCATCAATTTCAATGAAACAAATTGAAACTTTATTTGATGGTTTTGATGAAATTTTACATTTAAGTTGGACATTATGTGGTGAATTAAAAATTATTTATAATGTATATAAACAACTTAAACCTGTTAATATAGGTAGGAAAAATGATATATTCATGTTTATTTTTATTTTTGTTTTTTTAAAATAAAAAATATATATATTTATTTTTTAAAAATTATATTGAATATATTTATTGAATAAATTCTTTAATAATAAATTTATAATTTTTATTTTTATTTTATTTATTATTATTACTGTTTTTTTATTTTTTATTATTTTTTTTATTAAATTATTATTAATATTTTAAAAAATTAAACTTTATACCATGGAATAATTAAATACTGATAATATAAATTATTATTATTATATATATTTTTAAATATTATTATTATTATATATAATTTTTAATATCATCATTAATATATATATATAATTTTAAATATCATAATATAATCATATAATTATAACGTTATATCATTTTATAATAACATTTTACCATTACAAAAAATAGGAAATGTTTTTTTAAAACATGTCAAAGAATTTGATGTTTATTTCAAATATTGTTCTCGTTTTTCAACAGCTAATGAACTTCTTCGTGAATTGAATGTTAATACAAAATTTAGAAGATATCAAAATGCTTTATTAGAATCAACTACATTATTAAAAGATGATGATTATCGTGAGGTATTAAGACTTCCAATTTATCATATTGCTGAATATGATAGAATATTAAAGGAATTATTAGATAATACTGCTAAATATGATTCATCTTATGAAATGTTGGAAGATAGTTATGAATACATTGATGAACTTTATTTAGAAATGAAGGAAACTCTTAAGAAAGAAAAGAAAATTGATGAAATCCTTGAAATTAGAAAAAGTATTGTTGATTGTCCTCGTGCAATTGTTAAACCAGGAAGATATTTATATCGTGATTTCAACAATTTATTAGAGTTACCAACTCATAGACCCTTCAGATTAATTGTTTTTTCAGATATCTTACTTTTAGCAAAGTGGGATAGAAAAACAAGAAGATTCGTTTTTCATCGTGTTATTAATTATAAAGCTTTAAAGGTATTAGATAATGTCTCAAAGGCTGATCCAACCTTATTTTCACTTCTCTTATTAAATCCTTTTAGTAAGAAGAACTTTGATATTGCTCCTCAAAATAGTAAGGGAAGAAGACCGTTCTCTGTAGATAATAGGGCTGCTCCAGCTCGTCAAATGAATGAAAATAATAATGATAGTTTAACACGTGTCTTCTCTCGTCTTTTTAGTTGGTCTTTCAACCAAAATATTACACGTATAGATTTGAAGGCTAACAACTCTGAAACTCAAAATCAAATTGTTAATTTGATTAATAAGAGAATTTCTGAACTTCATCCACCACCATTCGAACTTTTATGGCCAGATCCAAAAGATATATATGATGTAGATATCATTAAAGGTATTCGTAATCCAGTTCCAGCAGAACCTAATGAAGTTATTTTGAATTCATATATTTGTAATGCAATTTATCATTCCTTCCCAAAGCGTTTAAGAATTAAACGTTCACTTACTCTTCTTTATTCACTTCAAAATCATGGTTCCAGTTTAAGTACCTTCTATGAACGTAGTAATGCTGGTTATGGTACTGCTCAAGTTTTAGTTATTAAGGATGATAATGATAATATTTTTGGTTGTTTCACCGCTGAACCTTTCAAAATTAATAATGGTTTCTATGGTACTGGTGAATCTTTCCTTTTCAAGGTTCAAAAACCAAAAACTCTTGGTCGTCGTAAGAATTTCGGTATAAATCGTGTTCGTTCTAAGGATTCTGCCATGAGTGATGATGGAGGAGCACAAAATGGGGAAGTAAAAATTTTCCCATGGGCTAAAACCAACTATCTTTTCATTAATAGTACCAATGAATATGTTGCCGTTGGTAGTGGTAGGGGTAAATTTGGTATTTGGTGTGATGGTCAATTCCAGCGTGGTCAATCCTACCCAACCGAAACTTTCCATAATGAATGTTTAGCTGGTTCAGAACAATTTAATATTGTTAATGTTGAACTCTGGACCTTTACCTCCCAAATTCAACGTGAATTCCTTAAAAAGAGAAAGTCTAGATTCCCAACTAAATTCCAAAAACGTTCTTAAATCAATAAATATATATATAAAAAAAAAATTAAAATATAAAATAAAATAAAATAAAAATATTATATAATATAATAATATAGTATAATATAATAAAATAAAATAAAGAGAAAGAAAAAAAAAAAAAATTTTTTTTTCTCTATAAACACTTTATTTTATTTTTTTATTTTTATTTTTAATTTTTAAATTTTTTTTTTTTTTTTTTTTTAAAAAAAAAAAAAATCGTTATCCTCAAATAATAATTAATATTTAATAATATCTAATATATTTTACTAAATTAAAAAAAAAAAAAATATGTAAAATATATATATATATATATATAATTAAAAATAAAAAAAAAAAAAATATACAATAACAAAAAAAAAAAAAAAAAAAAAAAAGATTAAAATTTTGTTTTTATTTTTATTTTATTTTATTTTTTTTTTTTTTTAACATTCTATTAACAAATTCTAATATTCTAATTCTAATTCTAATTTTAATAAATAAATAATAAATAAATAATAAATAATAAATAATTAATTTGTGTCTAATTCTTATTATTTATTTATACACTAATAATTAATTAATAAAAAAAAAAAAAAAAAAAAAAAAAAAACTTATAAAAATTTAATTTTTATTTTTTTTCTTATTTTTTTATATTTTTTATTAGAGGTAAAAAAATTTATACTTATCTTCCAAGGCTTGTGTAAGAGTTGATGGACAATTATTGGAATCATTTAATATTAAGAAAGGAGTTCTTCAAGGTTGTCCCCTCTCACCAATTTTGTTTAACTTATTCATTAATGATATTTTTAATAATTGTAATAAATATGGCATCTCTATTGGTGATAAACGTTGTTGTATGGTGGTCTTTTTGCAGATGACATTGTGTTATGTGTTCCAACAAGATCCCAACTTAAGAAATTGTTAAAGTTTGCCAGTAAATAGGCTAGAAATAATGAAATGCAATTTGGTATCAATAAATGTGCCAGTCTAGTAGTACGAGGGGAAGTTTCTAGATTTCTTATATAATAGTAATCCTACCTTTTATCTTTCAAGTCAAAAAGAGGTACCTAAAACGAATTGCTATACCTACTTAGGTGTACCATTTTCAAATGATTTAGAATTGAAATCGATCATACAGCGAATGAATAAAAATGTTAGAAATGCACTTTATTCCATAAAAGGATTTCTTAAGAATCCTCATATTCCTATCCCTTATAAAAGAAATGTTATTTTTCAGCTATAGTAATTGGACAAGTTTCATATTATGCACCTCTACTTGGATCTAATAAAGATAGAACGAGAAGTAAACAGACACTAGTTAAATTCAGGATTATACTGGATTGAAGGATTTTCTAAAGGGAATAGCTTTACTTCCCTTTATTGTGTTTCTAAAGAACTTAACGTTCCTCCTCTTTCGGGCGAAATGTGCGAATTGCTCAGGTAAGATGTTTTAAAAAATGGAAAAAAACTCGAAATGTATTATCTCTGATTTACTTAGAGATATATCTCGTTGTAGACGTCATGCATGGGATAAAGAAAGTAAAAATTTTAGCTTACAAATTAAGTAAATTTCCATCAAAAAAAAAAAAAAAAAAAAAAAAAGCTATTTTAAGCTTTTACTGGGATAGAGATATGGCAGGAAAATCAATCAAAGCTAAGGATTATAAAAATAATAATTTTGAGAAAGCTAGAGAGAGTATCTTAAGCTAAATTATAAATATCCTGAATTTAGCATTGACTTCCGATGGGTACTTCGTGCCAGATGTGGGTATAAATTTGATGCTCGTATTGCCAAAGCCGCCAAAATGATTGAAGAAGACTGTCCTGAAAGATGTCCTTGTTGTTATAGAAAAAAAAAAAAAATAGTAATCCTCGATTGGAACATTGGTTTTCTAAATGCTATCTTTTTCCGTGAATTTCGAAATGAAATATTTTAAGGATATTGAAATTCTTTATGAAATATTTTATATTATTTCTAAATATTGTCCAATATCTAATAGTAATGTTATCACAGATATGAATAATATAGAACTAAGTTCTGATTCTGATAGTAGTAACGAAGTATATAATATTAATAATATTAACAATAGAAATAATAGTAGAAATAGTGATAGTGAAAATAGAAATAATAGTATTATTGATAGTGAAAATTATATTATCGTTACTTCTAATTTAGTGAATAGTTCAATTGATGAAAATCGTGGTAATTTAAGTAATTTTCTGAATAATGAGTGTGTAAAATATATATGTGACATGTACCGATTATATAACTTTCTTCTTGGTGGAAGGGATGCAGACGTAATAGATTTAAATTATAAAAAGGAATGGAATATTTTTGTTGAAGAACCAAATCATTTCTGGTGATTATTCAAAAACGCCATTCTTGGTGCGATCTGCGGCTCTCTTTACAGAAATTATGCCTCGGGCTAGTACTCATACAAGCGTTACTAATCCTGATAGTATAAGTGCAAACTAACCAGGGGCGTCAACGTTGAAAATTCAGTTAAGACAGGCTAAGCAAGGCCAATACTTCTGAAGCGGGGGGGGGGGGGAGGAGGGGAAGACCATAATTTTCTTTCAGATCTTCCATTCCAACCCTAATCCATAAGGATAGGAGGTTCATTACCTTACCTAGGAACTTTTTTTTTTTTTTTTTTTTGAATTTATTGATACACTTTATTTTTTAAATATTACTTTTTTTTTTTTTGTTTATTCTGCGTTACTATCATAAATATTATTGTATTTTAAATTGGACTAATAATATTTATTTATTTTATTAATTCTATTTTTTTTTTTTTTTTTTTTTTAAATTAAAAATATTCATGTAATTAATAAATAAATAAATAAATAAATAAATAAATAAATAAATAAAGATTAAAGTTCGCAATAATTATGGCTATAAACAAACAAACAAACTAAAAAAAAAAAAAAAAAACAACTACAATCGCTATCAGAAAAGTAATGGAGTTTTTGACAAATTGTTCAATGATCTGCCTAAGACTGAAGAGAAAGGTGAACAGGTCGTTCATCCAACCATCTATCCATTGAATATATTCAAATTTTTTTTTTTAAAAAAAAAAATTTTTATACATCTTTTTTTTTTTTTTTTTTTTTTTTTTTTTTTTTTTTTTTTTTTTTTTTTAAATAATATTCAGTGATAAAAATAAGACCTCTTTTCTTATTCTTATGTGATGAGAATTAGAAAAATTATGTATTTACTATAATAATATAATAGTACATATTATCCTATATATACCTTAAATAAGATTCCTGTTTACTTTTAAATATTACTTCTTCTATACATGTTCCAAATTAACAAAGTTATTTTTTTTTAATTAAATCTAGTTTTTTTTCTTTTTCGAATGATGGATCATTAGTTTTATATAATAAAATATAATAATAGTTTTCATCAAATAGATTTAGTTTTAGTAGTTATTGTTCAACTAAATGATATGTTTAATATTTTTTTAAGTTATCATTAATGGTTTTTAAATTCTGAAGATAAAAACTAGTGTTTGCTTAGATAACTCATCCGTTAATCTATCGATTGTTTCTTTTTAGTTATTTAAAAATTGTTGTTGGTGTTACTATTATCCATTTTGTATAATTTAGTATAATAGAGTAGTTAATCATTTTACTTCTGTGCTATATTTAATTTAATTGTTAATTAGTTAATGTTTTAAGTAGTCGTTGTTTAAGAAAAAGTAAATACTTGAAATAAATGTTAAGTAAATACTTAATAATATGAATAATATTACTATCTGTTTTAATATAAGAGTATATCTAACTATAATTATCAAGTAATATAATGATATTCAAAGCAAACCTTTTATTTTTTTTTTTTTTTTAGTGTGGTTATGTAAGAAAAGTAACACTTGCTTATTAAATGAAGTAGTTTCAACAAATAAAATCAGTACCTACTACAATTCAATTATTATATTAATGTTAGATTAATATCAATAGCTATATTTGTTAGAAATAGTGGTTTTAAATTATTAAATGCATATTAAAAGGTGTTTAATATAATCCTAGTATGTTATCATAAATAGATGTAATACTTGATTATCAAAGTAAAAGTTAGTTATTAAAAGGATTAATACATGTTATTAAATATAAGTAGAATATCATATAATCATGTAACTGTATAATAGTTCGAGAAAGTAAACTTCTTTGTCATGAAACCTAATCTTTGAAGTGAAATCTAATCTTTAGTGTGAAAATAATAACAGTTTTAATTAATAATAATAGTAGCTTAAGTAAATATAAGTATATATAAATAATAGTATAAATAGAATAAGCAGTATTAATTCAATTAAACAAACTAAGTTACAATTAAATAATAGTAGTTATTAAATAAAGTAATAGTAGTATTTAAATATAATATATGTTTATAATACAATATAGATGTAAATACATGCTTATAGAATTTTAAATGTAAATACTTGTTTTTAATAAGTTGTTGCAATTCCATGGTTTAAGAAAGTAACATTTAATAAGTATATGATTTGTTTAAATAATAGTAGTTTTATTAGTTTTATAAAAGTAGTGATTTTTTTTTAGGAAATGTAGTTATTGTTGCTTTTAAAGATCTAATTGTTGTCATTTTTTAAGTAATACTAGTTGTATTTAGCTAAAGATAATAATATATATATTAAGTTATATATCTTATCTTAATATTGTTTGAATAGATGATGTAATGCTTGTTTTTAAAAAAGAGGCTGCATTTACTTAGTTTAAGAAAGAAAGTACTTGTTGTATTTGCAAAGTATTAATTGTATATGTTTATCTAATGTTATATTAGAAGTGTTTATCATATTAGTAGTCATTAAAACAAATAAGAGTAGTAACTTGTAGTTAAATGTGATAGTATGTTTTAAATATAGTTGTTATAGTATGTGATGTTATAATACTACTTAATCTTTATAAATTTTATACCTTAATGCTAGTTTAATTAGTTTTAGTAGTTTTAAAAACGAAGTAATTGTTATTGTAATTAATATATATAGATATCTTATGTTTATATAGTGATAGCAAATGCATTTAGTTATATTAGAAGTAGTATGTTATACATATTATATTTTTATTATAATAGATGTGGCTATATATATAATTTTAAAAAAGTAGTAGTTGCTATATTTATAAGTGTTGTAATATTAATTAGTTTAATAAGAAGTTTTTCAATTAAAAGTATAAACATATATATTGTATTGTTTCGTCTGTATTTAATTGTAGTTTAACTAATTGTAGTTTTAAAGAATGTAGTTTAATTAAAGTAGCATAATATTAAATTAAAGTAAATATAGTTGTATTATTATATAGTATATATAGTTATTATATAGTTTGTACTAAAAGGATGTAGTAATTGTCATATTAAATGCAGTATTGCATGTACTATTAGTATGTTTAAATACTCTAATATTTTGGAATATGAAAATTTTATCAATAAATTGATTTTCATATTCCTTCTTAGTGGGAATTTTAGCTCTTATTGATGAGCTACAATTCGATTCTGGGGAACTGTAGATATTAGGTATTTAGGTGAACAACTCTTAAACAGTTCATAGGGGGTCTACTACCATTCCCATATATTATTGTGGGGCTTTGCGCCGTTATCTTGCAAAAACAATATCCTATCATTAGTAGCCTTCTCTTGAGTTTATTTATCCTTTTTGATCAATTTTGTTAAGAAAACCTTTAGTTCTAAGAGTGCCGACGTCGTACCAATATGGTTTAGGAAACAATACTATTAGTAGTCCTATTAATATATATTTCAAATACAAAAACTAACAAATCTAGTTTCCCTCACGGAATTTGTGGAGAGTAATTCTCTTAAATGAAAATCTCTTTCTGTATTTTCAGAGGAGAGTTTTAGTGGACACCCCCACTATCTATTTTTAAAGGTGATACTTCTTTGTTTAATTATTTATTAATTTAAAATGATGGTTATGTTTATTACTACACATAGTATACATCACGCCAATTTTTTTTTTTTTTTTTAAACTGTTAGAACTTAATTTTATTCTTCTTTTTGACATCAAATTTTCTATGATTAATTAAAAATTTGTCATTTATATTTTTATTTATATTTTTTATTAATTTTATTTTATTTTATTTTATTTTATTATTATTATTATTTTTTTTTATAATTTTTATTTTTTTTTATTTTACTTCATTTATTACATACATTTTATTTTTTATCTTTAAATTATAATGTATTTTTTTTTAAATGTTAATACAAAAAATATAATTGTTTATTTGATAAAGCACTGGAAGTGTATTCTCTTCTTCGTCCAAAATATATATATATATATTGTCCTATATCATAGAGTTATGTTAACACTGTTATTACAGATTTGAATAATATAGAATCAAGTAATAATTCCAATAATAGTAACAAAGATTATAATATTAATAACAATATCAATAGAAATAATATTGTTAATCATAATTATAGTATAGATAGTGAAAATAGGAATTATTAATATTAGTGATAGTGATAAAAAAAAATAATATCATTACTAATAAAGTAGTGAATAGTATATTGATTCATCTTATATATATATATATATTTTTTTTTTTTTATAAAAAAAAAGAAAGAGAAAAAGAAATCAACAATAAAATCAAAAAATATTTTATTTTATTTTTTTTTTATGTAAATGTTTTATTATAAGAGAATCTACTTAAAGAATTGACTACGTTTTCTTGAGATTTTCATATTAATTTTTTTTTTCCTATTGATGGTTTCTTTTGAGTTTGTGAAGGCGAAAGGGTTTGTAAAATAAATAAAAATCATTAATTTTATCATGTATAATAGGTAATATAATGTATAATAATATCTTTTATGATGTAATTTTAAATCATATTCCTATTACACATAAGTATTCTTGGATTAAAGAAAAAATCTCGTACTCTTTATTAAAAAAAATTAATAAAACAAAACGATATATCAAAGTGAACGTTATTAAAGTGTATTGGTATTTTATTTTATTTTTAGTCTAAAAAAAAAAATCAAAAAAAGAAATATCAAAAAGTTTAGTAAACTTTATTAAAAATGTACTGGTATATATTTTATATTTTCCAAAAAAAAAAAAAAAAAAAAAAAAAAGATGGGTGTATTGATTTAATTTGATAAAGTAAACTAAAACAAAGGTTTATAATAATAATAATAATAAAATAATTATGGTATGATGAATCAAAATTCATTCATTTCAGAAATTTATTTATTTAATCATTAGCCTTAAATATTTTTTTTTTCAATACTGGGAAGGGGGGAAAACAAAGAGATTAAAAAATTTTTTTTCTCTTAAAGGGATTTTGAATCTAATATTTTGTAATCCATTCAGATTTTAATGAATGACTTAAAATTAATAATTGGAATTAGAACAATTGGAATTGGATTAACTTCTTTAATAGAGAGAGAAGAAAAGCTGAAAGTAAGTAAGAAAAAAGAAGCTCAAAAATAATAACAATACATAAAAAAAAGTTAAGTTTTTCATTTCAATATCAGTTTCAATTTATTAAAAGTCTACTTCAAAAATTGTATTATAAGAAATAAAAAAAAATATTTTTTTAAATGTCGTATAAACCTAGGAATAAAAGTTGTTTGAGAATTTATATATATATATTATATATCTATTTAATGTATTTGCACCAAAGAAAAAAAAAATTCAATGAAGAACAAATAATAGTAATAATAATAATATAAAATAAAATAGAGTGAATAAATTAATATAACTTCATTACAAAAAAAAAAAAAAAAAAGCTTTTTTGATAATTAGTATTCACGTTTTAATTAACATGAATAGTTGAATACATTTAATATTAATTCAATTAATATAATATATATTATATAAATGTTACATATATATATATATAAAAGATAATGATATAAACTGGGACAAATTAATTATTTCATATTTTTATTTTTATTTTTTTATTTTATTTTCTTATATTCTTTATAAGATATTTTTATATTAAATGATTGATAAAAACAAAATATAAATTAATTTTTTTTTTTAATTTTTATTTTTATTTTTATTTTTATTTTTTTTTTTTTTTTTTTTTTTTTTTTTTTTTTTTTTTTAGTTTAGAATTTTATTAAGATAGAAGGATAAAAAAAAAAAAAAGGAATAAAGATATATAAAATATATAAATTTAAAATATATATATTAAATTTATAGATATGAAATTTATACTCATAAAATTAACAATTTTTTTTTTTTTTTTTTTTTTTTTTTTTAAGTTAATTATAAATTTAATAAATAGTAGAAAAAAATTGTTTGACACAAATAATAATATTATGATAAAAAAAAAAATAAAAACAACAGAACGATGCTATATCCCATAAAACATAATTACTTGAATAACTTAAGAAATTTTTGGTTTCATAAAAAAATGATATAAAAATAATAATAATTTTAGTTTTTTTTTTTTTTTTTTTTATTATTTTTTATTTTGAAACAAGTAAACTATATGTTATAATTTTTTTTCTGTTTATGTTTTGAAGTTTATTAATATTAAATATATATATATAATATTAAACAATGATAATAACTAATAACTAATTAACTAATAATTAATAACTAATAACTTATTAGTTATTAATGAATGCTCCTTTTATTAGTTAAAACTAATAACTATAAATAATAAATAATAAATAATAAATAATAAATAATAAATAATTGAATAATAAATAATTGAATAATAAATAATAAATAATAAATAATAAATAATAAATAATAAATAATTGAATAATAAATAATAAATAATAAATAATAAATAATAAATAATAAATAATAAATAATAAATAATTGAATAATAAATAAATGATATTAAATTGTAATTAATATATTAAATATATTAATAACGAAGATGAATAATTTTTTATTTTCAATACAACTTTTCTAATTAAAACTTTAATAGAATACTGAGAAATATTTAAACCTAATAATAATTAATTGTTGCTTTTTTTTTTTTTTTAACAATAATTATTGATAGAAGATTAAAAATACAATATTTATTTAGTATTTCATTATTTATTTAAAAATAAAACTAAAACTAAAAATTAAATGCACTTTGAAAGTTAATTTTATTTACTAATTAAAAAAAATATAAATTTTTTTTTTATTATAAGTTTTGTATATTTTATTTTATATATAAATATGAATATATAAATATAAATATAATATATAGATTATATAAATGACAAAATATATAATAAAAAACTAAACATATAAATAATAAATATATAAATAATTAAATATATGATACAGTAAATTATATTAATATAAATCGATATACTTTTTTAATTTTGAGATTTTTTTTTTTTTTTTTTAATTTGTTTTTTTATATACATATATAATGACTGATATATAAATAGAAAATATTAAAATTTAAATATAAAATAAAGTTTAATGGCAACAAAAAAGGAATAAAATTTTTTTCATGCTTTAATATTTAAGGATCGATGCTTTGATCTGGTTATTTTTGGATAAATAATCAATATATGAAAAAAAAAAAATGGAAAGAACGATGTACAGTGATCTAAATATGGAAATAAACATAATTGTAATTATGAATATAATTATGAATATAATTATAAATATGAATATAACTATGAATATGAATATAAATATAAATACAATTATAAATATGGATATAAATATAAATACAATTATGAATATAAATATAAATATAAAAGTACATAGACATATATGTAGATTATAAATATAAACATAAAAATATAGAGACTCTAAATATAAACTATTATATATCATTATTGCTTGATACTTTTAGAGTTATAAATAAATATATATATATGCAAATATATAAATATATATATAAACAGGTATATATAAATAAATAGAATTTATAAAAGTTCAGTGTATAACTTTTAATAAATCTTTTTTTTTTTTTAATAAAAAAATAAAAAAGTTTAAAAAAAAAATGTGTTTGTAAGTTTAATATGTATAAAAAAGGAAAATTTTAAGCAAACAAAAATGGTTGGTTAAAAATAAAAATAACAAATAAAAATTGGAAAAAAAAATTTTTTTTCTCTTTTCTTAATTCTACGAAATAAAATTTATTTATTTATTTATTTATATATTTATTTTTTACTTCTTAATTTGATCTTTCCAAAAAGTTATATTTCATAAATTGAAAGTTTTATACAGAATATTCGCATATATATTTAAATCTATATTAATGAATGAAACTAATATTAATATTAATTAGATTAGTTTATTCAAATCATAAAATCATATATAAAAGTTGTTTTTGTTAATTTATTTTATATCTAATCAAAATATAAAATAAATTAGCAAAAACAACTTAATGATATAACATAAAAATATGTTATATCATTATTATTATATGTTATATATTATTTATTTATTATAAATATTACCTTACAAATTTTTACCATTATTAGTTTTTTCCTTTTTTTTTTTTTTTTTTTTTTTATATTTTTTGTATTCAAAGTACAAAAAAATACCAGAAAAAAAACAAAAAAGAAACAAAATTGGATTCCATTTTTTAATATTTAATATAAATGATATTTTCCTTTTTTGCAAAATCATCTTTTTTTTTTATTAATTTTAAATAATTCATTTCCATTTAAGGAATTTTTTTCTTTTTTTTATTTAATTTGTTAAATTTTAATTTGATTTAATTAAATTTATTTAATTACTTGATTATTCATTTATTTATATAAATTTTTTTAATTATTAAGTATAAAAATTATTTAAAAAAACATTATTTAATTATCTTTTTATATTTTATATTTAATATTTCATATTTAATATTTAATATTTTATATTTAATATTTTGTATTTTTATATTTCTATACTTCTATATTTCTATATTTCTATATTATATATTATATTTTATATTTTATATATTAAATATTTTATATTTAAATTTGGAATATTTAAAAGATTAAAATATAAAATCTTATATTTATTATTAATTATTTTTATTTAAATTTTTTATATATTATAATAAATAAAGTTTTAATTTATATTTTTTAGTTTTAATGTAAAAATTTTTATTATGAATAAAATTTAATTTTTTTTTATTTCTTTTAATCCTTATTTTAGTATATAACATTTAATTTAATTTATTTTGGAATCGTATATTATATTATAATGTAAATATATTCTATATATTATATAATATATTAGCATTATATATCATGTTTAATATTTTAATTTTTAGGAAGACATGTACATAATGGTAAACAAACACAAATTAAAAATATTTAAAAAAATACAAAAAAAAAAGTAAATGAAGTACATATTTAAAATATTTTAAAATATTTTAAAAATAGAAAAAATAGATAATAAATAATTATATTATATTCATGACTATTATATTCAAAACTGAAACAAAAACAAAACAAGATTTTATAATTAGTTATTTTAATAGACATAAAAACTTATATACTGTTTTTTTTTTTTTAATATTTATACTGTAATTATTTATTAATTGAAATTTTGATATTTTGATGTTTTAAAATAATTATATAGTTGGTAATTATTACAACATTAACAATAAATAATAGAATATTAGAATAATAATAAATAAATAATAATAAAAATAAATAAATAACTGTAATATTAAATAAATAAATGTAATATTTAATGAATAATTAATAATTAATAATAATAATATAATTAAAAATAAATAATATAAATAATAATAATTAAATAAAAAATAACAATATAATTAATAATAAATAATAATAATAATTAATAATAAATAATAATAATAATTAATAATGAATAATAGATAAATAATAGATAAATAATAGATAAATAATAGATAAATAATAGATAAATAATAGATGAATAATAATAAATTTTGTCATTAAATAATTAACAATTAAAAATGAAATAATTATAATAAAATAAGAAATAGTATAAAAAATAAGCAACATTTTTATTCATTATAAATAATTTTGTAGATGTTAATTTACTATTTATTTATTAAACTTCAATTTTTTTTTTTTTTATTATTTAATTCATTAAGTTTAATTGAATTAAACAAATAGGCCATTTTATTTATATAAAATAGAATTTTAATAAATATTTTAAAATCGACCGTTTTCATTTTAATTTTATTCTATTTTAATCGATTTATTTTGCTTTATTAGAAATTTTTTTTTTAATCATTTAATTGTTAATAAAATTATAAATCCTAATAATAAATAATTCTATCTTTTGTTAAGCATTATTGAAGGACTTTGAAAATTTTAATTTTTAATATAGATTTAAATTTTAAAATTAAAGTTGATAAATAAACTTATAAACTTATTAACTTTATCTTTTTATTTTTATTTATTATTACTTTCTATAATTATTATTTATTTATTTAAATCGATATATTTAAATTTTTATTTTATTATAAAATTTATTAATACTTTAAATATTATAAAATTTTCTTTATATTAAACCACTTGAACACTTATTGTATAATTCTTGTTAAATTGAAATAATTATTTTTTTGTTTAATTATTATTTTTTTTTGTTTGTTTATTATTTTCAAATTCTATTTTTAACAAAAGATATATATATATATATATATTTTTTTTTTCTTTTTCCGTTCTTTTTATTTTTAATAAAGAAAAGTAAGAAACATAAACTTTTATAAATGAATGAATGAATAATTGAATAATAAATTTCAATTAGAATTTAAAACTCATTTGTAATTTTAATATAAAACTGAATGATTCATAAAAATTTCATAGTTAATTAAGGTTCAATATAATTTATTATTAAATAGTTTTTTTTTTTTTTTTTTTTTTTTTTTTTTTTTTTTTTTTTTTTTTTATTATATTCTATTTTATTCCTTGTTTTACATTTGCTGTAATTTTTATTATATATTATTAATAAGTTTTTTATACTATTTTTTTATTAATTATTAATGTTCACTCATTTACTCATTTATTACTATTATCATCATTATTATTTGTTCTATTCTTTATTCTTTATTTTATATATATATATTTTTCTAGTCATTTAGTATTTATTATTTATTACTTATTATTTATTTATTATTTATTATTAATTATATATTATATATTATATATTATATATTATTTATTAACAAAGATTCTTATTATAGTTTGTTAATTATTTTATATACATATTTATATATTTATATATGTATATAAATAATTAACAAAGTTATTTTTTTTTTTCTACACATGAAGGAAAGTCAAAAAAAAAAGAAGAAAAAAATAACGACTCAATAAAACAATGAAGAATATTAATTAAAAAAAAAAAGAGGAGATAATGAATTATCCATTTTTATAGAGATGGTTCTATGGTAGTGGCGCAAAAGAAGCGGCTTATACATATCTTGATTTAAAAATAAAAAAAAAATAAAAAAAAAATAAAGAAAACATTTCTTTTAAATTTAACAATAATTTTTATAGTATTAGTTAATAATAATTTTATTTATGAATGAAATCTGATTAACAATAAACTTATAATATATTGCTAAATATATAATTAAACTTTGAAATAAAAAAAAAAAAATATAATTTATAAAGTTTTTAATTTAATTTATTTCATTTTCATTTTGAATTAAAAAAAAAAAAAAAATTCTATATGTAGAATAATGTAATATAAAATATAGAATATTTCCTTTATTTATATAGTAATACATACATATACATTTAATCATTTTCTTTATTATTATTGAAATAATAGGATAATGATATATAAATAATAATGAAATAATAAATAATAATAAATAATTAATAATAATAATAATAATAATAATAGAATAATAACGAAATAATAAATGGCCTCCATATATACCAAAATCTAAAAAAAAATAATACATAATTAATTTATTATATATATTATAATATATCTTAACAAAAAAGTTCAATCTTCATGTAAAATTTAAGTAATACATTAATAATCATAGAAATATTTATATATACTTACATTTTTATTTTATTCTATTATTCTTTTCTATAAGAAAAAATTTAGTTTATTATTATATTTAAGAGTATTATTATTGAGTAATATTATCATTTAAATCATTAATGTAATAATTAATATAAATGATGAATGATAATAAATAAATAAAATGTATATTTATTTATTCATTTACTAGTTTATTTATTTAGCAGCAATACTTTTTTCATTTACATTTATTTTTTTTTTACTTTTTATTTTTTTAGTTTTTTTATTTTTTTTTTAAAAGCTATTTTTTATATTTATATGTATTTTATATATTTATTACTTTATTTATTTATGATAAATGACTTGAATTATTATTCTCACTCGTAGGACCAAATACTAGAGACATTTTTTCTTCTTTCTTAATTGCTTCAAATGTAGCCTTGACTTTTAGTTTAGCAGTGAAATTCTTTTTAATATTTTCAGCAACAAATAATTTCTTATTAAAACTGTTTGTAGCTTCAGTTAGATATTCAAGGATATATGTATATATATAAATGTCTATAAAAAATATGATGTAATATAATAATAATGAAATAATGAAATATGATAATAATAATAAAAATAATAAATAATAAATAATTAATAATAAAAATAATAAATAATTAATAATTAATAATAAATGAATAATAAATAATAGTAACAAATAATAAATGAATAATAAATAATAGTAACAAATAATAAATGAATAATTGATATAAAATAAATAATTTAAAATATAAGATATAATTTATTATTTATTAAAGTTTATTTTAATTATCTGTGAATATAATTTAGGAAAAAATTTGATTTATTAATTGAAAAAAAATTTTTTTTTTCTGTTATTTCATTTTTAATTTTTAATTTATACAGAAGAATTTAATATGAATAAAATAAACTATAATTATTACAATAAATTATAATTAACTGTAATAAATTAGAATCATAAAAAGTACTATAATTATAATAAACTATAATTATTATAGAAATATTATTTATCTTTCTACGTAATAAAATGTTATTTTTATTATATAAAACTATATAATAAATAATAAATAATAAATAATAAATAATAAATAATAAATAATAAATAATAAATATTAAATATTTAATATTAATTTTTTTTTTTTATTAGAGTTTATTTTTTATTTTAATAAATAAATTTTTTTTTTTTTTTTTTTTTTTTTTTAAATTAATACATTTTATTATTTTTTTTTTTATTGGATTTAATAATAATTATAATAATTATAATTAATTTGTTTGATATTTTTTTTTTAATAGTATTATAATTAGGCTTTTACTTTTTTTTTTTTTTTTTTTTTTTTTTTTTTATTTTATTTTTTTTTAAAAAAAGCTATTTTTTATATTTATATGTCTATATAATAATATATATTTAATATTTTATATATTTATTAGTTTATTTATTAACATTTTTTTTAATAATAATAACATATATCGTACTTTTTTTTTTTTTAAAATATTCTTTTATAATATTAAATTACTTCAAACCTAATATATAATTAAAAAAATATCAAAAAAAAAAAAAAAAAAAAAAAAAGAAAAGAAAAAACCTTTTTTTTTATATATAATATTATTATATATTTATTGAATTGAGAGAAAAAAATAATTTACATATCTTCATATATCGTAATTATTCATTATTATTTTTCTTTTAGCAATATTTCTTGTCATTAAACTTTTAATTAAGAAAAAAAAAATAATTATATCTTTTCTTTTAGAAGAGGAAAGAAGAAATAATATTATAATATATAAAAAAGAGAATAAAAAACTAATATATATCATAAAAATAAATTAAAGCAATTATATATATAAAGACTGAATATATTTTGAAAGAAAAAGTGAAGATAATATCTTTATATCTATATATCTGTATATTATTTAGCATTCATATTCAATGGAATAGAATATAAATGTTCTATTTATAAAAAGGAAAGAAAGATAACGAAATTTCAGAAAATTACTAAAAAAAAGTTTATTAATTAATAAGAAGAAAATACTAGATAAAAAAAAAAAAAAAAAAACATTTTTTTATATAAAAAAGGAAAACAACTACTTTTCATACATTATCATATATATATAAAGAAAATTTTTATTTTTCATTAATATATATTAAAGATAACGAGTATGAAAAGTTAATAGAAAAACATTAGGAAAAAAAATAACAATTTTTTTTTTTTTTTTTTTTTTTTTTTTTTTTTATTATTAAATGGGAATATACTTAAATATATATTATATATCATTTTACAATTAATATAATACGATATATATTTGAAATCTTAAGAACAATAAAACTAAATTAAAAAAAAAAATTTTTTTTATATTTCCTTTTTCTTTTTTATTATTGATACCCATTTAAGTGAACGTTTAAAATTAAAAAAAGGAAAAAAAAAAAGAAAAGAAAATAGAACTATATATTTCTAATTGGTATATTTGTTAAGGAATTAGAATATATTTAAACTTGAAAAAATTTAAAGAACTAAAAAAAAGAAAAATAAAATAAAAGGAATTTATAGAAATATAAGACTATATATATATATATATTTAAACTTTTAATAATAGTCAATTCTTTCCTCATTTCTTTCTTTTTTTATTTTTTTTAAAGAAAAATTAATAATAATTATTAATACAAACAAAAATAGAAAAAGTTATTGGAAAGTAAAAGGTAAACCAAAAAAAAAAAAAAATTATTTATTATTATGAATTATATTTTTTTATTATTAATAATGTTGTCTATATATATTTAAAATTTCATTAATTTAATGTAACAATCAAAAAAACAAAAAACAAAAAACAAAAAAAAAAAAAAAAAAGGATAAAATTATTTATAGAAATAGAAATCAATTATAATATTTTTTATATTATTAAAACCAAAAAAAAAAAAAAAAATTTTCATGATATTAAATATATGAATAAAAATAATACACACACATATATATATATTTTAAATATTCTATTTAAATATTTATTATATTATTAATAGAATTAAATAATGATTAATATTTAAATAATTTATGGTCAATATAAAATAATACTTATATCATTATAAATTATTAAACATTTATACCAAAAATTATTATTAATTTATTATTTTTATACTATAGTATAATTAATACTAATATATATATTTATTATTATTATTTTTTTTTAATATTTATATATATATAATTATTGTTGTATAATAAAAATAAGAACAGAAAGTATAAAAAAAAAAGACAATACTTCAATAATAATATCAATAATTGTAATAAAAAATAGAATAAATAATAAATAATATGGATTTATTTAGTTCCAATGGTGATTACGCTATTCCAGGAGGTTTATTACCTTCCCCTTCTTCGAATCTTTTTGAAAGAAGTATGGGAGCGTTGGTATCCACATTAAAAAATAATATTTGTCAAAATTCTCAGGATTCCTCCTCTACAATATCCTCTTTTATGCCATCATCATCGATACCATCTTCACTACAGCAACAGCCACAAACACAAACACAACCACAACAACCTACTTCTCAAAATATAACCTTATCATCTAATTCGTTAAATTCTAATTTACTGACATTGTCTTCTCAAACCGGTACCACATCGATAACTAATATTCCTACCATTTACTCAAATAATTTAATGATATCTTCATTAAATCCTCAACAATCATCGTATTCTCAAACAATATCCACTACACCATATTATGCTGCTACCAATCTAAACTCTTTTCCTACTTCTTCTCAAACTGCCCTGGGTCATAATCTTACATTGGCTAATACCTCGATATCTACTCTTAATACTAATGTTTATCCTATTAATATTCATACTTCAATAAATAATACTAATAATGCTAATGTTAATCCAAATAATACAACTACCACGAACGCTAATACCAAAACAACTAATAAAACTAATACAAATATACAAAGTCAACACTATAATGCCATTCAAACTCTTCAACAACAAAGTTTTAAACCTGCTTTAGATTATATTGTGGGCTCATTTATGGATTCTATTGATGAAATGAATGAAAAATTAAAGTCTAAAAGTCTATTTTCCTTGAATTCTACTTTAAAAATTGATGCCATCTCAACTCCTACTTCAACAACTACTACCACTACCACTGGTACTACTGCCTCCTCTTCCAAACTATTTAAAGATAAATCAAAAATTGATTATAATTCTAATATGTTACTTCTTTTCCCACCAAATCAAGAAATTATAACTATCACTCCTAGTCAAATATTTCAACTTCAACAACAAAAAAAATTACAATCTCCGTTGCACTCTCAATCACAATCAAAATCACAATCACAATTCAAATCAAAACCACAGTCAAAATCACAATCACAATCACAGCTACAGTCACAGTCACAATCACAATCGCAATCACAATCGGAATCACAAATATTAAGGAATAAAGTTTCTTCTTCTTCTTCTTCTACCACAATCAATACCACTGCTGCAACAAGAACTACTATTATCATGGGCCCTCCACCAGCACCAAAAAACAAACTTCGTCGGCCAAAAGCTACTCCTAATTTAAGAATTCAAACTAAAATGGATTCTATCCTACCTACTCCTATTTCGGTTACTAGTGCTTTTGTAGGTGCTGACATCTCAGCCTCCTCCACTGTCAATTCTTCCTCCTCTAATACTATTACTACTACTACCACTACTACTACTACTACTACTACTAATAATAATAATAATAATAATAATAACAATAATAATAATATTAATAATAATATTAATAATAATATAAAAAATAATAATATTACAACTTCTTCTTCGATTGGTAGCTCAATGTTGATGACGACAACGACAACGATGGTAGCCCATACTACTAATGTGATGACTACTAATCATCAAAATATCCTTTCCTTCGGTGGTCAACCAAACCCTTCTTCTACTACTTCTGTTAATTCTGCTACTTCTTCTTCCTCAGATATTCAGACGATATCTCCTTGTACATTTAATTATCAACCATTACAACAACAGCAACAGCAACAACCATTTGATACCCAGCAAACTATTCAACCTTCTCCTGTACTCTCCACTGATAGTGGTCATATCTCTACTATTTTACCTAATAATAATAACAACAATAATAATAACAACATCAATAATACCAATAATAATAATGATAATAATCTTGGAAATCAAAATAATAAATTTCAACCTTCCCCTTCTCCTCTTTCTTCAACTCCTAGTCAAATTTATCCTTCTCCTATGATGCAAACAGTGACCGTAACTCCCTCCCCTTTAATGCAATCCAACTCTCTTCAGTCTCAACATCAACCACCACAACTTCAGCCTCAACTTCCTCTTCAACCTTCTCCTTTAATTCAAAATGGTAGTATTCAAAATACAATCCTTCAAAATTCTATCCAACCAATACAACAACAACAAGCCCTTCAACAACAACCACTGCAACCATTACAACAACAACCACTACAACCATTACAACAACAACAAACATTACAACAACCATTACAACAGCCACTGCAACCATTACAACAACAGCAAACATTACAACAAACATTACAACAACCACTACAACAATCACTACAACAATCACTACAACAACCACTACAACAACCACTACAACCATTACAACAACAACAAACATTACAACAACCATTACAACAGCCACTGCAACCATTACAACAACAGCAAACATTACAACAACCACTACAACAACCACTACAACAATCACTACAACAATCACTACAACAACCACTACAACAACCACTACAACAACCACTACAACAATCACTACAACAATCACTACAACAACAACTACAACAACCACTGCAACAACCACTGCAACAATCACTACAACAACCACTACAACAACAACTCTTTCAATCTCAACAGAATAATAATAATAATGTTTCCTATAATACTCAAAATGGATCCTCCTTCACTTCTTCATCGTCTATTCCTAATTTATCTAATCCTACATCTAATTCCAATTCTACAGTTGCGACATCTTTTCTTAACAAATTGCAACAGCCTATCCTAATTCAAGGTCTATCGTCTTCACTGACGAATGTTACCTCTACTCTTTCTAATTCTCAAGTTTTCTCTGCTGGTAATCCTTCCATACCCTTATCATCAAATCAGGCACAACCTCAGGCACAAGCACAAATACAATCTCAACTTCAAAATCAATTTCAAACAAATCAAAACCCATCCCAAATAAATCAAATTTATAATTTATACAGTAATAATAATAAAATTAATAATAATAATAATAATAATAATAATAATAATAATAATAATAATAATAATAATAATAATAATAATAATAATAATAATAATAATAATAATAATAATAATAATAATAATAATAATAATAATAATAATAATAATAATAATAATAATAATAATAATAATAATAGTAATAATAATAGTAATAATAGTAATAATAATAATATTAATATCAATAATAATATCAATAAAATCAATAATATCAATAACGGTATTAATAGCAATATAAGTAATAATTTTAATACAAATATCAATAACTCAATTAATAGCAATATTAATACCAACACTAATATTAATAATACCAGTATTAATAATAACAATATTAATAATAACAATAACAATAATAATATTATTATCAATAATAATATTAATAATAATAATATTAATACTAATCTTAATACTATTAATAACATTAATACCATCAATACCAATACCATAAATACCAATACAAATATAATCACTTCTGTTTCTACCATTTCAACCCAAAATCAATCACAATCACAATTACGATCTCAATCCCTTTCAACTAATCAAGGTTCATTCCAATCTCAACCCGTATTGAATTATCCATCGAATAGTTTCATTCCATCTCAAGATCAATCTATACAAATGAATACCACATCGGTTCTGCCTACCGCTCCTTCTTTACTTCAACCTCAACAATCACAACAACAACAATTACAGCAACAACAATTACAGCAACAGCAACAACAGCTACAACAACAACAGTTACAGCAACAACAATTACAACAACAACCTTCGCAAACCTTTATTAATGGTCAACAATTGATCATTCAAAATTCTTCCTTAAATCCTTCTTCTGGCTCACTAATGACTCAAAATTTGAATCAACTTCAACCTCAGCTCCAACAAACTCAACCACTTCAACCTCAACAATCACAATTCCAACAACTTCAACAACCACAGCTTCAATCACAGCAACTTCAACCTCAACAACCACAAGTACAATCGCAATTCCAACAACCCCAAATTCAACAAGTACAACCACAACAACTACAACAACCTCAATTTCAGCTACAACAATTACAGTCACAACAACTTCAACAACTGCAATCACAACAGGTACAAACACAACTTCAGTCACAACAACTTCAACAACTGCAATCACAACAAGTACAAACACAACTTCAGTCACAACAACTTCAACAACTGCAATCACAACAAGTACAAACACAACTTCAATCACAACAACTTCAGCAACCCCAACTTCAACCACAGCAACTTCAACAACCTCAGCAACATCAACAACAACAACAACAGTTTATAATTCAACCTCAATCTATTCCAATGGCTTCTTTACAAGGTCAGATCTTTTCTAATCCACTACCACCTTTACAACAACAGCAACAGTCATCATTATCATCACTACAACCCTCAGCTCAAGCATCATCTTATTATACCCTTATGAATTCCAGTAATTATGTTTCCCAAAATTCTTCATCTACTACTACTACTAATTCTACTATGAATATTAACACCACTCTTCAAAAGAAACCCCAAGAGGGTAATTACTATATTTCTCCAGCGCAATCTCAATCGGTTCTTCTTTCTGGTACAGAGACAAGTACTAGCTCATCCTCTATTACTTTAAAGAATGGCGTTCATAGTGGTCATGGTAGTAATAGTTTATTATCTCCAGAATCTTTATCCTCTTCTTCCATTGGTAATTCTTCTTCACTTCAAGTATCACAACAACAGCAACAGCAACAGCAACAACCACAACAATTACATCAATTACAACAGTTGCAACAACAACCACAATCCCAACAACAAAATGCAACGACAAATTCTTATACCAATATTCCTAATCCTACAGCTGATCCTTCTCCTGATTCTGCTACAATATCAAATAATATTCTTATTTATTCGAATCAATTCTCAAATAAATTATCTTCTAATCCTAATCTCAGTCTTAATTCTAATAGTTTTAATCTTAATTCATCATCTTCTTCTACTATTCTCAATGCTTCTAACAATTCCAATTCTATGGTTGCTACAAAAACAAACCCTACAATTAATCTAAATCTTAATCTTAATAATAATCTCAATCTTATTAATTCAAATCAAACGATGACCTCAGGAGTGGCCACAGGTATCACGGGAATCCCTAATGTAAATACCATCACCTCCAGTATCAATAGTAATATGACCATTGCCAATTCTAATTCTAATTCTAATTCCAATTCTAATTCCAATTCTAATTCCAATTCTAATTCCAATTCTAATTCCAATTCCAAAACCAAAACCAATTCCAATTCCAATTCTAAATCATCTAACACTACTAAAGGTAAAGCTTCCGCTAAATCTAAATTGGAACGGTATAAATCTATCACCGATAAACGAAAACCTTTCCATTGTGATCTCTGTCCACAAACGTTTAGTCGAAGTCATGGTAAAAATTGAAAAAATAAAAATATATATACATATATTTATTTATTTATTTATTTATTTAAATTAATTAATTAATTAATTTAAATAATTATAATAATAATAATAATAATAATAATAATAATTTTATTAAATTTAACTTTTTTTTTTTTTTTTTTTTTTTTTTTTTTTTTTATTTTAATTTTTATAATACATATATATATATTACATACACACATATATATACATATATACATATATATGTATATGTATATTTATTTTATATTATTTTTACATGTATATTTTTTTATATAAAACTACATTACCATACTTATCCACATATACATTTAAACAAATATATATATATATATACTTTTATATTATATTATATATATATATATATTATTTTTTTTTTTTTATTTTGTTTTAATCATTACTATCGCTGTATTTCCCTATCGCGTTTCATTTTTTTTTTTTTTTTTTTTTTTAATTTATAATTTTTAATTAGATTTAAAACGTCATCGTTATATTCATACTGGAATTAAACCATTTAAATGTGAAAAATGTGGAAAAAGGTGAAATATATTTTTTTTTTTTTTATTTTAAAAAAAATTAATTATAATTAATAATAATAGTAATAATAATGATAATAAATATAGTATTCATCATTATCAATATATAAAATAAAAATACTTTTTAAAAAACAATTTTTTTTATAATCATTTAATTTCATTATTAATTTTAATCAATATATATATATATATAAATATATATATATATTTTTTTAATATTTTTATCATAGTTTTTCAAGACGTGATGCCTTAAATCGTCATGCTCGTGGTGAAATTGTAAGTTTTACTATTATTACTATTATTATTATTATTATTATTTATTTATTTACTTATTTTTTTATTATATATATAAATATTATATATTATTTATTTATTTATTAAATAACTATCAATATATAAAATTTTTTAATTTTATAATTATATATATATATTTTTTTATATATCCATATCAATACATTTAAATCTATACATTTATATATATAAATATATATCATTTGTTATTATTATTATTATTATTATATTAATTTATTAATTAATAAAAAATAATAAAATAAATAAAATTAAAAAATAAAAAAATAGAATTGTTTAAGATACCTGAATAAAACAAAAAATAATTTAAATAAAAGTTTTATGATTAAATCAATGCCTACTTTTTTAAATATGGTGAATTCCCCTAAAAATTACATGACTCCTCCTACTCCATCGGCAATACCATCGCAACAACAACAGCAACAACTACTACAATCACAACAATCACAATTACAGTCATTACCTCTACTACCTCAACCGTCATCAACAAAAAAATAAATTTAAAAGTATTAGGAAAATAGGACTGGAATAACTAAAAGAAAAAAATAAAAAAATAAAATAAAATAAAAAAAAAAAATAAAAATAAAAATGAAAATAAAAATAAAAATAAAAAATAAATAAATAAATAAATAAAACTAAATGACAATAGCCAAAATCATTTTATTATTATTATTATTATTATTTTATTTTTGTTTAAATAAATCTAAATAACATCAATATTCACAACTAAGAAAAAAAAATTTTTTTTTTTTTTTTAATGGTATATCTTTATCAACATTATAAAATAAATATATATTCATTATATTACCTAAAAAACCAAGGAAAAAAATAAAATAGTATAAAAAAACAAAATGAATAATACAAAAAAATGAAAAGAAAGAAAATCATATATATATTTATAATAATGATTTTTGTTTTTATGATAAAGAAAAAAATTTTAAGAAAAACATATATATTTTTAATAATAATCAAAAAATATATATATTTATATATATAATTAAAATTATAATATTAACTATGATATATAATAATAATAATAATAATTATAATATTAATAATCGTCTAATATTATTTTTTTTTATAATTATTTCTAAATTTTAATTTTATTTTATTTTTTATCTTATTATTAAAGAAAAACATATATATAACATAATACTTAATTTTATTATATTAATTTATTTTCCGTATTTACTATTTTTTAATTTAATTTATAATTTTTTTATTTTTAATTTTTAATTTATTATTAAAAAAAAAAAAAAAAAAAAAAAATTATCAATCATTAAATAATAATAATTAATTAATAATAATAAAAAAATTAAAAATCATTAATTCATCCTATCCATAAATAATCTATTAAAATGTATAATATTTTTTTTATTTTTATTTTAGTATTTAAAAAATCGTAATATATATATATCTTAAAATAAGGAAAGATATTTATATTTTATTATATATTTTATTGCTTTTTAAAGAAAAAAACCTATTCATTTAAGAATATGTCATTACATACTATTAATAATCTTTTTTCTACATTGGTCTAACATTATTGGTAACATTTAACGTTACACTGTAGGATAGTATGCGAATAAAAATATTTTTAAATTAAATAACGTAGTATAATGTACAATGTAAACAATGTAATTAAATACATAATTGTGATATTTAATATTCCCCCCTACATTAGCATTTTCTACATTTTCATGAAATCGGCAAAATATTTGAGTTTACGTCCAGAAATACTTTTTTTTTCTTTTTTTTTTTTTTTTTTTTTTTTTTTTTTTTTTTTGGTTAATGGATCGGCCATCATTGAATTTAGAACCAATGAGTGTTAATTTGAGATTTCATTTTTTTTATAATTTCATTCTTCAGTATAATTTGTATTTTATGTCCATGTATTTGTATTGTCCCCCCTTTTTTTTTTTTTTTTTTTTTTTTCATTTTCAGTTATTTATCCTAGTATGGTTTATTATCTATTCTAATATTAATTTTAATACTCTTGTTGAATAATTCATTTACTAATTATTTTTTTTAAACCATATAGCTTGCTTTGTACATTCTGTTAAACTTTTGTATTCGACTTTTTATGGTTGGTAAGGCTATATATATATATATATATATATTTTTTTTTTTTTTTTTTTTTTTTTGAGTAATTGATTTCTATGATGTTGGACTATTTCCTAATATAAAAGATATATCCTGAGGCGATTCTTCTTTTAATTTTCTTACTCCCCGAAATCTACATCACACTAAACTCTTTAAAAAATTTCTTTTAATTATAATGGATTGAGTATTCCTTTGCTTTTTTTTTTTTAAGGTATTTTAATATTTGAATACCTGTATTAAAATCATCCTCTGTTGGATTCTCAGAAAATCTTTTATCTTGATTTACTGCAAATACTCTATCTGGTCTTGTTTTTTGTTGATACATATCGTTGGGATCCAATCAATCTCTTATAATCAGTTTTTTAATTTTTTTTTTGTTTTAGAGTTTTCTTTATCTTCTTCTAATTTTACATCAATATAGAGTGTCTTAATCATTTTAGTATTGATTATATTGTAGTTAGTTAACATTTCTTTCTTTTTTTTTTTTTTTTTTTTTTTTTTTTTTTTTTTTTTTTTTTTTTTTTTAATATAATCCTTTTGATTAATTTTATAGCTTTTACCTGTTTTTTAATTATATTAATTTCATATGATTTTATTTTCTCTTTTATCTGTAAAAATTTTGTATTTATGCTTTATCTTTGTAATTACTTTGGTTAATTTCTTTATTTATTTTCTCCTGAAATTAATATATCATCAATATAAAGAGTTGAAAGAGTTAGTAATAAGCATAATTCATTATTTTTTTTATTCTTTCCAAATAAACAACAATCAGTATTATATTGAATTAACTCAGTTTTCTTATGAAAACAGGCAATTTCGTAAAACGGTTGTCTTCTGGCTTGTTTGAGTCCATGGAGAATCTTTTGTAATAATCCAGATTTTCACAGTAATGGAAGTTTTTTTTTATCACTGATTGGAATTTAAACATAATTTTTCTTATCTAGATTAGCATTCAAGTATGCAGCTTCAGCATCCAATAAAACGCAAAAGTTTTATTGGATGCCAATAACCATTGTTAGTCTAAAAATATCTATTTCTATTGTATGGGAATAGGTACAAGTGTAATCCACTCCTTTAATTTTAGAGAAAACCTTTAATTAACCAATATTGCTTTATATATACTATTATTTTAATTATTAAAAAACACATTTAACATCACGTGGTTTAATGCCTTTTAGAATATTTTTGGTTTTCCACAATTTCCATAACATTATTTCCATATAAATTTTATTGTTCTTTTTGTATATTGCATTTTTTCTATTTATCGTCATTTTTTTTTTGAATTATCAGCTTCTTCATAAGTCTTTGGAATTATCAATATTAATATTATTAATTCTATTTCTTTTTACGGGCTTTCATTTTCATTATCTGAATTTCTTTTTTCCTTTCAAAATATGATTTATTTATTTATTATAAATATTTCCTCTTGATGTTCCCCAAAATTTTGATCTAATTTTATTTCAATTTTAGAAAATTGATTTTTATTTTTTTTTTTTTTTTTTTTTTTTTTTTTTTTTTTTTTTTAATTCTGGATTTCATTATTATCATTATTTTTGAGATCTTTGCTCTTCATATAATATAAATCTTCATTAATTTTATTTTTTATTAATTTTTACTTTTTTCTGAATTATTATCTAATATATTTTCATTATTGTATTTCATCCATTAAACCAATTTGTCTATCTGAAGGATTTGAGGAATTTATAGATCTTATTTCCTTTATTTTATATAATTACAAGTATTTTTCATAAGTTTATGAAATCTCAATAAATTTATGCACTACCCCCAGATTTATGTTTTTAAGTAAATAAACTCAACATTTTCTACTGAAGTCATCAATGAATGTTATATAATAATTGTATCCACTAAATGATGGTGAAGTCTTTGGTGGTCCGACGATATCAGAATGCACGATTTGTATTGAGGAAGTACTTTTGTTGGTGGTTTTGTTGAATGGTTTTTTTCTTAAGTTTACTAATGTTGCAATCTTCACAATTTAGATCATCATTCTTTTCTTCCTTAATGTTGTTATTTTCTAAAAAAAAAATTTTTTTTAAAGATTCTGATTGTAATAATGACCTAATCTAGCATGTCATAATTTTAGTCCTATATTATTTAATATTTATATTCTATATTTTTAATTAAAATTGCATTTAAAGTAAAAAAAGTTTTCATCATTTGTATATATAGTAATAATTAGTTATAATAAAGTTATAAAAAAAAAAAAAAACATAGGTAATGAGTGGTTGTTATATATCTCTTTGTAATAACTCTTTTTGTAAATTTTTTCGGATTATCCATTTTGGAATATCATCCCTCTATTAGAAACTTCTTCAATGTTTTGATAGTATTTTTATATTTTTGGGTAAATTGATTCCTTTTCCATTATCAATGATTCATGATTCTTGTTATCTTCCTTATCATTATTTTCTTCTTTTAAGATTTTTGCCTTTACTTTATTTACCTTTATGTTCCTAGGAGTTACTGAATTGTTATTATAATTATCTTTTAAAATATTAGTTGTTATATTGAAACAGAAGTCAAATGAAGGATATGAATCTGAATCTGAATTGTTTTGTTCTTCATCATTAACATTATATGATTTGAAGTTTCTCTTACTACCATTCCTGCTTAAAGGTGCTCTTTTATTTTTGTTTTTATTTTTATTTCTTGATTTATTATTATTACTTTTTTCTTTTCTCCCCTTATAGTTATTCTTTGATGAATTTGATAGGTTGAAAAAATAGTTATCAGCTGTATATCCATTTTTATGGCAATAGTGACAGTATTCATTGGAATTTGTTTCTTTATTGAAATTATATGGAAGTTTCTCATTTCGAACTCTGTTAAAATTTGATCTTCGTGTTGATATACTTCTTTGATTTCTACTCTTTTTCTTGATAATTGTACTTAGTTTAGTTATGTCTTCTTATAAATGATTATATGGTTTTTCAATATATCTATAATAAAATAATATAATAAATACATAAACGTTGTAAAACGCAAAAGTTTTATTTAACTTTTATATTTATTTTATTTATTATGTTTTATTTATTATTTTTATTTATTTATTTATTTATTTATTTATTATAATTCTAAATGGTTTGATTTATGGTAATATTTACTAACAACTATACCAGAAATAATAAATCAAAACTTTAATTTTTTATTTTAATGTTTTATTGAAAAATTTAACAAAATATTAAAATTTAAAAAAAGATAATAAAAAATAACTATATCACTATGGAATATGTTATAATATTGAAATATGAAGGAATATGCAATTCCGACTATATTTAATTCCTCTGAAAAGTGTAAAATTTTTGTTTTTTCACTCAGTTCTGATTTATTTTTCAATTTTATCTCATTAAATATTCTGTAAATATCGAGTTAAGATTATCTAAGTACAGCTTAAAATCATGGTTTTCAATTTCTAATATTTTTTATTTTCATTTCGATTTTCGGTCTTAATGGTCCTGTTTCTGAAAATCTTTCTTTTAATTCATTTATCATTAAATATACACTTGTGCAATTATTTAATAGACTTTTTGTATATTTCGTTCAATATTATAACCCTGATGGTACTATCATACTCTAAATGTTTTTTTTTTTTTTTTTTTTTTTTTTTTTTTTTTTGTATTGGTGTTTATAAATTTATTATTCTTTGATATATAATCACCTAATTCTTCAGAATTAAGAAATAATTTCAAATCTGAATACCATTTATGAAAATTTTCATTTGTAATTTTAAATTTTTGAATATGAAACTTTATTAATTTTATTTATTTAAATATTTGGAGGTTCTACTTCAATAGAGGAGTATTATTCATTGTTGTTTTTAATATATTTACTATCTCTGCTGTTTTTGTTGAAGTTTTTGAAGAACTTGCTGTAGTTGTTGATTTAGTCCTTTTAATGTGACTGCTTAATATTAAATATTCATTTTTTTATTTTAATATTCGATGATTGTTAAATATTTAATATATTGAATTTTGATATTAACGATTGTTAAAGAATTACTATTAATCTGTTAAATATAACATTTAAAATCAGAACTGATATTTATATTTTATTATGGGATTATTTATTTATTTTTATTGCTTTTATATTAAGAATGACCTATTCATTTAAGAATAAATCATTTTCTATAATAGTCTGACATTATTGGTAAAATTTAACATTGAGCTGGATGATTCCATCGAATAAAAAAATATTTTAAACTTAATAATAATAAAATATAATGTACAATGTAATTAAACACATAACTGTAATATTTAACAAATACATATATATATTTTTAAATAATACTTAATTTTTTATTTTTTTTTTCTTTAAAATTAAAATTTTTTAACAAATAATATTTTTTTTTTTTTTTTTTTCATTTATTATTTTCAAATATTTATAAAATGAGGACCTTTTAGATGCAATAGATAAAAAAAAAAATTATGTTAAGCAAAAAAAAAAAAAAAAAAAATATATATATATATATTAAATAATGCTAATAATTCAAATATTTTTAATAAAAAAGACAGAGATGGATGATATCCATTTTTAAATGCTATTGATAAATATAATATTGATATTGATAGATTAGTCATTAATTATTTTTTAAAGATTAATATAATATAATTCATAAAAAATTACTGAATTTTATATAGAATTAATATATAAAAAATTTAGAATTTTATAAAATATAAAAATTTTTTTAATTTTCTTTTATTTTTAAATTATAAATTTTAACTTTTTTAATAATATCTAAATATATATATTACAATTTGTTCATTTTGACTATTAATTATATATATATATATAATAAAGTGTTTTTATATAATTTTTAGTGTATAAAATATTATAATTATAATTATATTTATATATTTTAATTAAATAAAAAATCAAATATATATATCTTAAATATATATATATATACTTTTAATATTACAAATATTTTTAAAATTAATTTTTATTAATGTATTATAATTTTTTTTATAATTTTTTTTTTTTTTAATTATTTCTTTATCATTTAATATTATAAATTAAATATTTTATTTTTATTTTTTAATTAAAGTTCAATTTAAAGACCTAACAATAAATTCTATTTATCTAATTTTATAACTACATACTCAATAAATGATATAAATTAATTCTCATACAAAAAAATTCAGTAAAATATACATTAACATATGAAACCATAATGTAGTCATTAATGTAATTTTTATATGTCTTAAGTAATATGTAGGGCACTAATGAAAATAATTCATCAATAATTTAATGTTCTAGGGTAATAATATTTTTAAAGTTATTAAAAAAATTAATTATTATTACATTAATAACTAAAACCAAAAAAAAAAAAAAAAAAAAAAAAATATAAATATGTTTTAATTTTAAAATTTTGGAATTGTATCCCATAAAAAAAATAATAATAATTTAAATTGATGACAGTTTTTTATTTTAAATTTTATATCATAAAAATAATTAGTAATTTTATATTAAAATATATTAAATAAAATAAATTTCATAATAATTAATAATTATAAAATTCGTTTCCTTTTAAAAAAAAAATAAAAATTACAATATTATTTACTACTAAATATCAAATAACTCTTAATAGTAAAAATTATATATAAATAAATGTTTATTACTAATAAATTCCTTGAATTAGGTAAATATTTATTATAAATTATAAAAATTTATATTTTTATTTATTTATTTATATAAAAAAAAAAATTGATTGACATATTTATTCATAAATATAACATTTAAAAGATCCACCAAATAGCTTAACATTTAATGGACCATTTAATGTTCAAAAAAGTAGCAATTTAAAAATAAAAAATATTACAAATTCCACTATAAGTAAATATATATTTAATAAATATATAAATTATATATATTGTTTTTATTATTATTGTACTTGTTATTAATATTATTATTATAATTATTATTATTATTTTTATTATTATTGTACTTGTTATTATTATTATTATTATTATTATTATTATTATAATTATTATTATTATTTTTATTATTATTGTACTTGTTATTATTATTATTATTATTATTATTATAATTATTATTATTATTATTATTATTATAATTATTATTATTATTTTTATTATTATTGTACTTGTTATTATTATTATTATAAGATTTTAATTGTATAATAAATATTTATTATAATAAATTCTTAAAACATTCCGTTTGATTTAAAAAAAAGTATTTAAAGTTAAAACTACAGCTCCAGATAATTACATAGTTAATCCAAATTATGGTAAAATTGATGCTAATGATGTTTGTATTTGTGAAATTAAAATTAATAGTAATAAAAAAGGTGAAAAATATCTAGTATGTTTAAAATTTATATATTTATGATATTTTATAAAATTTATATATTTAATAGAATTTAATCAATTTTTTAGGATTATAAATTAAAAAATATTAATATATTAATTGTAATTTATATCATTATGAAAAATTATTAATAAAAAGCCTGATTTCAAATGTAATGATAAATTTCTAATTCAAAGCATGATAATAAAGGATGAAGAGATTATAAGGAATAATCATTTATTATCAGAATTAAAAGATTATATTATGCAAAAATTTACAGAAATAGATAAACAAAAGAAGAATAATCTCGAAGAAGTTAAAAAAATTTTGTGTGAAGAAAAACTTACAGTTCTTTATATATTTCCAGAAGATAAAGATAATATAACGAATAAAAATGAAATTAATAAAAATAATAAAGAAAATGACTTATCCACTTTTACTGATTATAAATCTGGATTAATAAATCTTCCAGAAAATAAAAAAATTATTAAATTAGGTAATAATTAATATAGATAATTTCATATAATTTTATATAAATTTTTTAATTTTTATATTAAAATATTAATTTAAATAATTTAATATTATAAATTTTTTATTGAAAGATCCTCAAAATCATTTAACATTTAATGGACCATTTAATATTCAAAAAAGTAGCATTTTAAAAATAAAAAATATTACAAATTCCACTATAAGTAAATATATATTTAATAAATATATAAATTATATATATTGTTTTTATCTTGTTATTATTATTATTATTATTATTATTATTATTATTATTATTATTATTATTATTATTATTATTATTATTATTATTATTATTATTATTATTATTATTATTTAAAAATTTTAATTGTATAATAAATAATTATTATAATAAATTTTTTAAACATTCCGTTTGATTTAAAAAAGTATTTAAAGTTAAAGCTACAGCTCCAGATAATTACATAGTTAATCCAAATTATGGTAAAATTGATGCTAATGATGTTTGTGTTTGTGAAATTAAAATTAATAGTAATATAAAAGATGAAGAATTTCCAGTATGCTTAAAATTTATATATTAATTTATTTTATAGAATTTATATATTTAATAGAATTTAATCAATTTTTTAGGATTATAATTTAAAAAATATTAATATATTAATTATAATTTATATCATTATGAAAAATTATTAATAAAAAGCCTGATTTCAAATGTAATGATAAATTTCTAATTCAAAGCGTGATAATAGAGGATGAAGAGATTATAAGGAATAATCATTTATTATCAGAATTAAGAGATTATATTATGCAAAAATTTATAGAAATAGATAAACAAAAAAAGAATAATCTCAAAGAAGTTAAAAAAATTTTGTATGAAGAAAAGCTTACAGTTCTTTATACATTCCCAGAAGATAAAAAAAATAAAAATTTATTAACTAATAAAAAAATAGAATACGAAGGTACTTTAAAAATATATAAATTATATATTAATATATATATATTTAAATATATATATTATATAAAATAAAAAAATAATTTAAATTATAATATTATTTTAATATTTTTTTTATATATTTTTATTTTCATTTAAAAATTAAATTGTATTTTAAAAATTTTTATATTAATAAAGATGATGATCCACCTGATTATTACGATATTATAAATAATGGTGATAATAATGATAACATCAATATTATAGAAAATGATAATAGTAACAATGAAAAAAGCAGTAATTATAATAAGGATAATAATAAAAACCAATCTCCTCAGCACTCTAAGCAAATTCCAATAAATAATCCACAATATCAAACATATCCATATAATCCTTATTATCCTTATTACATGCAGCCTATGATGCAACCTGTGATGCAGATTAATCCTTATGTACAACAAGGTATACAACAAGGGATGCAACAAAATATTCAATTTATTATGCAGCCAATAATGCAAGTTAATCCTTATATACAACAAGGAATGCAACAAAATATTCAACCTATGATGTATCCAATGGTACAACCTAATCCTTATGTACAACAAGGAATGCAACAAAATATGCAAAATACGATGCAACCAATTGAACAAGTTTATCCTTATATGCAATATACAGGACAAGCTTGTGAAAATAGTTCACCAATTAATATGCCTCGTCCATTTAGTCCACAAAAATAATAAAATTTAATTAAATGAAAAAGACTTAAATATATAAAAAATTTTCAGAAAAAAAAAAAAAGAAAAAAATTTATAAATAAATTTTTTTAATTTTAAATTTTTTTTTTTTTTTAAAAGAAATATATATATTTAATTTTATATTCTTATTATTATTCTTATTCTTATTATTATTATTTCTAAATATCACAGTTATGCGTTTAATTACATTGTACATTATACTACATTATTAAGTGTAAAATATTTTTATTCGATAATAATGCAGTGTAATGTTAAATGTTACCAATAATGTTAGACTACTATAGAAAATAATTAAAAATAACATGTAATAATATATTATGAATAAGGTCTTTCTTGATGTAAAAGCAATAAAATAAATAAATAAATACATAATAAAATATAAATATCATTTCTGATTTTAAGTGTTATATTTAACAGATTAAGAGTCTCAATGATTCAATAATTCATTAACAATTGTTAATATCAAAATTCAATATATTAAATATTAAACATTCATTAAACATTAAAATAAAGAAATATTAACAGTCACATTAAAATGACTACATCAGAAAATTCAACAATAACAGAGAGTTCTTCAAAAACTTCATCAAAGACAACAGAGATAACAAATACATCAAGTACAACAATGAAATGACTCTCCTATTGAAGTAGAACCTCCAAATATTCAAACAAATACAATTAATAAATTTCATATTTTAAAACTTTAAAAATTACAAATGAAAAACTTTCACAAATGGTATTTAGACTTAAAATTATTCCTCGATTATGAAGAATTAAGTGATTATATATCAAAGAATATTAAAAATATAAGTACCAGTAAAAAAACATTTAAAATATGACAGTACAGTCAGGATTATAATATTGAACAGCCTCGACGAATATACAATAAGGTTATTAAATAATTGCACAAGTGCATACTAAATGATAAATGATTTGAAAGAAAGATTTTCAGAAACAGGCCCATCCAGATTATTCAAAATTGAAATAAAAATAAAGAAGCTAGAAATCGAAAACGATGACTTTAAGCTGTATTTAGATAATCTTAACTCATTACTTACAGAATATAGTAACAGGGCAAAATTACAAAATAAACCAGAACTAAGTGAAGAAACAAAAGTTTTATATTCTCTAGAGGAATTAAATAAAGTCGGTATTGCATATTCATTCACATTTCCATATGATGAAAAGACATTCAAAGATTTAAAAGAAGTCATAATAAAACTAAGTACCATAATCAAGAAAAGTAAAACTATTAAAAGAGTAAAAATCAAAAAAGGTATATCAACACGAAGATCAAATTAACAGAGTCCGAAATGGGAAACTCCTATATAATTTCAATAAAGAAACAAATTCCAACAAATACTGCCAATATTGCCATAAAAATGGGCATACTACTGATAACTTTTTTTTTCAACCCATCAAATTCACCTAATAATAACTATAGAGAAGAAAAGAAAAAAAATAATAATAAATCAAGAAATAAAATTAAAAATAAAAGAACATCTTTAAGCAGGAAAGGTAGTTAGAGAAACTTCAAATTTTATAATGTTAATTATGAAGAACAAAGCAATTCAGATTCAGATTCAGATTCAGATCCTTCATTCGACTTCTGCTTCAATATAACAACTAATATTGTAAAAAATAATTTTAATAACAGTTCAATAACTTCCAGGAACATGGATCATTGACAGTGGAACAGGAATCAACTTATCAAAAAATATATAAATACTATCAAACATTGAAGAAGTTACTATTAGAGGGATTATATACCCAAATGGACAATCTGATAGAATATACAAAAAGGGTATATACAAAGAAATTTATAAAAATAATAATTTTTCTATTGGAGTAGTATTTTATGCTCCAAACATACAAAGTAATTTAATTTCCACTCATTACCTATGTAAAAAAGACTTTAAATTAGTAATGGAAATGTGCAACAATAAAGAATAACATATTTAAAAATAATAAACTAATTATTATCATCATCTCTGCAAACGATAAAAACCTTTTTACTTTAAATGTAAGCCTAATTAAAAATATAGAACATTATATTAAATAATATAGAACTAAAATTATGATATATACTAGATTAGGTCATTATTACAATCAAAATCTTTAAAAAATTTTTTAGAAAATAACAACATTAAGGAAGAAAATAATGATAATCTAAATTGCGAAGATTGTAAAAATTAGTAATCTCAAGAAAAAGAAATGTTTAACAAAACAAATGACAAGAATCCATAAAAAAAAAAGTTATTTTAATATACTGTTATATAAAAAACCTTTTTAAAATTTTTTCATTATTTTAATATTTTAATATTTGAAAAAAAAAATTTTTTTTTTTCGATTAATAAATATAATATTTATTATAATTTTTAAATTTTATTATTATTATAATTATTATTTATTGATTCAATTATCTATGAAAAGATAAATAATTCTAAAATTATGTGAATTTTTCGAAATGCACTTCCCCCATTTATTCTGTATAATGGAAAACGTATGCAATGACATGTGACTTAATTACTTATTTAATACTATAAGTTAGATCTAAATTTAATAAAGCTAACAATTATTATTATTATTATTATAATTATTATTGTTAGAATAATGTGAAATATATGAAAAATAAGCTTCAAATGTACTGAAACATATTGTAATATAATTAATTTATAAGCCAAAAAATGTATTAATATAAAAATTATTTAATTTTGAATAATAAAGTTCTAGTAACTCTTTATCATATAATATATTAATAAAATTGACATAATTATGAACCATAAATTCCTGATTCTTAACAATTATTATTATTATAATTATTATTATTATTTATTATAAATTAAATTATTTAATAATATTATTATTAATAATTAATAACAGCAATAATAATAATAAAATTAGATTTATTAATATTTAAAAGACCGATAAAATAATTCTCCGTCAAGAAATTTTTGTATTTTTATTTATTACTTCTATATATATAATTTTTAATTATTAATTTTTTTTTTTTTTTTTTTATTTTTTTATTTTTTTATATTTATTTAAATTTTTTTAAATTTTTAAAAAAGATTAAATAAAATTTTCAAAGTGTTATCTTTTTAAATAATTATAAAAATTTTAAATAAAAAAAAATTGTTTTTTTTTATTTTCGTTTTTACTTTATATCATTATATCATTACATATTATTATTATCTTTTGTTTTAATATTAATTAAAATAAAAATTATTATATAAAGTTATGTAATAATAATAATAAGAGTAAATCATATATGTGAATTAAACATCATAACTAAAGTTATTACATTTTTATATGAAATTCGGTTTATTTGGATTAAGATATATTTATTTTTTATTTATGAATAATTAATTATTTATATTTCCATAAAAAAATTATATCTTAAAAAGGTCAATAATACAGGGATTTATGAATATGTATATTAATTCATCATTTATAAAAAAAATTATTATTATTGCTATAATATTAGTTATATAATAAAATAATAAAAATAATAATAATAATAATAATAATAATAATAATAATAATAATAATAATAATAATAATAATAATAATAATAATAATAATAATAATAATAATAAAACATTGTTAAAATTTTGAAAAATTTTATATTATTATAATGATTCCTTTATTTTAATGTTTAAAAGTCCTTACTAATATATGTTTATATTAAATTATAATAATATTAATGATAATCTTAAAAAATTAAATAATAGTATTTATATAATAGATAATATAATTATTCTCGAATCATTGTAATAAACTTTTTTTTTTATAAAAATAGTTCGAGAAAAAAAAAATAACATAAATAATAAATAATAAATAAAAATTTAATAATAATAATAAATTATATATAATATATTTAAAATAAAACATAAACATTATTTAATAAAGTATAAATAAAAATTAAAAAAGTTAAAAAAAAGAACTTTAATATTAAATATAAAATTTTAAATTCTTTCAATAAATTTTATTATTATTATTATTATTATTATTTAAAACATATCACTTTTTATTTTATTAGCTATTATAACTAATTTATAAATAATTTCTTTTATTTGCTATTTAGTATTTAGTTATATAATAAAGGGAAAAAAAAAAAGAAAAAACTTTTCTTCTATTATTTAAATTGGAATACCTTTTTTTTTTTTTTTTTTTTAGACATTGGAATACCTTAATCGATGATTTGATTCTTTTATAATTTTAAATATTTTCCTATTTATATAATAAAAAGCTATATTATTATATTATTTTATTATTATTATTTTTTTTTCTTATTTTATTAAACATTTTTCATTTTTTATTTAATATCATATTTTTTCTATTTTAAACTTTAAACAGCATTGTATATTTTTATTTTTATTGTTTGACATTTGAAAAGTTGTAAATAATATATATATATATAAATTCCTTTAAAACTAAACTATAAAATTAAAATAATAATAATAAAAATAATAATAATAAAAAATAACAATAATAAATAGTAATAAATAATAATATTAAATAATAATAAATAACAATAATAACAATAATAATAATAAAAATAATAAAAACAATAAAAATAAAAATTAAAATTTATAAAATAAAAAATAAATTTTTTTTTTTTCTACTATATAGTAATTTTAATAATTATTAAAAAATTTTTTTATTTATATATATATATATATATATATATATATATTTTTTTTTTATATATTTTTTTATTATAGTTCATTTGATTCTATATTATTTATTATATAGTGGAAAATTTTTTTTCCTTTTTTTTTTTTTTTATTTTATACAGAAATAATAATAATAACAAATAAAAAAAAAAAAAAGAAAAAAATTAAAAAAATTTTTTTTTTTTATTTTTTCTATAATATTAATGTTATTTTAGAGATATATTAAAATTGAAAAAGAGTATTAAGAAAAAAAAAAAAAAAAGAAAAAAAAATTACTACTACAAATACATTAATATTTAAAATATATATATATATATAAAAGATAAACATAATAACCAGATAATATATAATAATAAAAATTTTTGTCATAATAAAAACATAAAGATACAATTTATTTTAAACAAATTACAAATTCATATTTTTATTTTATTGCTTTTTTTTTTTTTTTTTTAAAAAAAAGAAATACATTAAACATTTATATTAATTAACATAAATATCATTAATATTTTTTAACGGCACAAAACAGCAATACATATATAATAAGATATAATAAAATATAACATTTAATTTTAAAATAAATTTAAATATTTAAACCAAACTTTTTAAAATAATGTTCCACAATACTTTTCAAGTAAATTATATATTATTATTATTATTATTATTATTATTATATTAATATAAATAAAATAATAGTGAATATAAACTAATATTTATTTATTAATATCGTACTATTTTTCCACATTTTTTTTTAATATTATATATATATATTTTATTAATATAATATTTAAATACAAATTATATATATATTAAACTATATATTTAACCATAATATGGTGGAATAAATATATCAATACTATCATAAAAAAAAAAAAAATACCATAATAAAAATTAAATATATATAATATATATTTTAACAGTCAGGTTTTTTATCTATTCTTTATAGTATTGGGTAATTTTTTCTTTACTATATATATATATACATAACTATACTTTATGATATCATTAATAATATAATAATATAGTAATATATTTAGTAAAAATATTTTTATACTAACTTATTTTTCTTTTTTTTTTTTATAAAAAAAAATATAAATATATAATTTTTTAAAATAATAATAATAATAATTATAATAACTATTAAAATAATAAATAATAATACATATTAATAAATGGTAAAATATTATACGTATTTGAATTAATAATAATAATGATGAATAACAAATAATATTTAAAACAATACTATTAAAAAAAAATAAAAAAAAAAATTTTTTTTATTTATAACAATACTATTAAAAAAAAAATAAAAAAAAATTTTTTTTTTTATTTTTTTTTTTGAAATAGTTCAAAACCACTTCAAATATGGGATAAACAAGTTCGTAACGGTCACATAAAACGTATCACAGATAATGATATTCAATCATCTGTATTAGAAATTATTGGTACCAATGTATCTACAAATTATATCACTTGTCCTGTACAACAAAATAGAACCCTCGGTATTAAACTTCCATTTTTGGTTATGATCATAAAGAACCTAAAGAAATACTTTACTTTCGAAGTTCAAGTTTTGGATGATAAGAATATTCGTAGAAGATTTAGAGCTAGTAATTATCAAGTAAGTTTTTTTTTTTCTTCTTTTTCTTCTCTTCTTTCCTCTTTTTCACTTTCTTTTATTCTATTTTCTATATGCTATTTTTTTTTTTAAAAAAAAATATATATTTCTTTTAATGAAATAACAACATTAATTTATTATTTTTATTATTATTATTATTTTATTCCTTTTCTTTTTTAAAAAAATATTTATATTATTTTAATATATATTATTTTTTATTTTATTTTAAATTTAATTTTCCTATATTGTTTTATTTTATTTTTTATTATTATCATTATAATTTATTATTATTGTTCCTATTTATTAATTATTTTTAATTATTTATTATTATTATTTCAATTTTATATATTTATAAAAATTTAATTTAATAACAATAATTACTGACCATAAAAAATAATAATAATGATGAATAAATATATATACTATATATATTTTTATTCATTTTCATATAAATTATTATATTATTATTATTATTATTTTATAAATTAATAAATTAATAAAAAAAATAAAATAAAATAAAATAAAAAATAGTCGACAACAAGAGTAAAACCATTTATTTGTACTATGCCAATGAGATTAGATGATGGTTGGAATCAAATTCAATTTAATCTTTCCGATTTTACGAGAAGAGCTTATGGTACCAATTATATTGAAACCTTAAGAGTTCAAATACATGCTAATTGTCGTGTACGTCGTGTGTACTTCTCTGATAGATTGTATTCAGAAGAAGAATTACCACCAGAATTTAAGTTATTCTTACCAATTCAAAAACAATAAAAATATTGAAACTTAGGAAGAAGAAGAAAAAAAAAAAAAATAAAACGAAATATTTTAAAAATAAAAAAGAGAAAAAAAATATAAAAGAGAAAGAAAAAAAAATTAAAATAGAGAAATAAAAAAAAAAAAGAGAAAAGAGAAGAAAAAGAAAGAGAAAGAGAAAAAAAAATAGAAAGAAAATAAAAGAAAAGAAAAAAAATAATTTTTTTTTATATTTTATTATATTTTTCCAAAAATTTTTTAAGAGAAGAAGAAAAAGAAGAAATAAATTTTTTTAATATTTTAAATAAAACAAGAACAAAAGCAAAAACAAAAAAAAGACCATTACTAAAAACCAAAAAAAAAAAAAATAATAATAATAATCATAATTAAATAATAGTATCAATAAGTAGTATAAATAATAATAATCATAGTATAGTAATAATAATTAAAAAAATTCTAAATAAAGAATTTTTTTAATAATATTATTATTATTACTAAATTATTTTAATATTTTTTTTTCCTCTTTTTTATTTGATCTTATTTTATTTTCTTCTTCCAATATAGTAAAACTCCATAACAATAAATATAATTTTTAATTTTTATCAATTACAATTAATATTTAAATAAATAATAATTTATTATTTTAATTATTATTATCACATTAAAAATACTTTTTTTTTTTTTTAAAAAAAAAAAAAAAAAAAAAAGAAAGAAAGAAAGAAAAGAAAAAAATAAGTAATATTAAATAGAGTAAATAACAATAAGCATTATTATTACCAAACAAGCAAAAACAACAATCAAACAAAACAATCAATTTATCAATATATATATAAATATTTATATATTAATAATTTATAAAAATATAAATGTATAAGTATATATATAATCTCATATATTTCATATATTTTTTTATTCAATTTTTTTTTAACAACATTTTTTCCATCATTTTTTCCATCATTTTTTCATTATAATTTTATATTAATTTTTATTACACTTTCTTATTTTATTTTATTTTCTCCCAATTGTATTAAATATTCAGTACATTTTAATTTTTTTTTTTTTATTTATTTTTTTTTTTTTTTTTATTTTTTTATTTTTTATTTTTATTCTTAACATTTTCAATATTTCATTTTCAATAATTTATTTTGTTTAAAAAAAATCAATCTTAATTAATATATATATTTTTTTTATCAATGAATTTATACATAATAAAAAAAATTTTTTTTTTTAATAATAAAATAATAGTTAATAAATAAATAAAAATCATTTTAAAAAAAAAAAGAAAGTTATATTTATAATAAGAATAATATTTATGTGTATATATGTATATATGTGTTAATTATTAATAGTAGAATAATATTTCAAAGGGCAAATAAATTTATTACCTTTATGTGTTTGCATTTCTTTTATAGTACCTTGTTGTTCAATATACTTATTAGTATTTATTATAAAATTATAAACATCTTTATCTAAATATTTATTTTCAGAATTCTTTATACGAGATTCCACTCCTTTTATTACTCTCTGAAGAAATTTTTCGCTTTTAATTATGTCAAGAGCATTACTTTTATTGATATGTTCAAATTCTGGAACAGATATCTTGTTTATAAAACTAGAAAAATCATCAATATTAAATTCTTTTTGACCTATTTTAGATGCAAGCGTATTATGAGTTTCAAGAACGACTTCAAGATTAGGAATTGATTTGCCATTACTATATTCGGTATTACCAGCTAAAATCAATTCATGCAAATCATTATATACATTATTTAATTCATTTTTGTAATAATCATCTAATGAATCCGTATCTAATGATTCTTTTTCTTGACATAAACTATTAATCGATTCAAGTAAATTATTTTCATTACCTATAGTTCTATGATCTATTTCTTTATATATTTTATTGTCTTTATAAATCACACCCGTTCCATACATTAAATTATTATTATTATTTTGATTTACTATACTAACCAACTTATTAAGATTGTGTATAAGTTTATGCCTACTGTTCCTAGATTCAGATTCATCATGCATATCATAATTAGCAATCAAATTATTACCATCATCATCAATAATTGTATCAAAATTTTTTAAATGTATCTTTTAATTTTTATTAAAGTTTAATTCCATACTTTTAATGCCATTTTAATCGAAATTAATCGAATATACACTGTTTGAATATTCAGACTATGATAACATTGCTTTAAAATCATTAATAGAACCATTGAAATTCATGATAAAGGAAGCACTTTCTTCTTCACTAAATTTATTATTGTAGTTTTCAAAAAGTTGAGATAATATTTTCCAAACATCGGCGATTTTTAAGCATTATTGTGCAAATATTACGGATTAGAAATTTCATTATAATTATCATAGTATGGTAATATATTTTTTTTATCGATATTTTTTTTTTTAAATAATTTCATTGAATTAATTAAATTACTTTCAATATTTTTCATATTTATATTTGCCGCTACTATCTGAACTCCTTTTTACAATAATTGGATGAGTAGTTGTTATTTTATTAGAACTATCATTTATTAATAAATGATATCTTTCAATACCATTAATAATACTTTTGAAAATACTAACATGGAAAGTCTTAGAACTACGCTATGGGTTCATTAATGTAACTTTATTCATCTAAATGCCCTCTATTACAATAATTTGTATTTCCTTTATTATCAGGAAAAGTAATAATTGAATCGACATTTACAAAGTCTATAATTTCTTTAATATAATCACCACTATTACCATTTTTTTGGATAAATATACAATTTTTTAATATAATTTTCTGAGAATAATGAAAGGGAAATGTTTATGTCATTATTCGAATTCAATAACTCTGCAATTATATCTTTATTTTTCAGATTAATATAAATGATTTCAACAATATTGTTAGCTTCTACTTCATTAATTTTGTTTTCAAACATATTTATTCCTAATTCTTCAATTATATCTTTAATAATAGGAAATAATTCATTCCTAAAAAAATTATCGGCTTCCTTATAACTGAGTCTTCGTAATACTGAAATAATATCATAAATTGTTCCTTGAATATGATTATTTAATTCATCTAAGTCTATAGCTACATTGATGGGAATACCAGTTGTAATTGATTTTGGACTACATTTATTAGGATCAACAGTACATAATTCATCAATAGCTGCAATTAATTGATATTAAATATTTGACGTAGTATGATTTTGAGAGCTACAATAGGCTCCGATTGCAATAATCAATAATATAAGTAATTTTATTTTTTCATGGTATTTATTTTTATTATATATTATTTTTAATTTATTTCTAAAGATTAAAAAAAAAAAAAATCAATTTATACCTCAAATATTGCTTAAAGTATTAAATTATGGATGTGAACGTGTCTTGCTACATTACTAATATCCATATTTATATATGAAAATCTGTTTCATACATTTAATACTTTTCCTACTATTTATCTAAATATAATATAAGATTTAAATAATATTAAAAATTGGAGGTTTATTAAAAATATCATAAATAAGCATTAATTACAAAAAATTAAACGTCTCAATTAAGCTCATATTAAAGTATCTGATATACAATAATTTCGCTTTTTACAAAATATTTTATATTTTGATATATTTCATATGATTTATTAATATTTCTTTGTCAATTTTAATAATGCTTTTCATTTAAAATTTTTTAAGTTTATATAGAATAGAAATATAAATATAAATTAATTTTTAAAATGAAATATTTAAGTAATAGTAATTGTAAAGTTTTATTAAACAATGAATATAGAAAAAGAAAACAATACAGAATTATTTTTTAAAGAATTAAAGAGTAAATCATGTAACCCCGAAATATTATGTAATCTTTCTTTATAGGGAATATATTTATATAAGCCTTTATATTTATATAAAAGAATAAAATATCATGAGTATGTAGTAGATATAAGTTTAATGATTATATGAATATAAAATTATTAAAGATATAAAAAACTTTACTATTATAAAGAATATAATTTAAATGAAACTTAGTTGAAGGATATTCGCTGGGAAAATAATGATATAAAACGTAAAGATTTATGGTTTGGAAAAAAAGATTTATTTTATACTAATTTTGAATAAAAAAATATCATTTAAAATATAATGAACGATATAATTATTTTTATGAGAAAATAGAAAAATTTTGTAAAATATTTAAAGAAAAGTATTATAAATGATGATGAATTATCTAAAATTTTAAAAGATCCTGAATATATACTTTTTAAAAGTGAAAATGACACCACAATTGAAAATAATTATTTTTATACTATAATTATTAGATATTGTGTTATTGGATCCCTAATTTATAACAATAAATCTTAATTTATTATAAATACTTTAACCGAATTATTAAATAATTATATTCCATTAACCTATAATTTTAAAGAAAACAAATTACAGTTTGATCCAACAAAAAGAGATATAGAAGATTTTGAAGACATGGAAGTATGGATAGAAGATTATCATAAAATATTTTATAATACAATTTCATCAACATCGAATGATAAATTTAATGATAATTTTGAAATAAAATATAGATAAATAAATTAATTAATTATCTATATATATTTTTTTAAAAAAAAAATAAATCTCTCAATAAATAAAGCTTAAAATATGTTTTAAAAATTTTATATAATTTATTGATATAGTTTTTGACCAAATCACTAACCTTAATCTTAATAAAAAGAATTCAGTCTATTTTTGAGTTACCATCGATGTTATAAATTTCTTTTTTTAATAGATTTTCATTAGAAGAAGACTTATAATCTGAATATTCATTTGTGATAATACGGTTAAAACATTATTCTTTAATATTATTATAATATTTTGAATTCAATTAAGCGTATGGCTCTGTTCAAGAATAATTCATCTTTGTCAATATTTTTTATGATTTCTTTGTTACCTAAATTATCGGCTAAATTTAATAAGCTTTTTCCTTCATTATTTTTAAGATTAATATTATTCATCTTGTTGATTGACATTAATACCATATTTAAGTAATAATTTTACTGTATCATAATTATTAATCTTTGAAACAACAATTAACGTATTTTCATTTTTTATAATTGACTTCATTAACGATGCCTGGATTCTTTTTCTAATGATACTTTCATGAGAGAAGACTTATGAATGGAAGAAAGGATTAAAAGTGTATTTTGGGTTTACCAAATTATGATAATAATAATTAAAAGTTGGATTAAAAAGAAAATATTTTATTAGATAAATACGTCCTAACTTTATAGTAAAAGAAGTAATATTTTCTCCATATTTATTTTTAACGGAAAGTTCTAATTTATTCAAAAATTTTGCACAATAAATAACAGTGGCTTCATTATTAGCAATTCAATTTATCATAAAAGAAGTATTATCATAATCAATTGGATTATTAAAATCATTTATGTTTAGTAAGGACATTCAGTCAACAAATATAATCCAAGTTTTGTTTATTTAATTTATTAAATTGAAGAGATAAAATAACATACTAATAAAAATTATTATCATTGCCACTATATTTAATTTGATAATTAATTAATATCAGAATTATATTATATTACTATTTTAAAATTATTTTTGAAAGGGTAGAGTGACTGAATCATTATTATTATATTTATCTTTTTAATTTTTTTTAAAGGAATAATTATATTTGAAATTTCAGATTTCATCTAATATGAAAACATAATAAGGAATAGATAAGAATATAATTGATCAAGATAAATATTTTCATTTTCATTATCACAACAACCAATACAATCAATATAACAACCATAATAACTACCAATATAACAACTAGAACAATCACTCAATATGAAACAAAATATTTCAAGTAATACTGTTAAAGAAAATGTACAATTACCACTACTGAAAAAGGTTGGGGGTCCAGGAAGTGATAACAACAATGAACTAAATGATATTAATAAAAACAATATAATTAATAAAAAGATTGATAGAAATATAAAATTCTATTCTTCATCAAATGATAATTAAATATTAAATTAGAAAAATAGTATATCCATTATAAAGATTTTAAAATAATTTAAGCTTTGATAGTTTTAATCTTTATTTTTAATTTTTTTTATAATTATGTATATTACATTTATATTTAATTATATATTATATATTATATTTAAAATATTTAGTTAATTTTTTCCTAATTTTTATTTTAAATCAATGTAGTGAAATAATATAATTTAAAATAAAATTAAAAAAAAAAAAAAAAAAAAAAAAAAAAAATTTTCTACAACATTTAAATATATGATATTAATATAGAGTTTTAAATTAATAAATTCCTATACAATTTATATAAAGCTTATCATATAGATTAAATACTCCATACATATAACTTTTTTATTTTATTTTATTTTATATTTTTTATTTTTACTTTTTGTTTTTAAAGGAAAAAAAAATACAGAATTTATTTTAAATGGATAGTAATATACAGAATTTAAATATAAAAAAAGATAATTAAAGGAAAATTTATCTGTCGATTAAATAAATATTATTTGTGGCTATAATTTAAATTAAATGAATTTTTTAATTAAATAAAAAAAAATTAATTATGCATAATTATACAATAAATATATATATATATTTTTCTCTATTGCTGTAACATCAATCGAATATATATTTAAATTATATTCTGGTATTCTTATTATCTTTTATAAAATTTTAAATCATATCACAGGTTCTATAGCCTTAGATGATAATATATAATTTGTGAATAAAATATAGCAGTTTAAATATCGTTTTTTTAATATTTTATGATTTCATGGAAATTTTATAAAACCCCACTTTTGTATAACATCTTATGAATATGAATATAATTTGAATATTTAATAAAAACTAAAACAAAAGCCAAAATAAAGTTTATATTGAAATTTTAATTTTTAATCTTTTGTTTTATTTAAATTAAAATTTTATTTTTTTTTATCTATTCATTTATTTATTTATTTATTTTTGTTTTAATGCTTTTTTTTTTTTTTTACATATATTTAAAAGTATATATGGTTTATATATTTTGTCATATAAATTATTTTGCCAAATAAATTTTATGTCAATTATACTTTCTTGTGGCTTGACTACATATTTTATCATTATTCATATTAATTTTATTTATAGATAAAGATTATATAAATAATTATAAAAAATATATAAATTATAATATATATCATATAATATATAAAGTAAAATAAAGTAATATAGTATTATATAAAATATAATATAATATAAAGTAATAAAATAAATGGAATTTTTATTTTAATTTTAATTTTTATTTTTTTAACTTTCTTTTTTATTAAGATTAGAGTCAAAAATTTTATTTATAAATAAATTAGAAAAAATAAATAAATAATAAAGGATAGGTGTTATTATATTACACAATCGAAATCAATATATTGATTAATATTTATTATATTATATTAGATATTATGTATATTATATAGTAACTTTTTATTTTATTTTTTTTTGGGAATTTTATTTTTATATATATATATTTTTTTGAAAAGTTAAATTAATAATAATAAATAATAAATAATAAATAATAAATAATAAATAATAAATAATAAATAATAAATAATAAATAATAAATAATAAATAATAAATAATAAATAATAAATAATAAATAATAAATAATAAATAATAAATAATAAATAATAAATAATAAATAATAAATAATAAATAATAAATAATAAATAATAAATAATAAATAATAATAATAATAATAATAATAATTAAATAAATAATAATAAAAGAGCATTTATTAATAAATAATAAATAATAAATAATAATAAATAATTAATATAAATAATAATAAAAGAGCATTTATTAATAAATAATAAATAATAAATAATTATAAATAATTAAAATAAATAATAATAAAAGAGCATTTATTAATAAATAATAAATAATAAATAATAAATAATAAATAATAAATAATAAATAATAAATAATAAATAATAAATAATAAATAATAATAAAAAGAGTATTTATTAATAAATAATAATAAATAACAAATAATAAATAATTGAATAATAAATTATAAATTGTATTAATTATAATTATTTACTTATTAGATGTGTTTAAAAAAAATATAGTTATATTTATATATTTATATATAAATATAAATATATTATATATAAAAGATAAAAAAAAATAAATAAAAAAAATATATATGAATAAACAGAACAAATCTTATGTAAATGTTTTATTTTATTTTTTTTTAAATTTACTTTTTTCTTTTTTTCTTTTTCTTTTTTTTTATTTTTTATGTGTTTTATTTAATTTTATTTTGTTTATTTTTTTTATTTTTTGAAGAGATAATAATTAAAAAAATTTAAAAATTATATAGCGAAGAAAAATATAAAGAAAATATAAAGAAATTTAGTAGTATAAATAATGTAACATATAATTATAAAAAAATAAATACCTTTTTAAAATTATGAAATGTATTATAAATCTCCAAAGAATTGATAATAAATAAATAATAATAATAAATTAAAGGAATTATATAAAATTAAAAAAATAAAATAAAGGTATGGATTTATAAATGTATATGTATATTAAAATGATTAAAATTAATTAAAGTTATAATTAAAATAAAAAATATATATAAAAATTATAAAATAATAATAATAATAAATTATAATTTAATATAAAAATAATAATAAAAAAAATAAATGAAATAATAGATTATGATTATTATTTTATTAATAATTATTTCTAAAATAATAAATATATTTACTAAATGAATAAAACTTTTTTCTGCTATGTTTTATATTTTATTAATTAAGATTAATTGAAATAACAAATAGATTACAATAATAATATTTTAATATTTTTTCAAATTTCATTTAATATTCATAATCAACAAAATTAGAAATAATTTTTTTTTTTTCTTTTTCTTTTTTCTTTTATTACTATTACTTTTTTTTATATTCATTCATTCATTCATTCATTCATTCATTCATTAAATAATTAAATATTACGTAGAACAATTAAAAAAATCAATTTATAATTGAATTTATTTAAATTGTACTATTTATTTATTATCAAATGTTTCGAAAAGAAATAAATAATAATGTTATTTCTTCAAAATTTCATAAAAAAATTGGAAAAATTAATTATTCATCTCAAGTATCACAACCAATTAAACCAAAAAAAGGTAAACCCAGAAGAAAAGTAGTTTTTGTTAATCCCGATGATGATCATTGTTTATATTGTAATTATCAAATAGTAAATACAAAAAAAAAAAAAAAAAAAAAGAAAAAAAAAAAAAAAAAAATAAGTAATTAAAATTTTGATGATTCTATTAATTTCAATTAATTATAATTTAAAGGGTGGCCTGCAATTGTAGTACCGGAAATTGAATATAATTTATTTAAACAATCTTATGATGATAGTAATAACTTCAAAATTCCAGGTATGTATATACATAATTTTTTTTACATATAATTGGAAATAACAATTATTGATGAATATTTATATAAAAATATAATTTAATCATGTAAATTTTAAAAAGCTGAAAATGAAATTTTAGTTTGTTATTTTGAAGATGGTTCATTGTAAGTATATAAAATAAAATAATTAATGTTAATATCTTATTATAATTTCAAATAATTTTTAATATGTAATCTAAATTGAATTTTTATGACTCAATATAATTTTATATAAATATTCTTATTTTATTATAATTTCATAATCTTTATAATATTTAATAAATATATAATATTAATAATATAATTAATAATTAAATTATTAATTATAAATAAAAAAAAAAAAATTATTCCTTCTGAAATTATTAGTTCTGTAATACCAGAATCAGACTCAGTACCTTTTAATCCAACAACAGCCCCATATACCAAATATTTAAATGATCCGAATATATCAACTGCATTTAAAAATGATAAAGCTGTAAAATTAGCAAAATTATATTTAGAAACAGGAGAATTGCCATCAACATTTTTATGGCTAAATAACATACCTACAGATGATCGAGATAAAGATGATAAATTATTTGAAAGAAATAAATTAGAAGATAGAAAAAAGAAAATATTAAATAATCCATATATTCAAAAACGTAGAGATAAAAAAGATAAAGAGTTAATAAAACAGGTATTATTATTATTACTATTACTATTATTATTATTAAAAAATATAATATTTATATATATATATCTTTTATTATATTAAAAATTATAATAAATTATAATATTTATAAATATATTTATATTTTTTTATTATTATATTTTTTAACTTTAAATATTTTTAAATAAATATATATATATATTTAATATTAATCTTTCATTTATTAAAATTATATATATAAAAGTCCCCTAAATTGCAAAATAAACCCAATCCAATGATAAAATTATCAAATATTAAAAATACCCAACCTCCAGAATTTAAACATAATAAATTAAATGATTTAAAAAATCAGAAACCTTATATATATAATAATGGATTAATAAAACATATGAGTAAATCAAATGAATCTTCTATAATTTCTGAAAAAAATGATACCAATTCAATTCATCATAATCATCTAAATAAAAATGAAATGAATCGTATGAATAAATTATTAAATTCATCTTCTTCAAGTTTATCAAATGGAAATAATAATAATAACGGTAATAATATTAATAACTTAAATAATTCCAATGGAAATACGGTTCATAATAATAATAAGAATGAATTAACAAAATCAAATTCATATATAATGAAGTCAACAAACAAATATAAAAATATGGATTATGATGGTAATCCTAAAATACCCTTAAACATTAAAAAATCTCATAGTACAAGTGAATCAATTAATTATGATAGTCAGGATGATAATCCTTCTTCAAGTAGTAGCGGTATTGTAATGAGACCAAGGAGAGTATCTATAAATAACAAAGAGAAAAATAGAGAAATAAGTAGAGAAAGTAGTAGAGATATTAGTAGAGCATCAAGTAGAGAAATGAATAGAGAAATGAATAAAGAAATGAATAAAGAAATGAATAAAGAAATGAGTAAAGAATTGAATGGAGAAAGAAATTCTGTAAAAGAAAATGATACACTCGAATTACCAGAATATTTGACAAAGCCCTTAATATATAATATTAAAAAACAAAAATGTAAAATAATATATTATTTTTATTTTTTTTTTTTATTATATATATTTAGATATTTAGATACAAATTATGTATATATATGAATATTTATTTATTTTTAAATTCTATATTAAAAATTAATAATTTTTTGTATTTATATTAAATTATAAGTACAAGAAGATTCTGAATCTCAATCAATTTTTCCAGAACTTAAGAAGAAACGACTTAAGAAATCTCTTGATGGTATATATTTAATATTTCATTTCAAATTAATATATAAAATTTTAATATATATATATGTATATTTTAATTAATAAAAAATTATTTAATATTTATATATTATTATTAGCTATTAATAATTTTATGAATCAGTCTCTTGATACCAATAAATCATCAGAAAATAATAATATTTATCCAATAAAATCAATATATATTACAGACATATGAATTTGATGAAGTAATCATAATCATAAAAAAAAAAAAAAAAAAAAAAAAAAAAAAAAAAAATTAATAATATACCACACAAATATAATCAATAATAGAATTTTAAATTATTAATATTATTATTTATTATTTTTATATTATCTTATAATCTTAATCTTATAAATATATTTTTTCTTTATTATTATAAATGCAATACTATTTCATTTTTATTTATTTATTTTTTTTTAAAAAAAATATTTATATATTTTATATTTTATATATTAATTTTTTTTATTTAAATTTTTAATGTGTATATTAAAAAATTTTTTTACTGAATTATTTAATTATTTATTTAAAAAAAAAAATCATCTATAATATATAAATACATTATATATTTCAAATTTATATTATAATATTATATATTAAAAACTATTTATTTATTAAATTTATTTTTTTTTTAATCTTTTTTTTTTTTTTTTTTTTTATTTTATTTTATTTTATTTTTATTTTTTTCTTTACTTTATTTTATTATTATTATTATTATTATTTTTATTATTATTATATTTTATTTCATATTTTTTTTCTTTATTTATATAAGTATATTTTCTTTTATTAATATAAAAATAATATTAGTTATTAATATTGCTCTTAGTATATAAAACTATCTTTAAATTTTTAAAAATAAAAATAAAATAAAAATAAAATAAAAATAAAAATAAAAATAAAAATAAAAATAAATAAAAATAAAAAAAAAAAAAATAAAATTCATTCTATAGTATGAAAATCAAGCGTGAGTCCTAAAAATCTACAGGGTTCAGCATTCCATTATCCTGTTTAACATTTAGAAATTGTCTTATAAATACCACTTATTTTATAAAAGAATTAAAATTTTATACTTTGAAGTGATTTATCTAATCTTCAAGCAACCAATAATAATAGAAATATCATTATATATTTAGAAGAATATTAGGATATTTAGATTTAAAAATTTGATTCATTTCATCCGCAAATGTTTCTTAAAAAAAATGATGCTCAACAGTGGTTGGTTTATATTTAAGAAAATCTCTAAAGATGGTATACCAATAGAATTTATTAAAGCATTTTTCAATTCTGAGAGTAGCACTTTTCACTCAGAATGGTCCTAATCAAGAAGGTTTTTTTTTTTTCTTATTCCCATTGTGTAAAATGTTTTTTTTTTTTTTTTTATTATTATTATTATTATTATTATTATTATTATTATTATTATTATTATTATTATTATTATTATTATTATTATTATTATTATTATTATTATTATTATTATTATTATTATTATTATTATTATTATTATTATTATTATTATTATTATTATTTTTATTATTATTATTATTATTATTATTATTATTATTATTTAATAAAATTTGGGATGGTGACTTTCCTGATAATTGGAATTCTGTTTCTATTATTTCCATGCCTAAGAAAGGCAATCTTTCTGATTGTAATAATTTACCGTGGTATTTCACTCATTAGTGGTGTAGGATTAAAGGTTCTCTCAAAAACTGTCACTAAAAGAATTACGGACTGTGCTTTCTCTTATGGAATTATTAGACCAGAACAGTTTGGTTTTAGAAATAAAGAAGTATGTTATTAATTTATTTGTCACCATTTTTTAATTTGCCAAAGAAGAAAACTTAATGATCAATTGTACCTTTCTTATTTGTCTTGATCTCAAAAAAAAAAAAAAAAAAAAAAAACTTATGGTTCAGTTTCAATTTATAATATACTTAACAAAACTTAGTAATATTGGTATTCTTGATAAGTGCATTTCTGTTCATTATTAATCTATACCTTTACTTCGTAAGCTCGAACAAATTTTTAATGGTAAAGCATTCAAAAGAATTTTCCAATGCATTCTAGTGTTCAGAAAGAATCTTTATGTATTATTTCTCATTTAATCAAAAATATACCAACATATGAAGAAAACACATAAATTAATAATACAAAAATACCAATAACAAACTTCCTAGAAAAATAAGGAAGTTTCACTGGGAAATTGTTCATTATTTAAGTACCCATGCGATTAAATCAATTAAATACAAGAAGTTTAAATTTGGTTTTAAATAATTTTATTCAACCTCTATCACTGAAATATTAATTATTTTTTATTTATTTATTTATTTTTTAAAGTTATTTTTATTTTTATTTATTTATTTATTTATTTTTATTTGCTTGTAATTTATTTTTCTTTTCTTTTTCTTTCTTCTTTACATTCTTTTAAATTATAATATAATTCTTAATTTATTTTTTTCTTTTTTTTTTTTTTTTTTTTTTTTTTTTTTAAAAAAATATATATATATATATATTAATTAATTTTATTATTATTATTACTAATCTCTGATAAGTAAATAGTTTGGTGGTGAGAAATAACTTTTCAATTTCTTAATGATATACAATGGAAGACTAGAAACTAATGTAATAGCAGCAACCTTCCATACAAAATTGATAGAAAAGATGAATGAAAGATCTTTTTATTTATTATTATTTATAAAAATAATGATTATTATTATTATTATTATTATGAATATAATATTTTAGTATAAAAATATATAGATGCATATATATATATATATATATATATATATTTTTTTTTTCTATGTTTTTATATTATTAATGAAATATATCTATTTACCAAAATCAGTTTTTAAATAAAACATTGATAAAATATAAAAGAAGAGTGTAATAATTTCTGCTAATACCATTGTCTTATGCCTAAAATATATATATATATATATATACATATATATATATATAATTTATCAATAATATTTATATATTGTTGATATAAAGATACAAATATAAAGTATATATATATAAATATTTAATTTTTACAATATATAAATATATAAATATGGATATTGATATAATAATAAAATATATATATAAAAGAAATTTACCATGTTTTAACCTCAAGCGCAACCATAAGTAATTCATTAAAAATTAAAGCAGTAAAAGTGATAGATTTAATATTTTGGAATTGATCTTCAAAAAGTAAAATGGAACCTGTCATGATTATTCCTCCCTGATATACACTAATAAGCATCCATTGGAAGAAAGTTTTAAATGATAAAGATCTTCCTTTTAATAATTCTTTATAAAGTTCAGGATATTTCATTGCAGTAGCATAATTAATATCTTTATCTAATACTAGTGAGAATACTGGACCACTAGTATATACAGTTGTATAACCTACAAGTAATAAACCCTATTTATTTATTTATATTTATTTATTTTGTCATTAATTATTTTTTAATATCATTATTTTATTTTACTCATTTATTTTTATAAAAATTTTAATATTATATTTTATATTTTATATATTTTATATAAAATTTCTTTATATTTTTGAAAAAAAAAAAAAAGGATTATCACTACTAACTTGGTATAATGCAATTGGTGCAAAGTAAAACATAGCTGAGAAAACAGTTTGTATTACTGAAATAATTAAACCACGATGAATAATAAATTGTGATAATGCTGCTGATCTTTTATCTATTAATTAAAATTTACATATTATTATTATTATTATTATTATTATTATTATTATTATTATTATTATTATTATTATTATTATTATTATTATTATTATTATTATTATTATTATTATTATTATTATTATTATTATTATTATTATTATTATTATTATTATTATTATTATTATTATTATTATTATTATTATTATTATTATTATTATTATTATTATTATTATTATTATTATTATTATTATTATTATTATTATTATTATTAAAAAAAGCTACATACAACTATTTCTTCCATGCCATAATAATAATGATGCTAAATGTTGGAATTGATTTATTGAAAAATCTGCAGCTAATGATGCTTGTTTTCCTTCTTTACCAACAATACCAACACCTGTAATAAAATAAATATATTATATATATATATAATAAAATAAACATAAAAATAATATAAATATTAATACTAATAGTAATTCATATAAATTAAAAATTATTATTATTATTATTATTATTATTATTATTATTATTATTATTATTATTATTATTATTATTATTATTATTATTATTATTATTATTATTTTATTATTATTATTATTATTATTATTATTATTATTATTATTATTATTATTATTATTATTATTATTATTATTATTATTATTATTATTAAATCATTAAACTTAATTATTTAATAATAAAATTATATATAATATTAATTACTATAAATATAATGAACTTTACCAACATCAGCCGATTGAATCATACTAACATCATTACCACCATCACCGATAGCACAAACACAATTTTTTATTTTAGTTTTAATTAATTTAGTAACATCAGCTTTTTGAGTTGGAGAACATCGACAACATACCACTGCAGGTAAATTTTTTGTCATTTCATAAAATAAATCTTTACAACCAGAAAGACAAAGTTGTAATGTTTCACCATCAATAACTAAACAGGCATCTGTCATAGAATTTAAATTAACTAGTTTTTCTTTTAATTCCATTAAATCTTGTATTTTACAAAATTTAACAATGGAACTATTTCTAGATACTAATTTAGAGGACACCGCAATACATGACGCAGTCTCTACTTTATCTCCTGTTAACATCCAAATTTTAATACCAGCATTTCTTAGTAATTCTAATGTTGTTTTAACGTTATCTTGTAATTTATCTTCAACTCCCGTTAAACCTAATAATTCTAAATCATTTTCAATGGAAGTTTGTACTTTTTCCATTTCACCATTTCTATCGGCAACACTTAATTTTGCTTGATCATATTTTTTTTTGAATGTCATATATGAATTATTTGAAAGTTTTTTTCTAGCAATAACTAATGTTCTTAAACCTTTACGAGCCATATTACCACATTCTTCATCTAACCTGTTTATTTATCATTTTAATATTGAAATATATTAATGATTATTATTATTACTATTATTATTATTATTATTATTATTATTATTATTATTATTATTATTATTATTATTATTATTATTATTATTATTATTATTATTATTATATTTTTATTTCTATTTCTATTTTTTTTTAAAATTATTATTAATTATATATAAATTAATTAAATAATTTAAATATTGTATATATATATATATATAAGAAATAAAAACAATTAGTTTAAATCTATTATAATATTTAAATGATATATTTTACCAATCATTATATAAAACCATTTTAGATAAAACAACATCTGCTCCTTTCATATAAAAGGTAATTTCATTAGTAATTTCATCTTTTACAATAATACCCATTCTTTTGGTTTCACTAGTGAATGGGAAAATTTCTAAAATACTAAATTCAAGTATGGTATCAATTGGTGTTTTTAATTTTATTTTTTTAGTATCTCTATAAATTAAAGTCATTCCTATTTTTTCTGTCCATTTTACAATTGCAATTTCATCTGGTGATGAGGCTTCATATGTTAATTTACCATCTTCTGATATAATAGGTGTAACATTATGACAAAGAGCTAAAGCTATTACAATATCTTTTATCCGATTGGCCATATCTTTTGAACGTTTAAAACGAATATTGTTGACTTCATTTTGGGTTTCATATAACATTAATAAATTCGATCTAATTTCTTCCATCGCTTCAGTAGTGTATGATAAAGTACCCAAGTGAATTTGTTTTAATTCCATTTCTAATATTAAATATTTATATATGTTTTATTAAAAAAAATTATATAAAATTAATAATTTAATTGAAAAAATAAAAAAAAAAAAAAGTTTTAATATTTTATTATTATTATTTTTTTCTGTTATTATTTAATTAATAATATATATATTATTATATACCATTTTTTGTTAATGTTCCTGTTTTATCAGATAATATATATTCCACTCTTCCTAATTCTTCTGGAATGGTACTTGTACGAACAACAGTTCCCGGTATTTCATCATCATGCATTATATCATAAGAATAATAAGTTTTTCCTAAATCAAGGTTTACACGTAAACTAAAAAAAAAAAAAAAAAAAAAATTAAAATTTATTTAATTTGGTTATCATAAGTTAATATATATATTAATGATTTTATTCTAAATATTTAATGTTATTTATTAATAATTTAAATATATTACCTAATTGGGATAATAGAAGAAAAGATAATTAAGAATCTAAATAATGAAATATACCAAATACCTCTAAAGTTATTTAAAGCAATTAAAACAAATGATACAATAAATGTTACAACACATAAAATCTAAATTATAAGAAAAAATAATTATTATTAAATTTATTAAAATATTATATATATATATATATATATATATTAAATAAAATAAGACAAAAATAATCGACAAATTACAAATAAAAAAATAAAAAAAAAAAAATAAAAATAAAAATTAATATATTAAATAATTATATATTATATTTTACTTTAATATATATATATATATAACCAAAGAATAATTATACCTTTGCTAAACGATTAATTTCCCAATCAATTTTACCAACTTTCGTTTTAGGAAAATTTGTATTCATTACAGAACGTGTATCTCTACCAGTATATAATACTAAACCAATCGCTGTTCCTGAAGCTAAAACAGTATTAGCCCATATAGTATTTTCTACATTTAATGGTGTACTTATAGACTCCTCCTAATTTATTTTTAATAATTTAATTATTATTATTGTTATTAATGTTATTGTTACTATATTTTAATATATATATACTTTTTAATATATATTTTTAATATTCTTTTATTAAAATTTTAATTTGTTATAATAATGTGAAAATATTTATAAATTAAAATTGAAAGTAATTACACTTGCTGAAAAAGGTGTAAATGTTCCTATAAATTTATAAATATCTTTATGAGGATTTTCAGCTAATTACATAATTTATATAAGATGATTAATATTTAATACAAAATTTTTTATTATTTAAAAAATGATTTATTATAATTATTATTATTATTATTTATTATTATTATTAATATTTATTATTATTAATATTATTTATTATTATTATTTATTATTATTATTTATTATTATTATTATTATTATTATTTCTTTTATTATTATTATTATTATTATTATTATTATTATTATTATTATTATTATTATTATTATTATTATTATTATTATTTATTTATTTATTTATTTATTTATTTATTTATTTATTTATTTATTTATTTATTTTTAAACATATTATTAAATATTTTAATCACCATATATAGATGCTTGATAATCATATAATTCACTATCAAATTTTAATTGTTGTGTAGTAGATACTGCAGTTCTTTATAATAATATTAACAATAATATTAATTATAATAATAATAACATAATTTATAAATATGATTAAATTATTATTAAAATTTATACAATTAAATAAAGATTGATTTTATATTTTATTAAAAATTATTTTTTTAACAATTTCATTAATATATATATTTTACCTTAACTTCCAATCTGTTTCACCATCTAATTGATCAGTTCTAATAAAGCATTCACCATTAATATTTGAAGTTCTTAATAATAATAAATCAGATGGTACCTTTTTTATTTATTAATTATTATAAATTTAATATTTAATTAAATGCATATATATATTGGAATAATTCAAATATAATAAAAATAAAATATACTCTTTGATTTTCGTGTATTCTAATTAAATGTCCAACTTTAATTTTACTACTAGGTATATGCTTAAATCCATCTGCTGTTAGTATTTCATATTTTTGAGAATTTTCTTCCTATAATTTTTTTTCATAATTATATTAATTTTCACTTAATGGTTTTAATTGAATAAATTAATAAAATTTATTTACATTATCTCTTTTTTTTCTTAGAAGGTCATCATATGCTTCTTTACTAATAGTAATAGATAAAATAAATACTAAAGGACCGAAATATGTAATTATATATCCTTTTTATTTATTTATTTATTTATTTCGTTATTAGAATTATTTTTGTAAAAAAAAAATATTTAGTTTTAGTTACATATATCTAATTAATGCAAATAATAACAATAAATACAAAAACCAAACAAACAAACAAAAAAAAAAAAAAAAAAAAAAAAAAAAAAAAGAAAAAGAAAAAAAGAAAAAAAGGATAATATTTATGCTTATATATATCATATACCAATTTTTAATGCGGGAATAAATTGTGATAATGCAACGAGTAAAAAATATAAATTTAAGAAAAATTTAAACTATTAAAGTAAAAATAATTTTTAGTATTATATTACTATAACTTAATGCAATTATTTATAAAAAAAATTAATAATATTAATAATAATAATAATAATAATAATAATAATAATAATAATAATAATAATAATAATAATAATAATAATAATAATAATAATAATAATAAAATAAAAATAAAAATAATTATACTTGTTCATATAGAACAACAGGGAAAAAAGTAATTATATTATATTTTTGATTTCTAATGACATTTTTGGAATATTTTGAACGATTTTTTTTCCCTATTATAATTTATATTTTAATTTTTGTTTTTTTAAAAAAAAAAATTAATATTATTCATATATATAAATTTTGTAGTATTTTTAATATTATTTCACATTTTTTTTATAAACCTATAAATATTGTTCTTCCTTTATTTGTTTTAATAATTGTATCATTATCTTTTTTTTTCTTTGAAAAAGATGATAAAGCTATAGAATCCTTAAATTATATAGAAAATAATAGTATATTAAAAATAATATTATATTATATTATTATATTTAAAATTAATAAAGATAAAATATATATATATAATATATAATATATACTAACTTGAGTTTCATTTAATGAACCATTAAAACTGTCATTATCATTAATTACCCTAATTAATGGTACATTATCATTATAACTTTCATTCATTTCTATATGAATTTTTATTAAATAATTGAAGATTTAAGATTTTGGCTCTTGTTTTTGTATGATATATATTTTTTTATTTTTAATTTTTTATTTTTATTTTTTTATTTTTATTTTTTTATTTTTATTTTTTTATTTTTATTTTTTTATTTTTTTTTTTTTTTATTTTTTTTTCTTTCTTTATCTTAATATATATTATTACTGTTATATTTGTTTATTTTATTCAAAGAAAATTTATTATAATTATATCTTCGAATAAAAAAAATTTTATTTTTTTCAAATATATCTCTTGTTAATATATAATATATAATTTATTTTTATAAAATTTTATTTACAGTTTTTATAAATAATAACATTGTTTTAATTATTTATATTTATAATATACATGAACTTTTCAAAATTAAAATATTGTTATGTATTTTAAAAATATTAATGAAATTGTATTAAAAAAAAAAAATCACACTTGAAACTGTATACTTTGAAATGAATTATAATTCCTTTATTTAACATAAAATGTAATTTTTGCAAATATAAACATTATTTTAAATATTTATATTTATAATATATATGAATTTTTCAAAATTAAAATATTGTTATTAATGTATTTTAAAAGAATTTATGAAATTGCATTAAAAAAAAAAAAATCACACTTGAAGTTATATTATATATATTTTGAAAAGATTTATAATTCCTTTGTTTAATATAAATTAAAATCTTCAACATTGAATAAAAAAAAAAAAAAAAAAAACATTGAATTTAATCTATTTACAATAGTTTGCAATAAATTGTCTCCTTAAAAGTCTTCATTTATAATTTATTTTGCAATTATACTTGATTATAATGATGATATAATATAATAACTTTTATAAAAAGTCATATTTTATTGATTGTTTAATTATGTATATTATTTTTGTAATTAAATTAGAATATTTTTATTATAATACACATTGACAGAATTTTATATATTTATAAATATATAAATTTATAATTCAAATGAATTTCAAAATGTCAATTCAATTTTAATAATTTTCATAATGGAGAAAAGCAAAAAAAACAAATGACAATATAAAGATAAATATATCTTGATATAACTGTTTATGAGAATAATTTTTAAAAAATATATATATATACATAAATAAAATAAAATAAAATAAAAATAATAATAATAATAATAAAAGTTTAATTATTAAATTCATATTAAAAATTATCTATATTAAAAATTTATATATACTTATCTATATTAATGTGGCGCATTAATTAAATAATTTTAATTATTGACATAAATAGTATAATTATCTATAATTAAATATTCAAAAAAGGAATATTTATAATTTAAAAATAAAAAATGGATAATATTAAAATAATTTTAAATTATACACTTTTTACAAATAATTAATTTATTATATTTGATTAATAAACACTAATATTTTATTAATATATATTTGAAATATTCAAGTGAATAAACTACAATATTTACACCTCGAATAAAATAAAAAAAAAAAAAAAAGGGAAATGATGGAAAAAATAATATTTATATATAATTTTTAAAATTTCCATTTTTTTTTTTTTTTTTTTTAAAAAAAAAAATTTTATAAACATATATTAAGTACAGGAAATACAATTTTATCTAATAAACCGAATTAAATAATATTCATGAATCTCTTTGAGTATTTTAAAAGAATTATGCAAAATAACTAAATTTATATAAAAAGCATGTTAATTAAATTTCATATAATAAACCAATTTTAATCGAATTGGTGAAACTTCTTGAATATTTTAATAGAATATGCTAAATAACTAAATATATATAAAAATTACAATCTTGTAAAATATACTAAATATTTTATATATTATACAATAAAAATCTTAATAATATATATAAATAATAATGAATAAATAAATTATTTTTTATTATTTATAAAAAAAAAAGCTTCTTTTAAAAAAAGATATTATATTTAAAGATAAAAGTATAGTCAGTAACTATATTGGTAAAATGAAATGAAAGATTTTCATATATTAACAAAATTTAAAGCAACTACATTTGCGACAACCGGATTAATCGGCGTTTATTTTAACACTTGGAATAAAATTTTGTTGAGTTATAAAAACTGGCTGATAACAAATCTATTTTTTGTTTGGTACAACCTCAGAATTAACAGTATTAGTATTTGCTATTGTTTTTAGCCGTTATCAGATACTTCAACTACTGAGAAGATTGATATGACATACATTACTAAACCCAAATTCACTCGCCGTCACGGTTTTTCTAAACAACATGTAATAAAATTAATTCAAATACGAATTATCGGAGAAGAAAAAAATGGCCTTTAAATTCTGAAAATCCTTTTATAAGATTATCAAAGCACACACAAACATGATTCAGATGCAAATAGACAAAGGAATTGTTTTTTCAAACACGTTTACATAATGAAATTGAAAAAAGAAAAATTTTAAAATTGGAAAGAGTATAAAAAAAAAAATCGTTGATATCTGCTTGTGATAAAGATTATAAAGGAAAATCCAAAAAGAGAAGCTCTAGATTGTAGCATTTATGCAAAAGCTGTCGTAATCGCATTGGGCATCGACCGCTTGACAGACAAGAAAAGGGAACAAAATTCTAAAAGTTCCCATTTATCCAAGAATAAAAAAAACTTTAAAAAAATGCAACGATAATAGAAAAGTTCTTTGGTACTTAACTACTATTCGATCTCTAAGGTGGTAGGTCCTCCGCCTCGTCTAATTTTTTTCTTCCTAACAATGATCCCCATTTCATTTTCTTTTGTCTCTAATTTGTAAAAAGGATCAGGACAAAACTTAGAACAGAATAATTTCAAAATTCCTACTAGGATACTTCCAACTTTTATTTCGATCTTTCGCAAGAGAACATCCTCGTGTTTAGCGATTTTATATTGATTAAAATTTGAAAATTTTTCTGAAATTAAATATTCTTTATTGGACGGTATTTCGAACTCTGTTAGTAATTTTTTCTCCAAAACATCTGAAATTGATAATTTTAAAGGAATAAAGGTTACAGTATTACTCGAATAGTTCACTATTTTTACACATAGTGCAGCATCATGTGGAATTCCGTAACAATTCATAAAATTAAAAAAAGAACGATGAAACTTTAAATCGATGAAACTATAAATCTCAAATCATACAACTATTATCCTTATTTTATTATATAAAATATTTTTTAAATAAAATTTATTTATTCAATTCATATATTTATTACGCCTTATTTTCTTATTTTATTGAAATTTCTTTATGAATTTTGTTTAATTAATTTATATTTGTAATGTACTTATTTATTTGTAAAAATTATTTCTAATAACTTTTTTTATTCTTATATTAAAAAGTTATATTAACTTGTAGTATCATATATAAACAATTTATTATTAGAAAAATAAAAGATAAAAAAAGGAAATCAAAAACTACTTCAATAACTTATTAAAATTATAAATACACACATAATAAAATAACGATTTGAAGAAATTGTTTTTTAAATTTTAGTAAAATTTTCTATTTAAAATAGTGGCTTTTATTTAAAGCATTAATGATTGGATAAATTGAATATCATGTGAATTTTTGATTGATTTCTTGTAACCAAATCATTTAGTTTTTTTTTTTAATCTTGATTGAACAATTTAGTTAAAAGAATAGCGAAAAACGTATCAATTTATTAATACAGTATTAATAAATATATATAATAAAGTAATAATAAATGTAATTATAAATTGTTATATGTTATAATTA